>WBMY01012848.1:30526-74985 GCA_013397315.1 Donacobius atricapilla | reverse complement strand
GAGGCTCAGAGACCCAGCCCAGCCCGGCTCGGCTCAGCTCCCACAGCGCCGGCCTCGGCACGGCCGCCCTGGCCCAGCCCGACTCCCGGGGCCAGCCGGGCCCTGGGCCTGGGCCCCCTCCCGGCCCGGCCGCGCTGTTACCTCATGGCAGGGGTCTGTGGAAAGAGAGCGGGTCTCCCAAGATTCCTGTTTTTAAGCGGTGTCCCAGGGGGTGTACACTTTTTACCTGATTGGCCAGCTTAGCTGTTAGTTCTAAAATGGATCAACAATTGGTTTTTCCTACCATTTATGCTAAACCAATACACTGTCTAATAACATTGTCTACATGATTCATTAAAACTTTCAAAGCACAGGATTTTCTGCAAAGCTTTAAAAATTGCTGCAGATGATGTCACTAGTGTAGAAAAAGAGAAGGGAAAGAAAGAGTTAGCAGATGAAATTCTAAAAAACAAACAGCATGCTTTTATCTTAACAATAAAAACAAAGATAAATGTCAGAAATATGTTCTCTCTGTTCAGTTTGCTCTCCATATGTTTCAGAATTTTTCCTGAATAAATCCATTAGATTTTCTAGTACTCCTGTCTCAAAAAAGTCTCCTAAACATTTTCCATGAGAGCATTATTGAAAAGCGTTGCAGGTATCACTTAAGTCTGAAAATGCCGTTGTGGGGCAAAGGATATTAGTCCCCTTTTTACAACTTGACTTCTCTGAGAGAAAAGGACACTAGGGGAAAGCAGAAGCTATTGCTGTGCAGAAATTCATGCCCATAGGGCTTTTTGAATATTGTATGCTTACTGTGAAGGCATTTCAATCTGATACAGTCCTGATTTGGGGTTGGAATGGTCTGGAAGTGCAGTATGGAACAAATTTCTGCTGCTGTATAACCTGTTTTCAGCCAAACATGGTAGTGTTACAGCATTTCCTTCTATATGATATTAGCAGTAGTCGCTTGACATTTTACAATCAATCAAAATATTAGGAAAAGAAAATAGTCTGAAAAGTATGTGCAAAGCAGTATTCCTCTAAAAGAAGATTTTTTGTTTCATTTTTTCAAGTATTATTTTATGTATTACCAATATTCTCAGTCCATGCATTTCAGCATTCCTTACACACCTTTCCAGTCCATTAGGAAATGGGACTAGTGTTTGTCATGTGTAGCTTTTTCTTTTATCAGGGGAGAATTGTGTCTTTGCAAGAGCTCAGTGGTTGTGGATTTTTGCTCGCTCTGTTTGTGCTGCACTGATTTTATGTAAGTGATGACACTGTTGAAATATGTTTTGTGTTTGGAGTAGAAGCAAGCAGTGGTCCTTAACTCCTTGAGGCTAATTTCATGGTCTTAAATTGCCTTTCCCTCCCCTCCTAAGAATGCACAGTGTTCAGGAGAGTTGGATTTTAGCTTCACTGTACTGAATGTGCCAGGGACTCTCAGCTGCAGTGACATCCCAGAGCCTTCACACTCCTAGAGAGATTTTGAGTCTTGCTCATGGAGTGACTCCTGGATATGAAACTTCATTTAACTTTAGAGAGGACATCCCCAGGGTATCCTCCAGCTTTATGTACTGATTAGGTCTGTCTAATCACTTCCTGCCAAGCTACACTGCTTTGCTTGGTTAGAAGGAAGGCAGTGAATGGAGGAGTAGCTAAAGCCAGTTCAGTATTTATCAGTAGGAAATGTAGGATTTCAGGCACTGTTTCTGGATATGGTTTAGGATGGTACTTGGAAATGATACATTGCGGGAAAGCTTATTCCAGTTTCCCTTCCAAGCTCCTAACTTTGGATCCCTTGGTAGTTTTCCTTTGTTGTTTAAAATAATAACCACTAGCATCATATAAATTTGATGTTTCAGGGTAGCACAAGCAAGAGAAGCTCCACATGTTTTCCTTAAACTTCTTTGGTCTTCATTCTAGGCCTGAGACTGGCATGTAATATAAACATTTTTTTCATTATTACTTTACATTTTACCTTGAAGCTGTCATACTGATTTCAAAACCATGGTTGCCATTACCCTAAAATGGTGGCCTTAGTACATTGGTCTTTGAGGGTAGATGAAGTTCCAAAATAATTGCCCACTGATATGAGAGGTGGATGTATAGTATGCTATTGCTTGTAATACAACCATTAAAATAACAATTACGTGATAATGAAAGGACTCATTATGCTTTAGTTTATCTTTGCATAAAGTTAATAGCTAATGAAAACAGGAAAGATTATATCTAATTACATTTTACAATACTTTTGCTCTTCCCATAAAGAGAACATTTTGCACAGAATTGTAGATTGGCATGCCTCAGTAATGTGCTTCAAATTACAACTGTTTTAATGGTTGCATTTTTCTTTTTTTAATCAAATGGTTCACGTAGTCTTCACAAAGAACCTTTTTGAAACTGAGTTATCAGAGGGAGTCAAATTTGCAACATGACTGTGCTGAACATAAATATAAAAATAAATTTAGTTTCTTCAGGTTTGAAGTGTTAGAAAAATGAAGGCAGCTTGACTTGAGTCAGTCAGTAGAATACTGTCTCTCTTTGGGTGAATGAGAAATGTCAAATGGGTACATTACCTACCAACTGTGGCAATTTTGATTCAGTATTGGCTACAAGGCATTGTCAGGCAGGTGAGCAAGTTCCTTTTCTGTTGTATCCAGGGGTGGAACAGGCAAGAACAAATAGCAAAACAGGGCTTTGGCATGGATAGAGATCTCTCTCATTTTGTATGTTGGGATACTAAGTTCTAAGTGAAGAGTTTTTAGTTCAGGAATGCACAGATAGAGCTCTAAAATTATCTTGTTGGCAAGAAGACTAATTAGAATTAAGACATTTTGGTGTTTTTATATATGGATCATACTACACCGAATTCTAAAGATGCAGCAAGATTGTCCTCCACTTTTCAGTATTTGCATATTTTTTAAACATAATGATTTATTTGAATGTTACCTTTAAATGCCAAAGTCATGGAGGTGGGAGTTATATAATCTAATCCATTTCACTCCAAAACAGAATTAAGATATATGAATTAAGCAGTTATGAATGAACTAGGCATTAAAAGCATAATTGTATTGATTTTGCTTGGTATTATATGAAATTACATCAGTAGAAAATGTCTTTGGTCTAATTGCATGATATTTAATTAATTTCTCTTCCAGTGAGCTAAATGGTGTGTTGAGTTTGTGAGCCACAGTGTACATGGGTTTAGGGTGTTCAGAGCCCAGTTACTGTCAGGGGCTCTGTATGCCAGGACAGCTCAGTACCTACTAAAGCACACATTGTGAGTCTTGAGGCCTGGTCCCAAGTAATTCCTGAAGCATTTCAACTTTCAAGCCTTCTCTTATGCCTGTCCCAGTCTCTTCCATTTAGATTAGGTAACTCAAATTGTAAGCTGTAATGTCACTGTGTTTCGGTCACAAACTCCTTCTTCTCCATGCTTCTACACTTTCTCTTTCTGACCACAGAATCACAGGATTGTTAGCATTGGAAGGGACCTCTGGAGATCATCCAGTCCGACCCCCTTGCCAGGGCAGGGTCACCAGAGCATGTTACACAGCCAAGCGCCCCAGATGCGTTTGGAATGTCTCCAGTAGTGGAGATTCCACGGCTTCCCTGGGCAGCTACTCCAGTGCTCTGCCACCCTTAGTGTAAAGAAGGCCTTCCTCGTGTTAACATGACACTTTTTTTGTCTTAGTTTATGGCCATGGCCCCTTCCTCTTGGCACCCACCTTTGAGATACTTAATTATTAATGAGATCCCCTCTCAGTGTGCTCTTGTCCAGACTAAACGGGCCCAGATCCCAGAGTCTCTTCTCAGAAGAGAGATGCTCCAGACCCCTCATCATCTCTGTGGCCTCTGCAGGACCTTCTCCAGCAGCTCCTTGTCTTTCTTATCCCGAGGAGCCCAGCACTGGAGACAGTATCCAGATGTGCCTTCACTAGGGCTAAGGAGGAGGGGGAGCATCACTTCCCTAAACCTGCTGGCCACACTCTTCCCTATGGGATACTTGTTTCTATATTACATGTTCCTTGCCTTTCTTGAAATATGTTTTCCATCCCTGACATTTTTTATGGATATTTTGGACATTTTTCCTCTTTTATTTCTTGCCTCATTGTTTGTAACTATGTCATCTATATAGCTTTCTTCTTTCAGCCTTTTGTCCTTTTATCGTGAAACATAGTGCCTCGAACACACCTTCTGTTTTTGACACAATCTCTTTTAAAACAGCTCACAGACCTGTAAGGTATCTGATGAAGAGCAGCTTTTCCCTCTGTGCCCTTGCCCTTGCCCTTGTGCTTCCTCATTCACTTGAATCCTGGTGCAGAACACCTGAAAGTCTGCAGGTCCGGGACTGCAGATCTCAACTCAGTACATCCAGTTCTTAAAACAAAAACAAAATGTCACAGTGGGGTGTAGAAGCTGTGCATGATTATTTATTGATGATTGTTGGTTACAGGAATTAAACCAGCAGGGAGCTCAGATTTTGATCAGAAACCAAGTGATTTTTCTGTACACTTTTATTGTAAAATGTGAACATAATATAAACTCATTGTGTGCCTGCTGTTAAATGCTAAGCCCTCGCCTGACCTCCTGTATGAACGGTGCGTGTTCCATGTCTCACAGGTATGTATCTCTGTATATGTGAGCATTGATTAAGCCTTGAAGCTGTTACAAGGCAATTTTAATATATGTGAATATAGGAGCTTTCACAATTGCTTCACGTCAGCTCTCAAGTGTGCCAACCACCCAGCACAGTGTGATCTCCAAGTGAAAAGCAAAGGGATCTGAGGCTGGGCAGCCTTTCTGTGGGCTCCCAGCACAGGAGTATACACACAGAGACTCAATTCATGTGCTGGCAATGAGCAGAGTGCATGTGCTTTGCTTTTTGTAAGCACTTTTCTATTATTACAGTACAAGATAGCCAGCCTGGCAGTGACTTTTAGTTCTACAGTTATAATTTATTTGCTTTTAGTTTTTGTAACATCACCAACTGCTAAGGGAATTGATGCTTAATACATTTCTAAATAAGTAAAACTAAAGTATAAATAAATTATGCCTGGTTTATTAGTCCAGGTGTTTTCAGCATTGCTGAAAGTGGTTTGATGACAGCCACCAGCACTAGCAGTGGAAAAAACTTGATTTCACAGTGATTATTATCATTATAATAAACCATAATTGAAAGATTACAAAATTGATTCTTTTAAAAATTAATGTTGCATGAGTGAGCAGGCTCCATGGCATTCAGATTTTTTCAGTGTTACTTGGAAGGAAAGTGGCTTATTTTATTTCCTGGCAGAAAACTGCTGATTTTAAACAATCACATTAGAGAAAACAGTCCCAGAGGGTTACAGGAGGCAACAGACCTGTGTCATTATGCTTTACCCTTTCCTGATGGGTTCGGAGAAGAGCCAGAAACAAAAGAAAGTTACATTCATTATTGAGAGGGCCTTGGGAAAATCTGTTTGGCCAAGCAATTTTGCATGAAACGAGTGAAGAAATATTTGACTGCAAAGAACATAAACTCCTTCCATCAATATGCAATTTTCTGGATCCATTTGTCCAAGTGATTATTAAGAACAGTTTCTAAATTTGCAGTACTTTACAACTTCAAAGGGCTGCGAAAGCATCACCTAGTTAAATGGATGGAAGTGTTTTTTAATAGATAAAAAAAAGACCAAAGTCAGTTGTAAGACAGTTTAAAGTGCAAAGTATTGAAAACAGCAGGAAACCTGAGGACCTGCAATAGCAATCATCTGCTCCAATCAGGAACATGGAAACCACAAATTTATCTTTGATGATTTCCTGTAAATATGCCCTTTGAGGACAGATTGCCCTGCCCAGTCTTGTGGAAAATGCTCAGAGTTACAGCTCTTCTCACTGCAACATATGGATCTCAGCAAGCTCTGCTTCTCCATTTCCGAAGCCATTCTTCAGATGGAAAAGTCTGAGCAAAAATGTAGTGCTGCAAAAATGCTGGTTAGCATCCTTCAAGCCTGGCCAGCCTGACTGGAAAACATCTTTCTGACTTACTGTTTTTTATTCTTGGCCATTTTCTTCAGCAGGGTCTGCCCAGTTTTTCCAGATCTGTTATCCTAGTGGAAATGGTTTTATTGATGTTTTCATTCACTTCAGAATGACTCATATTTCCCTAGGACACTGCAGTATAAATACTTTCCCCCTGGCTGTGTAGCAGTGTTTGCTGAGGGCTGGGGAAGGTACATTTGGGTGTCTCTGGGTGCTCCCAGGGACACTATCTCCAAAGGACCCCACTGCAGTGTGACAGCGCAGTCAGGGTGGCTGTTCAGCATGTGGGGGTGACTGCAGATGGGGGGTCTGGTCTTTCTTTCTTGCCACCTCTCTGTGGCCCTTCACTCCTGATGTTGGGTTACCGCGTCTGAACACCTGGAATCTGGGCTGCAGCCAACAGTGTTGCATCCTGGTAGCTTGTCAGTGCCACATCTCACATTTATGACACAGACATCAAAGAAGCCCAAGAAATTGAGGTTAGATGTGGCTTACTATTGCCCCATATATATCCTGAAGAGAGAACATGCTATTCCATTTTAAAGCTGATGTTTATGCACCATTTCACATTGTCCAGATAGTTTGCAGTCTCTGAAGAAGTTTTCCATGCTCGAATTTACAGTAGTACTTCAATCTACCACATTTGGTATGTATGCTCTTACTTGATGACAACCTCCTACTGACCCTATGTAATGTTTTATTAAATACAGGGACAGTTCCCAAGCCCATCTTTCTTCCCAAGATTGAAGTCAGTGTTAGGTTTCATTAATATTATTTAGCATTTCATAGTGCATATCATCCACAGACCTTAAAGCACTGCAGGACGTTAAATCAGCTTTAATTTTCTCATTTTCCTGATTGTAAAACTCATGCAGGGAGTCATTTGTCAAGCTGCACAGAGGTATCATCCTGCAAGTCTGTGGCAGAGCTATGAAAGTACCCTTCAGTCAGGGTTCCCAGTTGTCTCAGATGCGCTACCCTGACATTCAGAAGGCATGAGTATTTATTCTTACCTGTGCAAGTTCACGCTTAACTGGGAGGGACTCCTGGGCGACCAAGTGATGACAAGTGCATTTTTATAGGCAGAAAGAAAGAACTGGGATTTCTTTAAAAAATTCACTAGAAATTCTGTTCCCTAAAATTTTGTATGACTAGACCCAGCTCTTGTGTCTTGGGCCTCTGTGCAAAGATAGGCTTGTATTGCTCAGCAGAGCCTTGTTTAAAGATAACACTTTGCAGGGGGGAGGAGTGATCATTAGATTTGGGAAGGAATATTACAAGACATGCTGGAGCACTCGATATTCAAGCAGTTGCTTTCCTCACAGTTTGCAGCAGTTAACATTGCCCATCAAAGAAAATTGCTAAATAGCTCTGCTACATCATTCTTCATTTGCATTAGAAATGGCTCTAAGCAATAACAGGATTACAGCCAAAAAGTGCCAGCACTTTATCATTCATTTATTTGATTTAATATATAGAGGTACCTATTAGAAACAGCATTTACTTTTCTTGAGCTCATCTTAAAACCCACTCGGAATGGAAGTGTTTAAGGTAATGACGACTCCGATTAATTCCCTTAGAACAGCATGACTAGAATCAGATGCACTACTTCTCTTTTCATCAGACATTTCTGAGCTGCTATGAGTGATCTTACAGCATGAAAGGAAAGAAATTATCTGTGTAAATCCCCATGTAAATAATCCACAACACGCAGCTATTCTTACTCAGCCTGCTGAACTGTAAGCTCGGAAGTCTTTGTGGTGGTGTCCAGATGGCTTTAATAGAACCTGATGCAAACTTTTTTGTTTGTTTTAAAAAAGGCAGAAAAGCCATACTTGCTGTGTGTTGCAGATTTCTCTTCACCTGCACTGTGAATTGAGGGGTGTTACAGCTTTCTCAGCCAGCCATTACCACCTCTTCCCCTCTTCTCACTGCCACCAAATCCCTGTAAATCCAAGCCTGGCCTGAACAGCAGATCTCTAATCTGTTTTTCAACATGCACATCCCCCACCAAAGTCAGGAGGTCAGACGTTGTGTTGCGCTTTTGTTCACAGACAGGATTGATACATGGGATGCTGCGTCAGGAGCTCTCTTCTAAGTGAGAAAGATGTTTCAATTCATTCTAGGAAGTTTGAGAGCTGGCAGCTAAATTTTGCCAGTGTTTTATTTCTGTTTACATTTCTTGATCATCAGTAACTACTATTTATTATCAATGGACATGGCACAAATACAGGGAAAAACATTTTACAAAGCACCTCCCTGACCAAATAGCCTGTATTACATCTGAAAATGAAACAGTTCCCTGAGTAATTCAGGTGTCTTAATTTTTTTTTTTTTTTCCCAACCGAAGTATCTGAAATTCCCATTTCCTTCTGAAAGCAGAACTGGAAACACTACTGTAGGATGTTTATATTAGTTGAAGAAGCAGAGGTTTTCGGGTAACATTTGTCTAAATTTCTTGTGCTGTTTTTCCTAAACATGATTATGAAGTTCTGCATGATTGCTGGTGTTGCAGGTGCCTTAGCATTATAACATGGTATTAGTAGTAACTAAAAGAAGGGAGTGGGTAGGAAGGCAATGTGATAGAGAATCTCAGTGAAAAATTTTTCGAGAAAATAGCGTTTAAAGTCAGAGTTACAAAGTGCATGCTTTTCTACTGAGGACCGAACCTATTGGTTTCAAATTAAAGGTTCACACAAAAGTTGTGTCTGCTGTACCTAATCTGCAGTAATTTATTCTTCTAATTCCTAGAGGAGCCCTCTCCTCTAAAGTGCAGCTGAACTCCACATTCCCTCAAAATGTTAGGGTAAGAAGCTGTATCAGCCCAGCACTGCCCCGTACCAAGTGGGCTGCAGGTGCGAGCAGACACTTTAGACCCTTTTCACTTCTTTGTTTGGTGCCCTTTGAATGCTAAACAGTTGGATCAGCAGCCGTTCCCACCCTGTATTTCACACATGCTTTCATTTCTTACACGTCCGTGCCTGGCAGCAGAAGAGGAGAATTCAAAATGGTGTGGTGTGTTTTCATGCTAACTGGCTTATGGGCTGGGTTTTCTTTTCTGCTTCCTCTTCTGATTCTAAAAAAATCACCTGTAATCACATGTAATATCAAGGCTAATAGAACAGCCTGATCTTCATTATTGTTTAAATAAATTTTCAGGAGAAAGTTAGAATTCTGCTGAACCATTACCTTATCTGTCAAAGAAAAATGTATTTATAAGGCACTGTGTGGAAGATTTTATGAAGATAAGTTGTATCTTATCGTGTGATCTGAACCATTATGGATTGTACAAGTACTGGCTTTACAGAATCAGTTTTCAACAATTTTAGTGGTGATAAAATTTAGTCATCAGTTCTACAAAAGTCTGGCTGTAACTAACAAACTGTGTGTATCTGTATTTGTAATGACTGTCTTGATAGTTTCACATACCAGTTCAATAAAACATCTTCCACTCAGGGGAGGCATTTGGGCAGGAATATCTCATGACATCCTTGCCATTCGCATTAACATCACTACACACTTGGAGTAATATATGTTTTAAAAATTGATTGAGTGTGTATTTACAACATGGATCATAGGACATGTTTTTTTAATGGTGAGAAACTCCCAATGAAGCATTCTGTGATCTGTAGCATTGATTTTGGTTCTTTGATTTTAATGCTACAGAATACAGTCATAAAACTTTTAGACCCTTAATGTCATAGGGTGCAGCTTCTTGACACAGAATGGTAAGGTAAAAGGCAATAGCTGCTGCAGGTAAGAGCCGATGAAAACCAAAGGCTTGCATTAAACATAGCTAACTAAATGAATTTGAATTATTAACACATTAAATATAAAATCTGGAGAAGTTTATTGAAGTGACATAAGTCTCAGATGAAAAATCTCTAATGCAGGTAGACTTTTCAGTGGGCCATTTTGGAAGTGTGGTGGATACACATTTGGTTTAGAGAGTTTACTCTCTTTCCCTTCGGGCAGTTTTCAGTAAGAATCTCTAAAAATATTTTTCTGGAAGAGTCATCTAAAGATGGGCGAAGCAAATTTCCCACCCTTTCTCAGTTGACTAAAGATGGTCTTGATGAGTCACCTAGATGTTTAGCTCTTGGTTAGCAAAGGAAGATGAGGTAAATAGTGGTGAAATATCTTGTTATATCTTACTATATAAGATATAATATCTTGTTGTATCTTTTAATATCTTGTTATATCTTGTAATATGCTGTATTTTCTAACAGGTATTTGCTGTTGTATTGAGTTCAAGGTTTTGCTAAAGACAAACAAAGGTTTGTTCTTATCACAACAGAAAGTTCAAATGCTTTGTCATACTCTTTTTAGTCTGGTTGCCATCCTAGTTCTTAAGAATTTCATGTTTCAAGCAACCTAAAACTTGGTCTGAAATTTAATTCCACCCTGGGTCAGAGGTAAAAGTTGACCGGGAAAAATTAGTTGAAAGAGGTACCAAAACCAGAAGTTTTGCCAGATAGCAAGTGTTGGAATAGCTGTAAAGTATTTTTCCATAGATCCAGTTATAGTGAACAATATTGGGAAGCTTTTAATTGTTAAACAAAAGTCCTACAAACATCCAAGGTGTATTAGAGATCACTTGGATATAGAAAAGTCTTGACATTTCTCACTGCCATGAGATTACTGTCCAAAGTTATCTGGAATCCTTCCAGTGCAAAAATTGAGTTTAGAAAAGGCTGAAATTGCTTTGTTCTAGTTCTGTATGACTAAACTCAGATGGAACAGTCAAGACACCAGAACTATGGACTTAAATGTGTGAGTGTGGTTGACAGTTTTAGTTGACTGCCTTTTCTTATGAATTTCATTCCTCCTATTGGCACATTAACACTTGGTATTCTAAGTTCTTAGGACATTGTTTGGACACAGACTGTTTTTCACTAAATTTTCGTTTTCTTTTTTAGGAGAAGGGGGAAAAGCTATTTGGTTGTGGGAATACCTTTGTTACAGGTGTCTGCACTGAGAGGTGTTTGTTTAGGAACACACTTTGTAAGCCTTTAGCATGCCAGTAGGTTGATAATTTGGCAATAGTGCTGAGGACAGAGCTTGCTTCCTGTGGCACTCCCTCCTGGTGTTGTAATCTTACCTTGTGGGACATGCAGAGCTGCAGACTTGCCCGTGGGCTGCGGAGTGACTCTGCTGAGCACTTATGTTGTTACCTGTTCCCCCAGGAGATAAGGCATAAAGGGCAGAGCAGTGAACCCTCTGGAGGAAGTGATAGGAGAGAAACTCTTTTTGCAAAGGAGTAAGACACCTTTAACTGGTGCTGGATTGTATTTACAGTGCCTGTTCAGACCTATGTCTCGGTGACTAACCTTTTGTGATGTCCAGGAGTAAATTACCTTTCCCATCGGTCGTGAGCAGATTTTAGTTCTGGGTGTTACTGTTCCAAATGTTTCCCGCTGCGTTAACAAGAGTGTTCCCACTGGCCAGGCTGGGGCCCCAGGAAAGGCAATAAATCCTTGCGATGTGTCCGCCTTTGGGCCCCACATCTCCATCCCCTCACCACGCAGAGCCGGTGCTGGGGTGTGGCAGCCGAGGGAAGGGCAGCTGCCCCACGCTGGCAGGGGAAACGTGAATCTCCATCACCTTCCTGTGCTTTGCAGAGCGTCAGGTGCTGCCACAGTGGTAGGATGCTTGAATGGAGAGGATCCAGCTCTGGCAGGCTGTTCTTTATTGTTCCAGCTGTTCACAGCTGCTCTATGGCTGATTGAAAAGGCATTTGCTCCCCTCGTGTGAATAACCTTGAGGGATCAGAAAGTCAATTGTGCAAAGCACCTACAGTCAGTGCCAGATGTGTGTCTGGGAGCCACTGCAAAGGCGACTGACATTTAGACGAGCTTTTTGGTGGTGCTTTAGGGTCTGCCAGGTGGCTACAGCAACTCAGGAGAATTTATTGCTGGTGCGAGTGGTGCAGAGGTTACTTAGCACACAAATATTGGTATTTAAAAGCTCTCTTTGCACCTCCTTTTCAGAGCAATACTGAGAATACATCCCCTGTAGTTTTCAGTCTGTTAGTTCATCTGTGAATGAAGCAAATGTTACATTAATTGTAGTTCATTAGTTCCATCTGATGCCAGGGTGGGGAATGGAGACCCTTTCTTACCTTACAAAACATTATATACCTTTCCTGCCAATCTGCTCTACTGAGCCTGAGGCTAACTAAATGTAAAGATTTGGAATTGTTTCTCCACTGGTCTTCCCACAGATAAACAGGTGGCTCCCTAGATCTGGCTGCTGTCTAAAGAAATTAAGACCAACAGTATTTTAGTTAAAGCAGTAGTGTGCCATATGCAAGGTCAGAGATGCTCTGTGTGATACCCACAAAATTTGGTACCTGTCTGCTTTTTTTTTGTGTTCCCTTTAATCGATAAAAATACGATTCCACTCTAGTTCAAAGGAAATTGAATTTTCACATAGCAGGGGAAAACAAATACCCTCTAGCATTGCTATCAGTGAATTGGGGCACCAGATGTCTTTTAAATGGGTCCAGCATATTGTCTCTCCATTTCCAAGTCACTCTTTTATGCTTCTGTTTATTGTAGGCAATTATGCTTTGACCCAAAGACATAATCCTAGAGGAATTAAAAATCATGTGACCTCTTTTTATAAAAAAGCTGAGTCTGATTTTATGAAAAAGAAATGTAGAGAATGAATCTAGTGGGAAATTAGACAGTAGTATTTGATGACTGTAAATGTATTTATTTATAACAGCTAATCTTGGTGGAAATGAAGAAATAAGAAATAATTAACTTTACTATTTATAAAACAGTCTCTTATCCACTGTGTAATGCAGTCACCTCCAGGATGAAATGCAATGTTTGCTAAAGAGCATATAGACATTTAAGAGAGAAAGAAAAGAGCAAATGTGTGTTTGATACAGTGGGGAAAATGTAGCATGGAAGGAAAATATTTGCATAAAAATATTGCCCCTTTTAGTTGAAGACATATTTTTAACTGGTTGTTGTAATTATTCAAACTGGAACTTGGTCATAAAAGTAAAATATTTCTGGCCTTGCAAAATGCACTCTGACATTTTTAATAGCTTCAATACAGAAAAAGCACTCACTTTACAGTAAAAAAAGAACACTTACTCTTAGAAAGATAAAGGGCTTCGTTTTCTTTTCACAAAGACCAGCTTTACTGATGATGTCACTGGAGTTATTGCAGATTTAGAACAGTGCAAGTTTGGGAGAAATCAGGATGATCACTCCAGCAGCACTGGGACAGAGGGAAGAGTGCTGCTCACTGAATTAACAGCTCTTTTCATAAGCCCAGAGAATGAAGGAGTAACAAAGAGGCTGCCTGGCTGTTGATGAATTCCTGACCATGTGCAGTGCTTCCTGGAGCTCCAGTTAAACCCTTATATACCTCAAGAGAGAAAGAGAGTGAATGAGACGGTAAAGAACACTTTGCCAAAAAAAATAGAAAGATCCATGGGATTGCTGCACCATTACAAGTGTCAGCACACAATTAGGAGACAATTTTTATATGCAAAATGTTTTACTGAGCCTGAGTGAAATTTACAGTTTTAACAGGAGACCTATTGAAATCTCCTACACCCTCTGTGATACATGTACTCAAAAATTCTACTTCTCATCTCAGATCACTAAACTGAAATGCAATATATGCTATTTTACGTATAACTATTGCCCTCAAATCAATCCTCATTCAACCAGTAATACCTAACTTACATGCTGACTGAAAGTCAGAGGGAGACTCAGTCTTGATAAATTGAAAAGGGGCAGCAGAATGATTTTAGTATCTTAGTATTGTTGATTAAATCTGTGAAGCTAACTAAGAGAATAATCTGCACGGAGAGATGCTGTGATAGTGGTCACGTTGTGTCATTGATTTGTATTAAATGCTAGGGAGGAGAGAAAGACAACTTTGAAGATTTGCTTTTCATTATGATATGAATTGATGTTCAGCTACTTAAATGAAATAGGTTTGCATAAGGGTTATGACTGTCAAAAACCATTTGGAATTTCATTCTGTGCAGAGAAATTAAAATTTTGAGTGATTATGTGAAAGACTGTTCTGAGGTAAGATTATAAAACCACATATTTCCCTTGTTACTGGACTGTTTTGATTAGGTGAAATTCTTACTGTTTGTTTTATCTCATCTCAAATGCTTTTTAAGTGACTTGCTGAATTAATATCATATTAAATTCAAGAAACTATGGTGATGGAACAGTGTGCTTCAGTATCTAACTGCGTACAAAGATATTCAAAGTTATGGGTCATACAGCTAATGCCAGTTAGCCATCTGGGTATACACATACAAGAAATATTTATTCTAGTTTCTAAAAACAGTGTAATTGAGTAGATTGGGCAGATACACCATTAATTACATGCTTCAATACAGTCTGATCTGATATCAGGAACGGAACACTTGAAATTCAGAATCTCTTGACATTTTTCATTCATTTCCATAACAATCAACCACTCAAACCACTCAGTTTTGAAGGAAATAATGATACTGGAAAAGCACTGAGTTTTACAGTATGCTTTCAACATCCTGGGTTCAATTAAAATGGAAGAATATATTCTGAAATTACAAGACTTGTCCTTTGAACAAGAATCTGCAGATGAATGTGTATGATTCCCATTGGCATAAATTTCCCAGATCAGATTACCTAAACCTTGAAAAGCAGAATAATTTTGAGTGATCTCAAAGTTATGGCTGTTAGATTTCATGGTGTTTTACAGCACTTGAATGTTGCAAAGTGCTTGCTGGGGTTCTGGGCCTATTATTGTAACTGCACTCTAGAAATAGAGAACGTGGCCAGGCCACTTTATCCTCTTAGAAATGTTAGAACAATCAGATAATACAATTCACTTCAAGATCCTAATGGACTTCGTAACGATGGATCTGAATGACTCATCAGTAGAGAGCTGTCAGATAGTGATGTACCATAGAAAAAACATAAGTAAACTTTTGTGCATTTAGGGCTTTTAGGCTGGTTTTGCTCTGTTTGTAGCTATCATCTGGTTTAAAGGAAACAATAAACAAACAAAATTGCTCACTTGATGACAGAATCAAATTTTTTTTGCATGTTTATAATCAGATGTTGAGTTAAAAGCACAAAATTAGTGCAGTCCTTTGAATGGATGCCCTCTGAAATAAATGCACTTGTGTTTTCTTTTCAGAAGGAGTTTCTAGACATGTAGTAACAAGCCTGGCATTTTTTCACTGGCATGTGAGGTCACAGCTTCAGTCAGCTGCCCTGCCTTCAAATCCCAAAGTGTGTTGGTTTCTTTGCCTTTTGAACTTCATCTCTTTGGTGCAGTCAGTACTGTTGGGAAAAAAACACAAGGTGCTGCAGGAAAGTGTCAGTTTGCAGAGAGTGCCTGTGCTCCTCATCACATCTGCATTGACACGTGCCGGGAGCTTCTGCCCTGAGTCCTTGTGTAGATTCTGGGCCAGGAACAGAAGCCTGTTAGAGGTGTCAGCACAGGTCTTACTGCCATCATTCACAGGTGTTCAAGGCTGGAGCTGAGGTGAGATGAGATTTAAGAAAGATGAAACTGGTGTTCTATTAATTTTTGTTCTTTTTCCTGGGCTTCTAGAGTTTGTTTTCCAACTGCTCTTTGAAATCATGATGGCTAGGAAATTTCTTTGGTTGCAGCAAAAGTGGCGCATGCCATTGAGTCAATGGATTGCAAAAAGTGGGGCTCAAAGAATGGTAGATAATCTAAAATTTACAATAAAATTGTGAAATCTCACAGCCCCAGACTCTTGCCATTAAAACAAAAGATATATTTGGATGAAGTTTTCCCGCATTTATATAAAATACTGTAGAGGATAAGACGTCCTGGAAAATGGTTTTGCTACATTTTTAACACAACAGGCCAGATTTGATTAATTAACTTTACTTTTTTTCCCTGTAGAGTCATTTGACTTAAGGTTACTGCTGGCTTTTCCCCTGGGCTCTCAGCAGAGGCAATGAGTGAGGCAGGCACAGTCCTGTTGAGAGATCCTTGAACTGTACCAAAGGTTCAGCTCCCCATGCTCTTCAGGCATGACTATGCAAATAAATGTGCCTTCCTTCCCCCACGCTCCCGTCCCTTTCGTTTGAACTGCAGCCTTTTGTAGGATTTGCTTTATTGGCTTGCAGCCAGTGTCGTGTCCTGTAAGGCTGAGGAAGGTGTTACAAAGACAGTTCAGCAAAGGGGAACACATCAATCTGAACAGTGCAAACTTAGAGGAAAAGGGACTTTAAGTAGCTCCTCAACATGGTGCCCTCTCCACTCTGCCACACCAGTTACTAGTGATAATGCATTATAGAAGAGGCTGATAAATTTGCTCCAGTACTCAGCCATCCACACATTTCTCCATTTCCTTTTATCAGCTCAGCTTGTTTAATAGCTGTGTACTCAGATGACAGTTTAAGCGATACTGGACCATTACTTTGGACCAGGGACCTGATGAAAGAGAAGCTCAAGTGGTAAACCTAAGGAAGGGCAAATGCATACATGTATGCTGTGAAAAATACGTTACTGCATCACATCCTGAAGACAAAAATAACCATAAACAAACATGAAATAGGCCATATTATTTTTCACAGACTTTTCCAAGCAAAACATAGAAGCCTGTATAAGAGGCTTAAAGAAATCCTGCTATTCTCTGGAAATCATCAAATGCTCACTCTGGTTCTGTACTGCTGAGATACTGCATTGGTGGTGTTACTCTGGCATTACTAGGAAACCTTGGGGTAATTTTCCTCACATATCTGCCTTCCAGGATGATTTGGTCCTTTCTGATAACATTGGAGACCAGCTGAAACTGAAAACCAACCTCATATACTTTGAAAGACTACATCTCAACATGTCCCATTGTCATTGTGACAGTTAACTTGAATTTCAGCTGAGGCAACCTATTGTAATTTTTATGTGTCTGTTTACAGCAAGATACCTCCAAAAGGCTGTCTGAAGTTAGCATCTTAAGTCTTCATATAGAAATGTAAAATTTACCCCAGTTTTTCAAAGTACACATGCAGCAGTTCCTGTATTTTAAAAACATGGGTTTTTTTCCTTTTTGTGTCACTCAAAAATAAGATGAAAATTAGGATAATAATTATACAGCAGAGTGCATTGATTGCCTGTGCCTGATGCTGGGTACTAGCAGAAATACACTTTTAAATATCCAAGCAATTAATTTGAAGATAGCATTTATTGATTGTGTAAGAAGTTCCTACAAGTCAATCTAAAATGTGTCATCCAAAGATGTATTGTTATAAATACAATGGTGAGCTTTGCACTGGATGTGCAATGAATGTAATGGGTTTTGAGTGATCCCAATTACATTATTTATGCATCAAGTCACCTTAGATTTTGCGAAGGTATTTTCCCTGGAAGATTGAAACCGTGGCAGATAAAATCCTGGTAAACCTGGCCTTTGCTAAGGTGACACCATGGGGAGGTCACTGGAGGTTTTTTTCCTGTGTAGTTCTTTCATCTCCAGCTACAGGTTATCTGGGCGCCTCTCCCCGCACAGACTGGCGCAGCCCTGTGCCAGCTGTCTCCTCTCTGGGGTTATCTTCACTTTCAAGCCTGTCAGACCTGGTTTAGAAGAGGGTGACTGCAACTGTAGCACAAAGAGATGGTGTGCAAATACTAATTAAAGCCTTGAGGCTTGGATTGGCACTGCTGGAGAGCTGCCATTCTGTGCATTTAGTGCACCAAAAACTTGAGATTTCCTGTTATCCCTTCCAAGGTGAGGACTGTTCTGCAGCTGGTGTTCCAACAGTAGAATTGTGATTCTTGAATTCATCAGGAAAGCCAGGTTTAGATTCTAACCCTTTCATCCTTTCCTCCTGAAAGTATTCCATACTGTGAATGAATTTGACTGTGAATGTTTATTTCCCTTTTTGCTGTTATAGCTCACTGCATTCCTATACTGAAGAGTCTCCAGTTTGGGGAATGTCTGTGTTTAGTGCAGCCCTACTTGTTAGACCCTTGATGCACAGCTGCGAGCGAAGTATCAGCATTAATCTCCACAATGAAAATGTATTTTGGGACATTAGCATACATATGTTGCAGATTTTTTAACCTACATTACTGTCTGTAACTTTGCAGCTTAATTAATCAATTAGGATTGGGGCATTTGTAATCAAGTCCAAGAATGATTGATGCATGCCATATTAATTGCAACATTCACATGAAGCATGTCATATACACAGTCATTTTACAGCTGGATTTCACATTGGGTTGCTCATAAGCACTTAATGGCAGGAATATTTTAGACTTGCAATCAGGGAAATTGTATTGCACAATATGCTTTATACGTTGTACACCCTGCTTAGATAATAACTCCTCCATCACTGATGTATCCTCTTGCTCCTCCCTCCTGGTTCGATCGTTGGCAAGTAGTCCATTTTCAAAGGCTTTTCTTTGCTGTGGAACAAGAGGTATAATTAAATTGTATCCCAGTAGTGAAGGTTTCTAATGATGATGAGCCAAAACTAATTGTATTGATTTGTTTATTACTGGCTTAGGAAGCTCATCAAACAAATGGACTGAAACTATTTCCATATTCTTATCTGTTTGGTAAATGAGAAGCAAATAACACTTCCATATGTCTGTTGCATGGTGTCACGGCATTAATACTAAATCTGAAGATTGACTCAAGCACAGGAAGGGAGGTTATCCCTGGTGCAATTTTCTACAGCCAAGAAATGCCACATTTTTTTCCACATTTGTGTTCTGGGATGAGCAAAATGAAGACGTTTTCTTCCTTTTTCAATACAGATCTAACTCCCAGAACTGGGGAGTAACAGGCTATGCCCAGAATGTAGAAAGACTGGGGCAAAAGAAAGGAAACTGGTTTTATGTTCATGTCTCCCTTTGTTGTGCATATTTGTTCCTCGGCTTCTGTGTTAAACAAAGCTGGATGAATAACTTGAACTAAAAATGTCTATGAATATTCATTTTAATTTTTACATTAATTTACTTCACACTCTCACATTAACTCTGCAAACAGTCAAGCAATCACATCTGGTATATACATTTGCAGAAAGTAAAATTTGCTATTTCATATAAGAGTTTTTGTAGAAGAGTTTTGGTTTTGAATGCGCAAAAATGTGTTACTGCTCACCCAGACAAAAGTTTGGGCCAGACAAAAGTTTCTCTGTCCTTTGTGAAAAATCATTTTTGATTTTTCTTTGCATAATGACTCAAAAATGTTGGGCTTTTTATTACAAAATATTTTTTATCAATTCTTAGAGCAACAGTTTGTCCAAGTTAATTTAAACGGTTGCTGATCTAAAACCATTGAAGCCACCAATCGTCATTCGTTGGCTTGAGTGTGTTTTGGATCAGACTCCTCCTGGATGCAGTTGAGAACAAGCAGAGCTGGGAAAAAAAGACTAAGTTAATTGTATAAATTGTTGTTTTAATTGAGTTTGAGGAACTGATTGTATTGAGGCTGTGAGAATGTGGATTACTCCACAGTGAAATGTTGACTTGAGCAGCGTTTTGCTCTTAGAGTAATATAAGTGAAATGGTCACCCTGATCAATTTAGAGCCTGAATCTGCTTCCTGTGGAAGCAAAAGCAAGTGTTTTATTCTTAGGAGCTGCATAACACTAGATAAAATTGCTATTTATACATGTGGAACCATCCCATTCCTTTTCTGAAATGCAGCTTCCTCTTGCGCTCAGCTGTGTGTTTCCAATTACAAATGTTTCCCACACCTCACATCTCTTATGTGCTGTAGCAGATGACACATTGTGGCAACTTTTGTTCAACTAGCAGGTTTTTGTCCGAAGAGGATTCAGTAAAGTTGGAGGGTGAATTACCCTTACATCCCTTGAGAAGCTGATCCTGTCAGCTTGGCAGAGCATTGTTCAAAACTGCTGCACTGCATATTATGTGTAGACTGCGGATAAGTTAATAACATGAGAAGCAGAGCTAAAGGTAGAGGGAATTATACACCACAGTTATTAAACTTTGACCTTTATGATGCTTTAAAATCATAAAACACTTTAAAATAGGTACAGGATAGCACTTCTGTTAGGCAAACTACCTCTCAGTACAATGCACAGTATTTATTTCAGCACCTCTCTTTGTATTCCAATTTCCATACGTAGCAGTTACAGACTGGTAGTGCTGCCCTTCTCCTGGTTATGTTTGCTGAGAAGATCTGTTGTTAGAGTCAGAATCTGGTGTGCTGTGATGTGAAACATCCCATCCTGCCTGTTCTGCCTCTCGTGCTCTCACTGCACAGCCGTGGTGCTTTACGGGCTTCAGCATTAACCTCCGGCCCTTGAGCTGGTGAAAGGGGAGCCAGCTGAGGCACCTGCTTTTTTTTCAGCCACAGTCTTGTGGAATAAGCATAAACAGAACTGAGGAGATTCAAAATACTGCTTAGGAACTTTGATTAGGACACCTTGCTTTCTCTGTATTCGTTGAAGAGAAAGCCTCTTTTCACCACTATTGGAGTTCTTTTCAGAGTCATATCCGAGAGAGGTGATCGGACATAAAGGGTTACTTAGGGGTTCTGAGTTGCCCTGTGAAGCTGACTCTCTTCAGTGGCTGTAGAGAACCTGGGGAAAAGTGTCTCAATTAAATTGTGTGAACATTCTCTCTCCCCATGCTGTGCCTTGTGCTATAATTACAAGGCAGTTTTTATTCCCTGTTTGTTGCACTGATATGCAAGGGAAAGAAACACAGGTATTAGGAAGCAAACAAAATTCAAACTAGATCCATGACTTAAGCTTATCCCCTAACAAATAGCTCAAAGGTAAATATTTTTCAGTTAGGATTTAAATTTGGCTCATTTTAAAGATCTAAGACCCTTTGCAAAATGTGAATGTTTCATGGTTCAGCCCTCATAAGTTGCTGTCTTTCCTCATCAATGCAGGGCTTACTGGCCCTGGTTGACAGAGTTCACCACCACCCTTGAAAGTTTACACTTACAGAGGTTAAAAAGGTCCTTTTCTGTGGCAACAAACACAGTACTTATTTTCCCCAAGCTGTCTGAAAACCTCCCATACAATTCTGTGCATACCATTGTTTTGTTTATTATTTACAAAACTTGTGGAAGTTTTTGCATTTAAAATGGAAGGTGAATCAGAGGTCTTAAGAGCACTAATGAGCCAGTCCTGAATGAGCTATTTCCATATGTCATGTCATTTGACTGAAGTTTGAGCTCAAGAAAAACAATCTCTCAGCCACTTAGTATGCAGACATTCGCATGTGCCCTCCAGTTTCTAAGTTTTTCACCAAAAGTCAGCTCCGTGGCTACTCCACACTTTAACAATACAAACTCTGACAATTCCATTCTTTTCTTTCACCTTGCAGTAGTAAAAATATAAGTTATGAGATTGGTCCCACGGGTATAAAGAACATGCATTGAGGACCAGAGTTCTAAAGCAAAAGGGGAAGCGCTCAGCACCAGGACATGAACAGCCAGCACTTGCAAGGTTTTTCTGCACTCATTTAAAAAGATCCAGTGACATTTCATTGCAGAGCTATTAGAAGAGCATAAAGCAAAAACTTCAAACCCTTGAATACCACATTTTTATTTTTTGCTTTCACTGTTTTTATGCCTTTGCATTGCTTTCATGTAGCACAGATGTGAGCGTTGGAGTGCAAAGCATTCTCAGAAGTACGTGTGGCTATTCACTGTGCCCACTGTACCTCAGAACAGAAGAAAGGTGCTGGCAGTGTCTCCTTATAATACAGAAGAGCAAAAGAAAGAGAAGTTTGTCACCTGTCAAGGCTGTGTAGTGGTAATGACCCTCTCTGTGGTTCACTGGAGAGCAGCAGATATTCCAGGGAGAAGCTATCCTGTAGAGCAGACACCCCCGTGCCTAAGATATCAGCTTCTTATGGTGCTTATTCCACACATATTCTGGGAAGAAAAACCTTGGAGATGGGTTTTACTATCAGCAAAGGCTGACAGGGCTCCATTAGGTAAGGGACGCTTTAACCTCCTGTTGCACTAACAGCAAAGTAAACAATCTCCTGAATGCTTTTGAAAATCCTTTCTTTTGATGCTGGGATGTTTGTAAATATGCAAACAAAGAGGGATGAAAGAGGACCAGAAGTATCAAGGGCTTTTATTTATGAAGCTATTGATAGATACCTTTTGCTGTATTTACTCACCTCTTCCCTTAAGGAGAAAGCAGATAATGCCAAGGATTTTTATGAAACCAGCAGAAATTCTATTATAGGACCAAAGCCCAGAATTTTGTTTTTTAAAATTTCACTAAGATTGATATGCTGGGCATGGGATAGTGGAGGAGACAAGAAAAAACAGGAGAGAGAAGAAAAAACCTTGGAGGGGTCCTGAAGGCAAATTAGAGATGGCAGACAATGTTTTCAGATTTAGATAGGTCTGAAAATTAAAGCACTTCAAGTTCATGGAAACCTGTGAAATGAAGGAATCTAAAGCCATTATTTTTCCATTCTTTCTATCATAAAAATGAATCTTCGACTGGGCACATTATAGCTACTGTCAGTGGGAACAATTCAAATTCCTGTACCCTGCAGATAAAGAACCCCAAATTGCCTCTTCCTAAATATATCCTCATGGACAGCTCAAAAGCTGGATGGCCTTTGTGAGGCTCTCAGGTGTAGTTTGCACAGTCACAGCTGCTGTACCAAGACCAGCAATGTTTCAGCATGCTTGAGTGCACATTCCCAGAGGGAACACAGCGAGCTGTGGTGCAGACAGTAGTGAGGTGCTTGAGGACAAGTCTGGTTTGGAGGTGACCTGTCCTTTTGCAAACCCCAGAGGATTTGCTTGCTTTCAGAGCTGTCTGTGCAAAACTGAAACCTCACTTGCCTAGTGAACCAGCCAGTGATAATTCTTTCCCCATGTAGCTTTCACTGACTTTTTCTGAGAAAGAGAGAACACTCACGCTTTACCTTACTGTTGCAGAGGAGAAATCTTGGCCTCAAATCTCAGCTGCCTGATTCTTTTCCTCTTTATTTTTTGTCTTGCCGAGCCTTCTCCCGACAACTATCCAGCTTTGCTGTTGTAGGTTGAATAATTCAGGTGGAATGAACTGTGAGTTGAAACAAGTGGACAGTGTTCCACCACTTGTCCTCTTCAGTTATTTGCAAACTGTCCTGAAATAGGACCTTTGCTCTGTATCTTAAATGGTTGCAGTGTTCCAGGTCGAGTTATGACTGTGTAGTATATTAAGCAACTGTGTTCAGTTTTAAATAATCAGGCATGAAATACATTTACAAATTTTCTTTACTGTATAACTGAACATGTATTCTTTCATTTTAAGTTCTATTTTGGCCTGACACTAATGAGTCATGTCATTGCATTAGATTGCACAGGATTTTCTTAACCTTTTTTAAAATACGTCTTCATTGCACTTCATATGATTGGCTGCTCATATTAATTCCACCTGCAGTTCCAGTTACCAAGTTCATGTTAAGCCAGGGTACATATTTGAGTGTCATAGACTCAACGTCTCATTTTCTAAAAATCTTAACTTCCCCCAAACTTCCATCAGTAGCAACTTTGAAATCTATTTGCAATGTAAATGACTCCAAGTATCCTGCTGTGTTCCAGAACACTTCCTTCTTATTTAATTGCCATAGACACTTTAGTTACTAATGAAGCTTTATTGTTTATGATGTTGCATTTCATTAATAGTTGTGATAAAAATTGCATGTTCCAGCAGATATTTTGCATGTTAATGCCACTAGTGGGGTATAATTCAGAATTGATGGGAAAGAGTTCATCTCAGAGGTTTCAGGGTTACAGTCTTATAATCACATAGTGAAACTACTCCACAAACAATCTTGAAGAAAGAGGGTTCATGTTTGAGTCTCACGTCCAGAGTCTTTTCCTTCTTGTATGATGGAATGACTTAAAGGTTCTTTAATTGTGATGAAGAATACTGGAAATGTCATCACAGCAATTTACAGAAGTGCTTCAGATTACATACACATATCTATGTTGTCTATTTGAATAACAAAGTTAATGGTTAGGAAAATCTGGAACATAGTTTGAACTAAGAATTTTTTAGGTTCAGGAGCTACAAAACCCAAAACCTGTAATTAAAGGTATTAAGGAAAACCTAAGGCTTAAACTTTAGCTGTAGGTACAGGAAGGGAATAGGAAGTGTCTTAGATGGAGGGCAGCCAAGTCACTGAACACGTAATACATAACTCCGTTCTCAGTGACGAGAAGGGTGCCTAATTTCTGAATAGATGAGTTTTGCACCTTCCAGTCTCCTGGATTCAGGGAAAGGATCTATGTACATCCAGAAGCACTGAAGTCACTCATGGGACCTCCCTGGCCCCACCATTTCACTTCTCTCCACAATACCAGTGTGGCCCATCAACTTTAGTTCTACCACTGGTACTCCTGAAGTAGCATCTGCCCTGTGCTGGATCACCCAGAGAAAATGGTGCGTTGCAGTAGCTGGTGTCTGACAGTACAGAAAGCCCCATTGATCCAAGTTACTTTTCACAGCACAGCATGATTACACCTGGATCTTGTCCCAGTGAAGCTTTGTTTGCTTCCCTGTGCTGAACAGAGGCCTTCTCCCTTCTCAGAGTCCTGCACAAAAACCCTCAGGGATCAGAGCAATGAGGATCTCACCTATGCTTGCCTGGAAGAAAGAGCATAGGCAGAGGCTTCCCTGGACAACCTACCCTCAGTGTTGAATGCAATTACAACAATTCTCTCATTTCCAAATTTCAGCTGCATCTGCATTTGGGTAAACAAGCTTGCCAATCTCAGACATTATTTCTTAATGGAACAGGTAGAGTCCTCTGATTACCTGCCTAGCCCAAGTAAAGGTAAACAATATGTGTAAGTGAGAGAACTAATTTTGTAACTTCATCCACACACTGTCACTCCGCGCCTCAAGTATTTGCTCACTTGTGGCACATTCAGCGCCACTAGCAAGACACTAAACAATTGCCACAGTCTTAATAAAAAGTTCCTTTTTCTGGATCCAGAGTAATCCTTCCAGGCTGAAGCTGTATTGAGCTGACCCAGTAAGCAGAGCAGCCCAGTGCTGGATGCTGCCCATCTGCAGGGTGTAGAGTACAGGATTTGTCCTGCAGCTGAGCAGTAGCTGTCTTTCACCTCCCCATCTCTCCTGATGCAGCCCTTTCAGCTCATAGGGAAACTTTGGTCTCCTAATGACTTGCCAGGCTGTGTGATTAAGAATGATTTCTTTTGTACTGTAGCAGAAAAAGATTTCAAATGGATGTGATAATGGTACTGCATTCAGCATGTAAAGATCATTGAATATAAACGTGAAACAGAATGTACTTCTGTCTCACAGAAAATTGCATTTAGAACTTGTTGCCTACTTTGCTGCTTTTGTAATAGTGCTTCAACCTCAGACCCAGGATCTCAATATAAATATGTTGGCGTTTCACACAAAGGAATCAGAGAACAGCTATTATCTCCCAAAAGCTGAGAAATTCTGGAAGGTGCATTAAGACATGATGGGATCCTTCCACTTGTGCCTCCCAGAAAGTCACAAAAGATACTGTTTTGGAAGAACTAATTTTTAAAGAACACTTTCCATAATAGGATTGTGTAATGCTGGTTTTTGCACATAGTGGCAAGGCTACAGATCTGCTGCAAGAGGAAAAGATGGAGAACTGGGAAGAAAATAAATTCTGGGTTGGGAGTTCTGACTTTAGCATAGCCCAGAAGAGTTAGTAAGTGTCACCACAAATTCATAATTACTTTTTATTTGTCAGCCATTGTGTGTAAAACACAGTGAAAATAAAACTAAAATTTACACACTTTGGTACCAAAGATTAGATGTTCACTCCAGATTTGACAGTGATAAGATTTCTCAAGGTGTGCCTGCCATTTCTGTTCCCATGACTGCATGTTTTCCTTGTGAAAATCTTCCACTTAATAAATAGCTTTACTTTAAATTAATTCTGAGGTACAGCAACTTCACTGGTAGCTGCTGGGTAGTTATTACTTGGAAGGTCAGGCCATTTGGATAGACATTTCTTGAATTGTTTTATTACTGTGTAGACAGGAAACGTGGAACTTGTTTGCACTTCACTCCTCTAGCTAAAGTTAAATACATTTTGTGTTGCACTGCTTTGTTCTACACAGGTGTATCCTTAACTCAGAAAGACAGAAGAACACTGAGTATTAATCAGCCATGTCAGTTTTCTGAATATAGCATGATTCTTATAGGTCATATTTGCATTAAGCTCAAAATAGTGCATAACAGAGATTAATGCTGTTTTACTGAAAAAATAATAAATCTAAATTCAAACCTCATTTTTAAACTTAAACTTAAGGATTAAAAAATGGCCAATCACACAGGTTGTAGAGTTCTGCTTTAGAAATTATATTTATTAGTTTGCAGTGAGATTGATTTTTGGACCATCAATAATTGCCATAAAATGGAAACCACATTCTGGCCCTCTTTTTTCGTTTACATCCTCATCACTACCAGAAAGACACTTTGTGGGATATGAGCTGTCTTGACTATAGCTCTTCTCTTTCTGCTGGGAACTAAATGTTCTACATCACTTTTTATATTCCACAAAGTTAAGGTGCTGGGCAGTTTGCCTTGTCAAGACTGGAATGTCACTCTGAAGTAATTTGCTGTGCTTGGCTTTGTAGATTTCATCAGCTTCCTAATGAACATTTAAGTGGGGAAAAAAACTCCAAACCCTTTCTTCTGTCTTAATCCAGACATTCTTGTGGCTAGCATAAGATGTGTTTTAAAGACACCGGGACCATATATTATATGATTACAGATTTTATAATGTTATTTTTTTAGTATAAATAGATCCAACTACATAGAGAGATGAAACAGAGGAAGTTTAAGCTGGGATAGCTGCATGTGGGTGTCCATGTATGTACCTAATGCCTGAAGATGTACTCTGCACCACCTTGAGCTAAGGCGGCTTCCCCGTCTGAAATCCTGTTTTCATCAATTCAAATCCCTTTCCAAAGCACAAGCTAGTTCCAGCTTCTCACACCAGCCATCCTCTGCCACATCCCATTGCTTATAGTCACACTTCCAGCCTATTCCAAACATTTCCAGAAGATCCTGTGGGATATGGGTTGTGCTGAGGATAGTTTCTCTCTTTAGGAAACAAAGTGCCTCATCTCTTTCATGCCACCAGCTACGGGTGCCCAGGGTGCCCTGGTACCCCCAAAGGCAGTTCCATGGGGTCACAGCCGAGCCATTGGACTGACAGCAAAAAAAAGGCTTGGGTTTAGACAGCATGAGAAGTGTGCAGTGATACACAGTAACCTCTCGAATGCAAATATGTGTGACATTTCCATTTTTGCAGTTTTCGGGGGAAGCAGCAAGCTGGGTCATTGTAATGAATTGGTAAACATCACACTGTATTACATATGAAATTCATTTCCCAGAGCTCAGGAGTGGGGTATTAATGCAATGCTCCCCACTATGATGTTTGTTTTGTGATATTGGTTCAGTGCTGTGTTCTAAAATATTCGTATCCCAGTCATACCATATCACAGAGTTATTAGCCTAAATCTATGAAGACAGAAAAGACGAAGAAGAAAGCTAATTTCACTTTTGGTTTTCATTTCTTATGCACTGTAACAGAATGTGAATAACCTCATTACTATACAAATTTTGTGTGTCACATAATGACCTCTATACTGAGGACCAAAGTTTGCATAATTGAGGAGAGACTCACCTACAACAGTGCTGGAATTCATTAGCATAGGGCTGAAATAATGCTAAGAAAATAGCATTTGATGTCACCTATTTAAACTGAAGCACTGTTTTCTTTCCCTTGGACTTCTTAAAGGTATATGCCTATGATGGGGAATAAAACTTGTCTTACTGAATCTGGCAAATAGTGAGAGATGCTTCTGTAACTCACTGGGTCTTTACATAACAAACAGAAAAGGGCTGTTCTTATGTAGCTTGGCAGTTTCTTGCAAAGATCAGTGAAGCACATGTTACCTAATAGGTTTATTTTTATAGGCGATGTATTAATATATTTATCTTGACTTTTAAGTGTTCATCCTTCATGCTAGGTTCTCTGTGGTAATTAAAATATACCATAAATCATATCCACTGTAATTAACAAAATGCACTGTAATTATCTGTTGATCTTTTGCGCCTATTAAATAACTACTGGGATGTTTCAAAGCGGAGTTATTTTTGTATTCCTTGAGATAAACCTACTGCAAAGTGTTGGTAATTCACTTAATATTGCAGCATAGATCAACTTTGGAGTGTTTCATGCCTCCTCTCTCTTCTCAATGTAATGTTATGGCAATTCTATTGGCTATCATATCATTCTGTTAAAAATCACATTTACGAATGGCACCTGAATCCTGCCAGCTGATGACAGCATCCTGTGGTGTGCATTTATTGAGGCTCACTCTGCAGGAAGCTATTCCTTTCATCCTGCTCTTTGTCTTTACCATGACTTCAGACAGAAATTTTACATGAATTGAGGGAATTCAAAACCCGAGTTGGAAAAAAGGAACAACTCTTATCTGAAACCTGCAGGTGGTTAAATCTACTTCAGTGCAGCTGCTCAGAATGAGAGAGAGTTGTGAGCCCAATGGTAATAAGCACAAACATACGAAAACAATCCGAAAAATGGCAAAATAGTTCTGCTTACCTTCATTGAAGGTATACATATCCATATATGGGTGTTGGTAATGTAGCCTTGGAACAAATGCACCAGGCCTTGCTTACTGCAACGTTTCCCAAATGTTTCCCTTTTCACAAGTATTAATTCTAGCTAAAACACAGGCATCTTGCCAGATTTTTTAGTATTACCAACTCTATGGTTGCATAAGAAGTATGAGGATGCAATTTGTTGTAGTGTTTTATCAGAAATTGAGGTGAGCCCAAGTGGAATTATATAGATGTCAAGGTTAATTTTCTTACTCTTCATGGAAAAAACGTTACATCACTTTCCTGCAAACTTGAATTTCCAGTGATAGTAATATCTTGCAGCCATGGTTGTGCGTAATGTAGCAGTGTTAAATTCTTGTCTTCAGAGATTTATGCAAGTTGTTATTTAAAAATAGAGATCTGGGAGTCACAGCTAGCTAATTAATCTCTACCAAGGAAAGCTAAGTGCTTGGCTTTTCAGGCATCCTGTGATGGCTGAGTAAACTCTCAGTCTCATAAAATTCTCACTGCTACGTTGTTTGCCTTTTTCTTTTTTCCACTGGATTGTGGGTTTTTTTTGGGTTTGGGGTTTTTTTGTTATAGAAAAATTAGATGCTGAACCAATCATCTTATTGCAGATACAGTTTTCAAATATTTGCATGGGTCTCGTCCAGAATTTGACACTAATTGGAAATAATCAGTGTACTGCTCTCCACCATGGACTGAAGATTTGTCAAGCATAAGCCTGTCAGGAATGTAACCAGCCAAGTATTGCTTTCAGATTGTATATCATATTAATTTACCACTGAAATAATTCAGCCTTCTTACCTGATATTATGGTGTTTTTCTTTTGGTCTTGTCAGAATGTTTCTTGACATCTGTTGTCATATTGCAGTTAGTTTTAACAGCCCTATGGCCAAACTTGAAAGCTGACAAATTGTGAAAATAGTACAAAACAAACAAACAAACAAAAAACCCAAACCAGTCAACATTGTAGTAATTCATAATATCAGTAAAGGTAAAACCATGTAACCATAATATCTTGATTGAAAAAAGTAATTTTCTCATAATGACTGATAGAGTGAATAGCAGTAGTCTCCAATTCCCTGTAAACAGAAGTAGTAGGTAATCAAATGGCTCCAGTCCAACCAGCAGAATCTTATTGGTTCAAGATAATCCTTTGTAGGTTAATAAGCAACTAATTATTTTTACAGTCATAACAGGATGCATGGGAATACTCCAATCTTCATTTGGCTGTAACCTGAATGGCATGTAGTTTCTGGCACACCAGATTGGAGAAATGCAGTTCACAGGAGTGACTGAATGTCATGATCTCCCTCACAGCCTCTTTATTCTGACAAACACATTATTATCCATTATTTGTTTAGTTATTAGTAACTCTAGTGAAAAATTAATTATGTTCTTTAAGATGTATGTATCTATATTGATATTATCCATCTCTGTGGAGGCAAGAATCACAGACTTTAACAAAAGATCATGTATAAAATTTTGAATATCTATGCTAAGATTTGAATTTCTGCAACAGCTGTAGGGAAGTTTAGATCTAATTGTAATCACATAAAGGAAGTAGGTCTGAAAAGGAGATTCATGTCAGGCCACAATTCCCTTCAGTGAAAGCGGGTGCCAGTCCTGCACAGGGCAGTGGAGCTTGTGCTAAGGAGCTGAAATGAAACTTCGGTAAAAGGCCATGGGGTTTGTGTGCTATGGTGAATCTGTGTCTAAATGTCACTGATACTTTTTGACCCTATTTCATCTATATCTTTGCACAAAGAAAGTCATGTCTTTAACCTCTTCCTTTGCCCAGCAGGACTGGTATAATCACTGTACTATCTTGACATATTTTACATATTCGAGTACATTCACCTTCCGGATGAAGGCAAATACATTTGCTGGCCTCCATTCCCACAACTGTTTGGAAATATAATATTCCTGGATCAGTAGGCAAGAAACAACAAACATCTCACACCAGTTAGCCTCTAGGATGCAGAAAAGATAGAGGATGATGCCCTTAATCAATTTTATGTCTAGCAAACTCAAGTGGTAAACCCTCAATAATTGCTAATTTTTATTCCTTTATCTGAGCAGTGGGTCTTGTTTATCTCACACATTGCCAATCTTCCAATGTAAGACTGAGATGCTGTTATCTTAGTCAAATCAAATAATTCAAATTATACAAATGGCTTGTTCTGACACAGAACTGTGTGAAGACATCTCTTCTACCCATGCTGTATCACTAAGCAGTGCAAATTGCAAATTACAACCAACTTCCACGATTAAAGATAATTTTTGTCAAATAATTAGATACAACTCCTCATATGTTTTTCCTTAGTTAATGCTTAATAATTTTTGTGAAGTGTAGTCCATAGGGCTTCTTCCCTGTATTTGAAGTAAAACCTATTGAAGTCTTTTTTTGTTTCTGTCAGCAGGACTTGTCATTTCTTCCAGAGCCGGGTTTTTAACTTCCTATTCCTCTGTGTCAAATGAAAGAAAGAAAATTGGTAACGGTATTTATGGTCCTGTAAGGTAGAAGTGAGAATTCTTGTTCTTGCAGAGTCCTTTAATGAGTATTCATAGACATCGTGCTAATTGCAGTGTGGCCATAACTATCTGTAGGGAGGAATGAACTGATGCAGGTGTGGATTATGTCCTGTATCCACGTATGGTGGTTTTAGTCCTACATGTCAAAGTCAGTGGAAGAAGATTCCCTAACTCATGTGGGAAGGGGATTTGACTGTCCCTGCAAGCCAAGGAAAACAACTCAAACAGTGCTTCTAGTGTGTACTACATTAGTATTTAGGAAGATTTCATTCCCTCACCTAGCCACATACCTTAATGACATCTTTACAGTCTTCTTTTCAACTTGTCTCCTGTGGGAAATGCTGTGTGAATATGGGTTAATGCTGATATCTAGGCTTATTTAATGAATTCAACTGTAATAACAGATTTTCTGAAAAAACAACCTGAGGAGGCAGCTGGGACACTTCTCTTTTCTGAAGTACTAGAGGAGTACTGATAGGCTGCTGGCTGCCCAACACTGGCAGGTATATTGCCTTCTTTAATAGTAAATCATATTTCTACCTCTCTATGAAGTTTAGCTTGTATCTATTACAGCTACTCCTTCTGGTGAAAACCCAGTCCAAAGTGGCCTCATAGGGAGAAATACTTAGCCTAAGGAGACTGACCTACACTATGGACATTCCCTCCATTCTATCTTTGCTCCTGACCATTTATGCCTAATGTTAGCAACTCTGAGCCCAAAAGAGATGGAAATTACTAAATATAGTAACCAGAGAATCTTTTACCAGGAATAAATATGTGCCTAAATATTGTTTAAATTCATAAAATAAATCATGATGTCTTGATCTGTTAGTTTTAAATTATTTTGTGAAATTAAAACGTTTAAATTAATCATGAGGGACAAAGATGCTGCAATTCCCAGAACTTTTTCCTGCCAGTGAATACAGACAGTGTAGCCTGACCTCTGGTTACATTTGTTTACATTTTATTTGTGAAAAATGCAGGGAGGAGTGATACAAAACTCTCAGGAGTTCACTCTGTGATTAACCATGACGTAATTGACGGAGGAAAACAGCAACAATTCATGCAACCAGTAATTAATCTCTAGCTTTATGGCCTCACTTGCCAACTGTGTCCATATTTGACAGCAAAAGTGACTTGCAGAATGTTTAATTTCCACAGTGACAGCTAAGGTATGAAATCAGATTTGAAGATGAACATCTTCTGTGGCTTCTGCTTGCAATAAGAGTAGCCAATTAAGAGTGCTTGCTTAGTTCGTACAAATATTTGCCATAGGATTGACATAGGAAATAGAATATTTTCCCTGTCTGGGCAGGAGCCCCACCTCACTGCTCCCCTCTGATGTGTGTGTTCAGGAGCCTTCTCAGTTTCATGGACATCAAGCATGCAGGTATTTTAGTTTTCTCCCTTCTCTTCTTTTGTCTCTGTGTGTGAAAGGGCCAAATCACATGAGATGCTGACTATCTCTCAATAGGAATTGCATGCCCTAGCAGGGCATGGGCAGTTTGATATATCCTAGGAGACAATTTTTACCTCGTGGGATTGGTAGAACAAGTAACTCAGAGATTAGGCAGCGAGCAGCTGCAGTGAATTATTTCAAGAAATATTTTCTCCATATTGCTATGGGAAATATTTTTATTTTCATGGTTTTTGTGAACAGGCAAACTTGCCTATCTGATCCACACCACATACTGCTGACCTATAGGAGAAAATTTCTCCCCTCTGCTCTGCCCTGACAATTGGAGATTCTGTCCATGTTCTGCATTCTCTGGACAAGTCAAACAATCTGCAAACAGACAGCTGCAACCCAGAAAGGAGAGAGAAGTTTTACCATAAAAGGAGAAATTAAATTAGTGTCCTGCTCACCTGCATTTGATTTTTAAAGTAAATACATTTGATATGTGTCCATTTAGTACTATTGAAAGGGCAGTTGCCTGACACCACTCATATAAAACAATCAGGAATGTGGACTCTGGCATCTCTGTATGTAACAGGATGGTGATTGTCAGAGTCTTCCTTTTTATTAAGTTGAAGTTGGTAAGGGAAAAAGATTTTCTTGTTTCTGTAAGCTTTAATGTGCTTTTGTTTTGATCTTGTCATTTTTATTTGCCTGTGAGCTTTGTTTTGATTTTTCTTGAAGATTTCTAGTAACAATAATTGTTTGCAACAGGAAGATTCATGTGAACTGACTTCCATTTTAAACATCAGTTCCTATAGAATGAAAAGGGTATTGCAGTGTGGATGTGGGCAAAGAGGACTGATGTGTCCATACAATGCACTTCTGCTCCAATGGTAAATACATTTTTATGATTAATAAAGAGAGAGTGGAAGCCATTGTACTCTGTTAGGGTTTTGTTGATGGCTGCTCCCCAGAATACTGAAAAGATGCTATCAATACTCTTGACACTCTGCTTAATCAAGATGTGACCCTCCAATGCAACCAGACAGTGTGCTTATTTCAGAGCTGGAACAGTGCTGCAGTTAAGGGAGACATGGCTGTTATTTTTGGTTGCGGGATTTTTTATAATTTCATTAAAATTTAATCAGTGCCATTAAATAATATATAGTGCTACTAAAGTGCTGTTGGTTACAAATAGGAAATCAATCAACTTGTGCTCTGAGTGGCCGTCAGCTGTGGAACTGCATAGGTACCTCAGGGAGAAGGGCTGCACCTTGCACAGCAGACAAAATCAGATCAATAATAGTATGTTTAGTTCAGTTTTTAAAATCTCTCTTGCTTGGAATGTGGCAACGGGCACCTTCAATATCAGGTATGTGGACTTGGAACAAGAAGTTTTCAAGTGCAACCCTAATTTTTGCAACTTGCTAAGTATTTTTGTTTCTTAGGTGCTGCACGTCAAAAACCAAAATTAGAAGAAAGGAGGTTCCCCTGGGCAAGCTGGAAAGATATGTCAAATATTCAACATGATCTTAGCCTGGTGGTGGAATTAGTCAGGCCTGCTCCTTGATGTGCTTTCCAGCCTGAGCAGTAGGTCATTGTTGCTGGCTCGGTGCACCCAGCCCTGTCTGTGTGTGCAGATACGCTGGTACGGGTGTCCTGAGAAACTGAGTGGCAATTGAGGTAGGTTTGGAATTAAACCACACTCTGGCCCCTGTTACAGCCGGTCCCCTGTGGGTTAATGGAGTAGGATAGCTTCCTCTGGAGGATTTAGGATGATCCCATTAACTGCAGTGGATATATGTTCACATTCCCTACCTGTGGGGGCAGGAGGAAAAGGGATTACAATCAGTAGCCACTAGCAAAGGAGAGCTCTGCTGACTGTCAGTAATGTCTTTATAGGACTGGGGAAAACTGAGCAATTCTGTAAAATTTCACAGAGTCCTGACCAGAGACTTATGTCTTTCTTCAGAAAGTCCATGTGAGGTGAGATTTCACATAAACTCAGACTATTTCAAACACTCCTGCTGGGTCTGGCCAGAATACATTTGACAATTCCTTGCAGCTGTTTAATTCCAACATAATTGCCTTTGAGATTTCCTTCCTGATTTTTCTGTGTAAGCTGCACTAAGCTATGTAGATAAGAAGCAATCTATACATTCTGTGTATAGGAGTAAATCCAAGACTATAACACAAAGGGACAGAAGCAAGCAAAAGACTCAGTTCTTGTAATTTAAAATACATTGCAATGTGCGTCCCACTGAGTTGAAATATCTAATTTCCAAGAATTTCCTGGGGCAGGAAGCATGAGGCTGCTTTATTCCACACCAGTCACATCAGTCTACAAATTAAAAACTAATGAAACATGTTTAAAACAATCACACACACCTTTTCTGAGTTTTACACACAATAAATTTGTGTAAGCCATCCAATGACTAGCAAGCAATTCTTGCTGACAAATATGATAATAGTTAAAATTGGTGCTACGTAATCGTGCTGAAAAATGTGCTTTTCCCCTCTGATCAGACAAAGATGGCTTGATCAACCTTCTGTCATCTATAGGTGGCAGATGGAACGAATTATTAAGTCTGTCCCTTTTGGATGTTGTTCCCCTTGATGCTGAAGCCTGCCTTACTCTATTTGCACTCTAACACCTTGCCATACCAACAGTACCAATTCCAATAGTGTTTTTATCAAATAGATCCTAAATTCTAAATGATACATCAAAATATTCTTGCCAGGGCCTTTGAGCACTCACCCTTTTGAAGCAGAGCCGTGGACTGTACAAACCATTGCATTAAACATTTGGTCCCTGACAGGTAGGTGTGGGAGCTGTTTAATACAATTTGAAAAAACTAAGAGGAAGAGAGGGAAGGAGGGAAGGAAGGAGGGAAGGAAGGAAGGAAGGAAGGAAGGAAGGAAGGAAGGAAGGAAGGAAGGAAGGAAGGATGGATTATATTAGTGAGGGGGAAGAACTGAATACCCCACATCCCCAGCTCAGTCATATCTAATCTGCGAACCCCTTTAAGGAAAAGCAAGATGTTCACTGTGTGCAGCTGAAAGAGCTATTTAAACCATGGAGTATTAGCATGTTGCTCTGTTTTGTGAATTTAGCTCCTCACACCATCTCCATCCCAGCATGAGAGAAGTCTGTAAGCTCAGTGCAATCGTATCATAATTTGGATCTCTACAGGAGACTGAACTCGCATCACCAGAATGCATCAAGCCAGTGCATGTGTCAGTGCACAGTTGCATATACACACTACGGTTACAGGCCCATGGTGACATTTTTCAAACTGATATATTGACAGAGTGCCAGGATATTTTTTAAGCATATCCAGAAGGAAAAAGAGTATTACAATGAGGAAGAAAACCCAGCAGAATGCTGACACCCAAGTACATTACTTAGTGTGCAGTTGCATTAATGAACCATTACTTCAAATCCCAGGTTTGCCAATAGTGTCACTGTTCGTTTATCAAGGCAGAATCGTCCTGGATGTGGACAGAATGCCTGTATAATAGATAACTTCTCAATCCTCCCATACCATCCATATCCTTGAGCCCATTACAAAAGATTTATTTTTGAATTGGAATTTTTTTTCAGCTGGGCAGAATGAGACTGTTTGTTGAACAAATGGTGTTACAATCCCCAAGGCTCTGACTTACTTCAGTAACGACCAAGACTACTGCTTGAGCCAGCTGATGCTCTTTTAATAAGTGCTGCTTGTCAGAGGATCATATCTGCAAGTTGCTGTGTAAAATGACCATTTTCCATGAGTTCATAAAGCAATCTCCCATTTTAAATGGATGAAGTGTTGTACCATTCTCTGCAGCACAAAACAGGTGCTTGTTTGAACTGAAAGGGAAAAAAATCCTAACTCAAGGTCTTTGACAGAGTTTTTTTCTTCTTTTTCAAAAAATTGTTTTCCCTGTCTATGACAGACAGCTTTGTGTTCATACACAACAAGCTCAATTGGTTCAAGACAAAAAATGCTGAAATACGAGCTTCAAAATGAATTTCAGCTTTGGCCTGATTGAATTAATACAAGTATGACAGGTTGCTTATTTAGCAAAGTGGGTGGGCAGTAAGATTAGGCCTTTTCCTGTGACAAGACATCCCAAAAAATTCTCTTGCTGTCCTTTGTAAGGTTTTTCAAGGCAAATCAAGAAGAGACTCCTAGATAAATCAAAGTGACACGTTCAAAACATGTGAGTCCTTCTTTAAAGAAATATCATCTCAACAACAAGCCCAAGCTTATTAATGTTGCATTCTGACAAGCACAACCACTTTGTGGTTTTGTTCAGTCCGTGGACCTGATCATACCATGTAACTACTGTACTGCTACTGCTACCACTGGATTCAAAGCTAGCTCACAAAGTTAAAGAACAGCACTTAGTAGCTCTGCCATCAACCTGTTCTTTTTAATATATGTGTTATTTATGGCTGCAGGTTGGGTTATACCCTTGAATATCACATTTCTCACCAGAAACAGCAATGAGTAATTGGGTACTGCAGTGTTTAATGTGCAATACTGAGTCATTTTGATTAGGCCCATATTTTATCACTCATGCTATTAACATCAAAGATTTTTTTTAAACTACGGTACTCCATACACTTAGTATTAATGTGAATTAAGGAAATCAGGTTCTAACATGCTCAAGTACCTTGAGTTTTCTTTTTCTTGTGCATATCAAATCCACCTAGGTCACTGGTAAAATTCAGCTTGTACTTGTATACAAACTAGCTCTGTCCTACAAAAATGAACCACTAAAGTTAATTCAGATTTGTTCAGGGCCTTGAACGATGTAAGTAATGAATCTTTCAGACAGTTAATTCGAACTGAACAAAAATAGAATCCATTTAAATGTTATAACTGCTTAGATTGAATCTTACCAGCCTTGATAGGTCTGAAGATCCAAGCCTCAGTGGATGAGATCTGCAAATCCCAGCTCTGATCTCAGCAGAGAGAGAGGTGATGACCTGGTTTCTGTTTATTCAGTGAAATTACTGCCCTAGATTACTTTCTGATCAGAAACATAAATATGTAATTCTATTTTGCTCTAAAAGGAATTTCTACATTTGTAAACCTTTCTCTGTTTTGCAGATCTTACATCCAGGATGATAAAATCATGAAGCAGGAATAATAATGGTTTCCTGCACAGAAAAATGTGTATGTTAGAGATGTTTCACCTCTATTAACCCTCTTCCAAACCAGCAGAGAAATGGGAATATTTACTTATCATACAAATTCAAACTAAGATGCTTTTTCGGTGAGCAAAAATGCTCACCAACTTTGTTTGCAAGGGTAAAGTCTTGTGTCATTTGCTGCATGTTACCCTCACTCTAGCTTTTCAAATTCTGTGATTCTATGAAATTATTTGGCGTTCTTAATATTGGGAATCGTAAGAAATAGTCTCACTGGTGTTTAAGTTTTAACTTTAAACCTGTTTAAACTTCTATTCCTGTCCATCTGTCTCAAGTAGTCACAGATTGTCCAATAGTGACTAAGCTGTTGTGTTATGATTCAGGCTCTATATGTGATATTTTAGCATGCTGCATCTCTTTGTTATTCCAGGCTACACAGAAAGCAGCCTCTAGCATATTCAATGCCTGTTTCACCTGAAGTAAAAATAGGAGAACATCTTAAAAGATAAGTTTTCCTTTGCCACGTTTCTTGCTAGTGCTGTAGATTATCAGAGCCTTTCCCCCCTCACATGTAAGCAAAGACAGATATAGAGAAAAATGAGTTCTTTGAACCACAGGAAGATTTGTCTTTGTTGTTCTATTAATATCTGACTGAAATAGAAAGGAAAAATTCTAAATAAATGACTACGGGCATCCTGAAACCTGTAAAATTACTTTTCAAACAGGGCTTTTGCTTAAAAAATGGGGTCTGAACATGTGTGTAATGGAGCCAGACTCACAGAGGAAAATTACAATTTCTATGTCTAGCACTTGTCAGATTTCTTCAAGAGTCTAAAATGCATGTATCATCACTGATAATACTCCCAAATAGACCAATCAAAGCCTAATTTTCAGAGGTAAATCTTAGAATCCTTTTGAAGTCCAAATTTAAAACGTGATCATGTATTATCCATCAGAGGCCACTACCAACTGGATATGTTTGCAAAAAATGTAGCTTTGGAGCATGATAGTGAGAAGAAATATGAGAGAAACTATTTTCCACTGTTGAACAAGGAGTGATAACAGCATCAGATGTAGTACTAGTCCTAAAACTTGCCTCTGTGCTCCAGCGGTTTCACAGCAAGCATTTGGAGAAAATACTCACAGCCTCACAGTAGGGATTCGTCTGAAACCTATGCTAAGATACTGGGAGCAGTGCTCAGAGCAGGTAGCAACCATATTGCCCTATATATCATGATTAATCCAGGACAAAGAACAGATGGCAGGAGAAGGAGATGGATTCCATGAATATGGTGTGGGTGGCAATTGTAGCTGGTCCAAGCTTTGAGACCTGAGAGAGTAGTATTGGTAAATAGTGATAAATGGGAAGGGATTGTTTCCTGCATGTTACAAGTTACAGGAAGACAGAATGGAGTTGTCAGCTACCTGAAAACTGATTTTTATACATGAGGGGTTTTTTAATGGCGGCTTTTATTTTGTGATCTGTTGTTTCATTTATTTGTTTGCTGCCAGGCATTCACTGTGAGATTTCAGGATTCCCAGTTTATGAAGGGATGGCTTTGTGTAGGGAAAGCCTGGGAGACCAGGAAAGCTGTGGTTTCACAGTTAGAAAAGATGAATTCTCAACTAGTAGTGAATGCTTAAGCCCTGATTTTCAGGAAAATAACATTAGGAGATACATTTAACCTTCCTTTGAGTTTTGTCCCACAAAGTTAATTGTTTGATATTGAATTTGTATTGATGATTTCTTTTCCACACTGCAGTTACTGTGTCAGGAGGAGGAACACTTTGAAAAGTAGACAGAAGAGGAAAATACTCCAAAGGAAGTTGGACTGTTGGTCTCCTGTGACACCCAGTGTATAGATTTCGTTGACTTGTGAAATGCACATCAGTCACACCTCCATTTAGATCAAGTCTGGCTTGTTTCTGAGACTTAGTGTCATTGGCAGTGAGCAGTACCTCTACAGTGGAGAGATGACATTTCAGTAGAGGTGCCAAGGTGTAATCATGGATTAGTCAAGTGGCTTTTTCTTGGTAGATGACTTAGAAGGTGCAAAATGGCTCAGCAAATTCCATGAGAATACGTCTAGGTTTTTATTCCTTTGCCCTAACAAATTAATTAACTAATTGCTGGGTTTCATCCTTTTAATTGCTGTAATACTAATTTTTATTCCAGAAGAAACCAGAATGATAATGATGTACAGTTTCATGAATAGATTTTTTTCTTACTGTTTCCTTAGGAGAATTTATCTCTGTACCTAATACATATTTTAGAGCATAATAGATATACACTTCCAGAATATTTTTACTTCTCTTTACAGGAAAGGAAAACGGGTTTCAGACTTTCTCACAGGAAAGCTATAAAATCATTTCTGCTTCATAGTAAAGAAATATTTGCAATATTTACAACACTTGGACAGTTTTTCTTCTAAATAATTTCTGTCTCTTGCAAGAATTTAGAAAAAAGACCATTAATATTTTTTTTCTTTTAGCAAGATATTGTTACTTCAGGTGAGGGTCATTAGTGGGTGACATATAGGTTAAATTTAGGATACTGTTTCTATATGAGATATGAATTCTGTAATGAATACTGGTTATTTTCTTTTGCCTTCACAGCTGATCAGTTTCCCTTTCTAGACAAGTTTATTTAAATTTTTGAAGATTTACTCAAATTTTTTTGAAAATAGCATTTTGTAAAATAAGGAGAACAAGAATTGCAAAATCCTTAGGAACGTTAGGTCAATTTTTTGACAGGAATTTTGCATCATTTTGGGAGATGGGGCTGAACAATATCTGTCTCTTTTCTATTTCTTGTTTGTCGGAGCCTGGATCCTGTCACAAGGCAGTCATTTTTTGGCTGTTTTGTAGTACAGTTGCGCTTGTTAGAGGGAGGAATATGCAGGGCTGGCTGAGAAAACAAACTTCTGTGAGAATTTGAGCCAATGAGGGATGGCACTCTGGGAAATCAGCTTCCCCATATTTCAAACCTGTGTTCAGTGGAAGGACAGTCTGTACAGCAGAAGAGGATTTACTGGGGTTTAATCCTGTTTGAAATTTTGTACTTTGAAAAGTTCTGTATGCATTCAGGCTACAATGAAGGTTTTTCTTTGCGTACAAAAACCAAGCATACATCCCACTTTGTTATGAGATTTGGGGGCAGGAGCAGACAGGGATTGGACCTCCATTTGCTTTGCTATCCCCATTGCATATTGCTGGCACATTGCCCACCCATACAGGAGTCATTCAAAAACTGCCAGGACAAATTCCATACCAACAGTCGTGTTGCCCATGCCTGTCTGTGTATGCCCTGTGGGATGCTCCACAACTTGTCTCTGTAACCTGTATTTGCCAGACACCTTGTCTTCCTGTTCTCTTGTAGTCTATGGGACATTGTCAGTGCAATTGATTGAGAATTAGATTTATCTTTTGTTGATTTGCAGCTTACTCTGGGCTTGATACTGATTCTGGAGAGAGTGAGAGTACAACTGTGGTATCTGTGAGTAGGCTATTTGGATATCTGACACAGCTTTCATGTGCTGCAGTTAGTAAATCAGAATCACAGAATCACCAAATATTGTGAGTTGGAAGGGACTCATAACATGAGTGTCCCATACAGGGATCAAACCACTACCTGGGCATTGCCAGCACCATACTCTAACCAACCAATGCCTGCTCCATTCACAGGTGGGTGAATAGTTTAATAATTCTGTTTGCAGAAAGTACTTGGAACAAAGTCAAAAGGTTGTTGTTTATTTTGGAGCACTCCAAAATGCGAAGGAATGTAATAGTTCAAAACAACTTTGTGCAAATTCTAATTCTTATTTCTTGGGCAGTTGAAGCCCTTTATCCACCAAGTCATTTGGATATGTGCAGTTCTATGTCAGACCAAAAACGAAAAGAGATCACAAAGAACATATATCATTTTACTTCATTTTTATGGAATTTTGATAAAAATTAATTTGAATTGGAACTTTTTTCTTCTCTTACAAAGAGGAGGAAAGAAAAAAATATATTATTTTCTAGAAAGTGCCTCTTCAACCTGCTGCTACTGAATGAAAATCCATCTTAATGTAAGCCTCCACCTAACCACTTTGTCAAATATCTTTTCTGCCACTTTTCATTATTATTTTTGAACAAAGCTAAGCACCTAAGGCAAAGTACTGAAAAGCTCACAGCATTATTTGCTTAGGGAGGAGTGCTTTACTAGTGGTCTTGTCTCAGGTTGGCAATAGTCTGTTGCATTGTATATTTGAATTGTGAGGATTTATAGCCACTGTTCAGGCAAATAACAATGTCGTGCCAGGTAAAAGATACAAAGAGATGAATTGAATTATTTAATCATAGCTGAGTTTGTTACTCAGGCTCCTGGAGTGGCAAAGAAATTACCATTATAACAATGACCTTTGTATGTGAATATCAGGCATGCTTCAATCCAGGCTGGAAAAGATGTGGTTGCAGTAATTGTCTTTATAGGCACAGAGCCATTTTGAAGCTATTTATTTGTCCATAATCACAAGATCAGATTTTTTGCTCTCTCCTGGTGGATTTTTTTTTTTTCAATTTCCTATTAATAGGAATTCTAGGAAGCTGGTCTGGAATGCGCACTCCTGGAGGGCCAAGATTCACATTCCTGGCCGCACTGCTTCAAGACACAGCCACTTCCTAACTGTGCTGTCGCTGTTGCTGCTGTGCTTCCAGTGCCCAGGAGTTGGTCTACTTCGGTTGCTTTGCTTAGAGCAGGTTCAAGACCTGTGCCGTGTGCTCTGGAACTGTGTGGGATCAACCACCTCCAGCTGTTTGGTGTTGACAAACAGCTGCAGCAGTAACATCCTGTACCCCACAGCTTGTCTCAGGCAGGATCTGACAGGCTGCTGAGCATGAGTGGGGATGGTACATGAGCTCAGCATAGATGGAACTGAGCTGCGCAGAGCTGGCTTTGTCCACCCCCTGTTTATCTTTTCTGCTTGTTAATGATAATATTTGTCCTTACATACCTTGCATAAAACTATGAAGGCTTGTTTATGTGCAGCATTAAACTGCTTCAAAAGGGACTTGTTGCCAATGTAGATTTCACCTCTGGATTGCATTGTGTTTTCCCATGGTTAATTTTCATGCATTCATGCAATTCAGAATCACATTTCATATGATTTATGCACAAGCGAAATAAGTTATCAAGAGGAGATAATCTTATGTTTCTAATGCCTTCATCCCAGACTCTCTTCTTAAAGGGAAACTCCAGAAATCTGTAGGAAAGACAGTTTTAAAAAATGTTACAGGAAGAAATGAAGTTTGACTTATGTGCTCCTTTACTGTGGGATTTGAGGACTGAGGGAGCTAATGTGTAGCATCTTTTCAAACACTGCTCAGTACAAAATACTTCCACTCCAGTTGCTTGTTTTCTGTTGCTTGCCTCTGTAAACTCTATTTTAAGTATTATGGGCCTGCCTAGTCTACATTGTATTTTACAAGTTAGAGATGGGCAACTCATTCCACAGTGGGGGAAAAAAACCCCATGATTTCAAACTAATCCTTTGCCTGCACTCAGAGGAATCAAATGAAAATACAAAGGTAAAAAAGAACAAACCTTCACTCAAGTTCAGAGGAGAAGAGACAGCTCCCTGGTTGAAGAGCAGCTCTCTGGTTATACTTGTACAAGTAAATGGCAAACATTAATGATCTCAGTTGTAGATGTTCTGTCTTCTTACTCCACCTATATTGTTGTTCTCAAGCTTTTGAACAATTGCTAAAATCTATAAAGTAGTGTAATTTATATTCCTTCCCCCACAAGCACATTTTTATTTCTTACATCCTCTTAGGAACAAACTGAGGGAAAACAAAGTCATAATGTCTCCACTAAAATCATTCAGCATTTCCAAAGTATGATTTTCTAGTGTAGAAGCTAGTGTAACTCTGCTGCTTTGCCTTGTAAGGGTGAGGAGTACTCTGATGGATGTGAGTGCAGTGTGTGTCTGTGGTATCTGTAAATCAGTTGGTATAATCTGTGTGTGTTACATGCGCATGCAGAGGCAGTGCATGACAAAGTGTGTAATAATGAATACTGCACAATGGAGGACGATACCACGCAGCATAAAGGATAATGACATTGCTCTTAAATAACAAACCCCTGAGCAATGCTGGCAAACCTATGAGGGAAAGTAAGACATCTTCATTGTTTCATATGGTAATAATCTGTGTACACACGTGGTTTTCATAGTGATCCATTATGATATAGAATATTATATGAGCAGTTCAAGAAGAAACCGGCTGTTTATATTGAATAATTTCCATATGAATGGTTTAGGGTTGTGGCTTTTCTTGCTTTGTTTTTCTGAGATCTGCAATTTCTAACAGTGGCTTCTTATCACAAACTTGCAGCCATACAGCCTGATCTCATCAGATCAAACAAGTTAAATGTAGTCAGATCTGGTCAATACTTAAGTGAGCAATTTCCAAGGCAATTCAAGAATGCATTGGGCAACTGTTCCATAACAGTATTCCTCTCTTCCCAGCACTGAAAAAGCATCTCCCATATTTTTGGGGAGTTCACATGACACATGGTTCTTCATCCTTGTCCTAAAATGTCCTCTATCATTGCCATGTGCAAGTGGCTGCATTTGTCAGTGTGTGTGTATTCTGCTAAAAACCTTTTGAGATAAAAGGCACTACATAAGCAATGGTGCCAGCTCAGACTATATTTTATATTTTATATTTTATATTTTATATTTTATATTTTATATTTTATATAT
>WBMY01012848.1:0-29999 GCA_013397315.1 Donacobius atricapilla | reverse complement strand
TATATTATATTAGCTTTGTGCAGCCCTGGTTTAGTAAAACCCAACAAAATGCTATTTTTAAAGTACCATTTAGGTCAGCCTTTGACGGAAGAGTTCAGAGCACTGCTTCCCTGTCAAAAATACTGGTGTAGAATCAGAAATGCTGGCATATACTTGTCAAAAGGACAAGATGAAGCACCATTTCTATTATCATCTGTGAGATGAACAAGAATTACCATGTTTGGGGTCTTTTTTCATAAGATGTGATTTAATTGACTTAGTGGACTTGGGGGAGAGCTGGACCTGGTCATTGCATCTTGCTGTTTCTGTTTGCTTTCACTCTAGGCCAGCTGACATAACATTTCTTTATATTTGTGTAACACCTACAGTTCTGCCTCTCCTGGAGAAAATGTCTGGGATATCTATGCATGAGAACTGTGTATTATAATAGCTAAGAGCTGTGATAAAGAATACAAACTCACTTGTTCTCATCTCGCTATAAGATAGCATCAGCACAAAATTAAACAAGAGGCTATCAAACCCATTGCCTGAAGAAAATGCAGATTAAATACAACTAAACACAAACTACAAATAGAAGGTCTGAGTAGGCCTATATAATGAAAAAGAAGAGCCCAAGAAGCTTCTTTTCTGTTTAATGCCATACTCCAAAGACAAATATTACAGCTAAGTTTTCAAGGAACACAAAGTGGTGCTTTTATTCTGTATTTTTTTCCTGGCAAAGCTACGGAACAATTTCCCTAACTGAATGCGAAGAGTAAGACATACAGAAAAAAAACCCCAAACCACTATTAGCGTGATCATAGTTGTGATCATGTAAACACAATTGATTTTCTTGCTCTAAGACTATCATGATCCACCACTGTGAAGGAAAACCACACCAGAAGTGAATTATACTCTCTGCTATTAGTTTGGGGATTCAGTCTATATACTGTGTCAAAATGCTGATGCCTATGCTCTGCAAACTTCCAGTGAGTATCTCTCTTTAGAGCAACCAGTAAAATTAGTTCGGAATCAACCATTCCCAAATCTCTTGTATTTATATATAAAGTTGGGTGTGTGCATTTCTAGAAATAAAAAAGGAATGAATTCTCTCTTTGCTGGTGGTGTTTCTTTCAGTTTGGAAAACGAAATATTTTCCTCAATAATTTGGATACTTAGTAATTACAGACTTTTGCACTATTTCCTTCTTCTTGTCCTATATGAGGATGCTATTTTCCAAAACCTTTAAAGCATAGATAAGTTTGATTATGACTTTTAAAATCAGATTTAGGCAAGGAAGTCCAATTTATACAAGCTTGGAGAGGTTTTGTTAATACCAAGCATATCTGAATATGCCTGACTTTGTACCTTTGCAGGATTTCACGTTGCCTAGTATAATGTTCGTCATGGTCTTAATTTTTCCTCAAAATGAATCTCTTTTGTGTCTGCTATTTACTATCCTTGCCAGAGTCATTGAGCACAAGAAATACAGTATCTACAAGAGGCAGAAACTGCTTTCTTCCTTGCACTCATGTAATATGTAATGGATGGTTTTAAGAAAGGATCTTTACTCTGTGCTTCACCTATTCATGTGTAGGATTTTGATTTCATTTGAAATGAAAGGCGTAAACCTCGGGTCTGAAAACTAATAGAATTTCTGCATATACCTGCTGATCCATAGCCTTTAGGTTAGATTGTGTGTCAGCCAGCAGTCAGCTTGTTGAATGAAGCAATACTTTAAAACTAAAATGAAAAGATTTCTGTTACATGTAGCCTGACACCAGATATGAAGGCCGATTTCTGCTGGCTTATTATTGGAAATATTTTCCGGTGTGTCTGATAAGCAAGACTGAACAAGCCGTAGGAAGTAGACCTAATCAGATAATGCTGACTTGCAGACCAGAAAAAAAGAGAAATGTATTTTCCTAAGTGCTATGCCTTCACTTGACAGAGTGGGGACAGAATGGTTGGTGTAATGGCAAAGGCACTCAGAGAGCAGGAAGCAAACCTGCTGCTTCCTGGGGGTGGCTGTTGTCTCTAAGCCTTTTTTCTTGTGTACATTCATTGTCTGTGTTATGGAAGGTTTACATCTTAGTGCTTGAGTGCATTGGCACTCTGGAGATGAGGCATGTAAAAAGGACTGGGAGAACATCAGACTGGATCAGCTCTTCATTTTTCAGTGAGTCTAGGTATTTTTTTGGAACTTCAGAGGAATTCAAAATAGACTTATGAGAGGGTTCCCCTGAAGGATTGAGTACTGTGTTTTGCTCAGACTCTCAGTGCTGCAAATCCTTCCTGGAAATACACTTGAACACAGGATATATTCACAGGAGAAGCAAATTCTCAATATGATTACAGGACATTCGTGATGTTACAGGATGGAGGACAAAGGAGGGTCTTGTAGTAATTCTTAGAAAGAGTTCCCAAAGAACTGAAGCAAAAAGATTTTTTGTTATTTTCATGCCTAGGTATGAAGTGGTCATTACCACAGTGTGCTAGTTAACACAGAAAGATATTTAACACAACTTCAGATTCTTTTATGTTTTCAGATTGCATGTAGGTAATAATTATATCAAATGCAAACATAGTGCCACATTAATATTACATAACAAATGTGTGTACCATTATTTGTTGGCCTGCAGACATTAAAAAAAAAAATGTTGGAAGATACTATTTATTCCAAGGAGTTTTTTTTAAACAGCTCTGCTCTTGGTTTTGTACCTTAAATGTCTCTGCTCAGGGAAAAATGAATTTAATTGCATAAAACCTACTCTGCACTGATTTTTCCAGGGGAAAGATTAAAGTTTTAAATGGATTGAGTGTCCCTGTAAGTATATTCACATTCATACGTGTCTGGAATGAACATGCCATCTGTGGCTTCTGCTTTATTTTTCTTATGTATATTTGGAATTCAAAATAACATTTATTTTATGAAGGAAAAAAATCAATAAATCATTTAAGTTGTCCTACACTTTATATAACTAATTGTAATTAGTATAATGTCTTTGTTGGCAAGGGCTTATCAGGCACATAGCTTGAAGAAGCACAGAAAGAGCTTTATAAAGAATTACGTTGTTTTGTAAAGCTAATTGTGACACTATCTCTGTTTTTGTATGTGATTGAACTCCTAATTTTTGATGTGGCATTCCTTCCAGTAGTGTAGCTTCTACTGTTACCTGAGGTTCTCTGTAATGTAACCATAGAATAGATTTTAGTCAGTTCCAGATTTTACAGTTTGGTGCCAAAAGGATGTAGTCTAGACTTGAGTCAGCTAAATTGTGGCAAGCAGGTTGCAGTTTCTAGTTGTAATGAATTAGCTTGTTTTAATGTTTGGGATGCAAATCTTGTAGATAAGAGTTTAGTTAACTGGGATGTCCTGAACTTCGGTGCCAGGGGAGCAGCCACAGGCTCCTCTGATGAATCCTGTCACGTTTATGGCCTTCGAGGAGCTGCTTGCTGCAGAAGTCTGTGGCAACATTGCCAAGTCTTAACTAGCTGATACTGGGAATTGCTGAAAAGGTGATGTTACTAGAAGCAGCACAATGTGGAAGAGAAATCTGGGCATTTATTTGTAAAGCAAAGGACCACTCTCCCACTTCATGAATGCGTTCTAATAATTTGGGTTCACTGGAAATGTCGTATTCCTGGTGCTAACTGAAGTCCTCACCATTCATGATACCTAGGTATTAGTTTAGACTGACAGTGAGCTGGCTAGATGATTAGTATGATGATTCTTGTATTTATTATTCTCAAAAAGCTGGATTGTGAAAGATTTGGAAAATTAACTAATTTGCTACTTCGGTTGATAGCAGAGAAGCCATAAGAATTCTAGTTTTGAGCATTTAACTGCCATTCTAATAAGTATGGAGATTTTTCTCAAAGCTTCCATTTGTATTATTAACCTCCGGCAGACTATCCAATGAATAGTGGAATAATATATTCTGAAATTGTCCAGTGTTGAAGAAACTGTTCAGTGGGACAGTAGGAAATCAGCTGTGACCCCTAGTTCCCCTTCCTGTGAACTTCTCTGTGGCAGTCTCCTGCTTTTCTGAACTGTTTGCTGTACCATGCTTTTTCTAAAGGCTGCCATCTGAGAGAACTTGTGCCATTCTTTGTCCTGCCAAATGTCTGCCTGCAATCAAGGCGTTGCCTGCAGTGTAGATATTTGAACCAATGGCTGCAGACATCTGGCCTTCAGAAGACCCTGCTGCATGGATGTAGTCACTCTGGGAGAACAAAAGGGGAACGACAAAAGCTAATCTTGTGTGTCCTCAGGATTTGGGACCCTATATTTTAAGTGAGGCTTTAGTTAGACTTCTACCTCTTCAGCCTACAATGTGCATGAGTGAAAGATGCCCTTCAGAAAGCCACCTACTATGTAAGCCAAGCAGTGGAGGAGTTAAAGGAAGTTTCAGTAGCTCAAATGTGAGGATTATTTGCTTCTTGCTTGATATTTGGACAGAGGTGAATTAATTAAGAAAGCAGGGAAAGACTTGATCCATTTCGATGGAATATAGATAATAAGCAAGATCCAAATGTTGATACTAAACCATAATATATGCCTGTATATAGTGTGTGTGCTTCATTAAAATGTGTGTCAAAAAAGAAAAAAAAATAAAAGGGAAATATTTAGTTCCTTTTATACTTTAAGGAAAAGTTAATCTGGAGAAAGTTACAATAGTAAAAGGGAAGGCAACATCTGTGTTAATTAGCAGTTCATCTTCAAAGCTTGACTGATGGGATACATTATGGCCTCTTGCAATTGAATTAAAATTCAGACCCACTCAATTTCTATTTTTACCTCCTTTTTCCGTATCAGAATAATTTGTCTGGATTTAAGGCTTAATTTTTGCAAAAAATATTGATGTCCCATAATCTAAAATGAACTTTTGGTTAGCGCAAACAGGCTGTGTAGAGAGGAGCTCTGTGGCTCCGGGTGCAATTCCAGAGAACATGGCTTTATGACATGATGCTGTGTTAGAGATAAGGACATGTATGTTCTCTAAAGAATCTGTTTCTCTGGGGCATTTGACAGTTAAGCTCTTTGGTTCAAGAACTCCCGTGTGTGCATGGTGCCTTGCATTGTGAGGATTCACAGTGCTACTGTAATGTGAATAATCGGTTGGCAATTTAACAACAAATTAGGAATTCATTTTAGAATACCTGGAAACACTCTTCTGAATATCACAGCTGGGGGGAGACAAGTTGTTGATAGAGGAACGCACACTGATAAAGGTCTAATCTGTGAAGTTTGAGTTCTCTTTTTCCAGTGAATATTATCTGTTCAGAAATAAAACTTACAGTTAATATTCTGGCCCTCCAAAAGCTTTTGGTTTTTTGTGGTTTTTTGTTTTTTTTTTGTTTTTTTTTTTGTATTGGCATCAGTCCTAGTAAAAAGCAAAGTTCTCAGATAAATGTGAAATGTGTGGAGAACAATGTAACACCGCCCTCCCTTCCATGTTAATATCAAAGAGGTAGTGCTTGAACTGCCACAATGACTGCAGACTGTGAAAATTTGAAAGGGTATCAGCTGATGTACATCAGTGTGAGTTCTGTCTGCTGAGTATCTGGTCCTGTGTTCTTCTGAGTTAGGGTACAATTTCATGCCAGCTAGCCTTTCATTTTCACCATAAAAATAAAACAAAATACCTTTATAAAAGCCTCTGCTCACATTTCAGTGTCACAGAAATACAATGTATACCTTTACAAAGTTGTATAATATTTTTGATTTAAACATAAAAAGACCCAACCTAATAGAATATGTTTTTATGGAAAGTTTAAGCTTCTTTCAGGCAAGGTTAGATGAACTCCTTTTAGCATCTTGTATTGAGAAGGTAAGAGCTAATCAAGAAATTTCTTCTGTATTCACCTACAATACATTTCACTAAAATATGCAGCTAGGAGTAGTGAGTGCCCTTTAATACCAAAAGAAAAGGGTGGGAAAGCCTCCTTAATTAAATCTCTTCAGGGATCCTGGATTAACTGCAGCTCTGTTTGGTTTATATCCTCCCTGTAGAAAAATGTGCAGACCCAAGACAGCAAATATTGATCTAAATGGAGATGCAGGGAAAAGGCCCTGTTGTCTTTTTATTTCCACTTGGCACAGTTTTTAGTTTTGATTCATTTTTGGTTACAAAGGATGAAAATCTAAATCCTTCTCTACTCCCTTTTGCACTGTGTTGAAATATTGAACCAAGACTCAGCAAACTTGATGCAGATACTGGTGAAGAAAAGAGCACATAAAGCTGCCCTGTAGAGGACTGTGACACCAGCCCTGAAACCTGTGCCAAGGTTTCAGCTGTCACTCCCTTTGCCACAGCCTCCAGGGGTTGCAGTAAGTCTTCAGCCTAACCTAGTCCAATAAAAAGTGGGGAACAGTGGGACAGGTTACACCATGGTGTCACAATCAGGGAAATTTTGGCATTATCCCCCATTTGCTTCAACTACTGCAAGCATAAGTAATTGCCCTGTGGAGCTAGTGCTCTGCTGCCATTGACCAGAAGAGTTGCATTTCCTCATAAACAGTCTTCCTAAGCATGGAATGAGTTTTACTTTACAAAAATCAGGTGATTTTTGAAGAGAAAAATGGCTCTGTAAAGACAAAAACCTGCTTATGTGAATTTAGTTTTCCTCATTCTAAACGTAATTGCACGTCTGTAATGGGAAACATTTCTGTGCATCAAAATGTATGTTAAACATTCATTTGTTCATCAACAAAATCCAAGTGCAAATGGAGATGTGTGGAGCCATGTGCTTCTCTTTCTGCACAGTGCAACTCCAGCAGGTCGAGGTTGTTTGTGATTGTGCATGAACTGCCCAACTTCAGACCCCAAGGGGAAACTGCAACCCAGGCACTCAGAAAAGGCATCTTCTGCTGATAACTTGAGTCCATGCAGTAGCATGGGCTGTGGCTCAGACCACATTCTGTACTTCAGAAAGGAAAATAAAGAATCTTGACTCCAGAGAAATCAAGAGAATATGTATTTCTGGAAACAGGAAGATTGGGGAAGAGAGTGGGGAAGGAAAAAAGTTCGGAATTGGAATTTACTGTTTTGTAAACAGCTTGCACCAAGACCACAGTTCTTACATGAGGACTCAGTGCAATGTATAGAAGGCCAGTAGCTGTAAGAAATTTATCTACCAATTTGTGTTCTCTACAGGGGATGCCATTCATCTTGAAGAGATTAGCGCATACTTGAGAAGGCATGAGAATCACCTTGAAATAATATAGATGTCTAATATATAGGCTGGAGGGGGCAGAGTTTACAATGATAATTCTTTAGAAATTCTTGTTTCTCTTCTGAGTGCTTTCTTGTTTCTCTTCTGTGTGCTTTGCAGCAAGCTGGACCTCTATGATCACCCTTGATAAACAGGAATTCTGCTTTTCTTCTCTGAGCTCAGGAGCAGAGGCATCTGAAGGAGCCCTCTCTGCCTGGTGAAATAACTTCCTTGTCTCATTGCCTAAGTTCACAACTAAACGGAGGTGCATCAAAGTCAGGTCAAGGAATTAGAAATTAGGAAACTACAGAAGCTTGGACAGCAGAAGTCAATTTTCTCAGGCTGCTGCCTTTTCTTTTTCCCCTTTTTTTCAGGTTTCCATGAGTGTATTAGACAAAAAAAAGAAAAAAAAGAAAGGAAATACATTTTAAAAATGTACAAAACACAAAGATTGGAAATATATCCATAAACTAAACACTCAAGCAGATGCCTCAGGTATTTCAGTACTTGTAGCAACAGACTAGACCTTATTTCTAATGTTGATTTTGCCTGTCTTGCCCAAAATAGTAAGTAAATAGTAAGTCAAATAGTTTCAGTGTTTTTCTAATTAGATGCAGTTAAATACAAAGCCATGATTTTTCTGCTCCTTTTTGTGATCATTCATAAGTGTCCTTCCTGTCTTTTTTTCAATGCCATTTTGACATGGGGTTTATTAACTGTTACATCTCTTTTTGAATCAGATTGTGTGAAGAGATTCTCATGGGCCAGTTTGCAATCTAGGAGTAGTCTTTAGTGCAGGTTTATAACAAACTCAACTGAAATGGACTCTTGTCCCTGTGTTCCATTGGTACAGTATTAATATAAACAGAAAGCAAATATTTCTGGAGATTAATTGAACAATATGCCACCCAACTGGAGTTTATTTTCAGGATTCACAGTAAGGAGGCTCTACCAGGAGTTCAGGCTGGCTGGAGTGCATCACTTCTCCATACCCAGGTACATCTTGATGGGCACAGTCACTGCCTGAATCTGGAATGTGGTCTGTGCTGTTCATAATGCATTCCACTTGTTTAAGCTTTGCATAAAACTATACATGATGGATAATAAAACGTCTGTCCATGTATAAACGTTTCACTTTTCAGGATGACCTGAAGCTCGACGTGTGAGACAGGCTGCTCACTGCTAGAGGAGCATGGCTGTTTATTATTAGATGTCCTGCACCGTTATGTAATGCAAAGCAAACACCTGTGTGTACACTCTCACACACACGTACAAAAGAATGAATGATTATGATAAATGGCTGCCTAACAGGTATCTTTATAATGCAGAAATAGCAACCATTTTTACCAGGTGAAATCAATTCTCCGTGCTTGCGTCTTCTTTGCTCTTCTTGTGCTCTTTTTTCTGCAGAAGGTATGTAATGAAATAATTAGCAACAAAGCACCGTGTCTTAGAGAAAACAGAAATAAATCCAGGCTAGGGCTGATATTCTTCAGGATTTAGAGTCTTGCCCTTCTCCTGTACCAAAGGTACTTCCTTTGCTCCTCTCAAAAAAAACAGCTCTCTGGCAAGAGAAGCATTCTCTCAGGGAAGAGGTGAGAGCCTTGCTGTTCTCTCAGGGGTGGGTGCATTTTTCTGTCAACTCATTCCAATCTGTCATTTACAAATCTACGTCTGATGTGAAGAGAAAGGCATAGACCAAAACTGTGACTTAGGGAATATGGGTGTTTAATTTGGCAAAGCAGAAGAGTTTTTCAGATGCTGTACTCAGAGATGCTTCCTCAGGGGAAAAAAAAAAGAAAAAATTAAAAAAAAAAGAGAGAGAAGTTCAGTCAACATAAGTACCATGGTACCATGAATTTGGTTAGTATAAAATTAAGTAATGGCTCACCAGTATGCACTGGCAGGTAAATTTCCTGTATTTTTAGTTGTAAGGAAATGTACTGTGATTCAGCAATGCAAAAACCTAGGGAGAAAAAGAGCTGATTGTCTTTAATGAAGGAGTGCAGATGGGACATGTACCTTCTACCCTCATTCCCAAGAACCTGTCTCAGATGAGGCTGACACAGGGCACGTGACAGAGTGCCAGGCAAAGCCAGAGTACCCTGACCCCCTCCCAGAGGATTAAAGGTCTCCTGATGCACCACAGGTACAAATAAGTACCAGAGACGATTCTATCTGAACATAGTCTAAGTTAATCCTGACATATTTTTGAAAATATTTCTGTTTATTTTGAATCATTTTAACAAACTTTTTTGTTGGAAAGGCATTTCACATTATGAAGCCTCCACTCCGTGTATTACAGGTCTCTTAGTTTGTTTAGACCAATACTCTTATTTATACTTATTTATTAATCAAGAGGCCTGACAAGCTGCTGCAAATAAAGCTGCTGCTGATTCAGTAGTTTGGTAGGAGAGTCATCTGAGGATTAGATTCTATAAACAGCCTTTATGAAAAGATATATTTTTTTGTCAATTAATTGGCCTGGAGAATTTTGTCATTTCAATCTGTCATTGTTGAATTTTACTTTACTGCAATATTTTGAAATTAAGTCAAAAAGGAAAACTGTCTATCTAATGCTTTTGGCAAGCTCTCTGTTAATTAATAGCTTTTTGAAGTACTAAATTTTCTCAGTTTTTATCTTAATTAACACTCTTAATTGACCTTCTGTGATCTCTAATTTTTCCCAAAAGAACTAAAAAATAGACTTCTCAGTTCTTTTCTGCAAACAGATTGACATGCAATTGCTTGTGTAGACATCTTCTCTGCCTCCACAAACGTTTTTTTCATTTTTATTTTTTACCACCGAAGTCCCCACTGGAAATTACAATCCATTGAACCACAGAACTAAAATTGATTGTGCACATAAAAAATCCTGGAACAATTGAATGAAGAAAAGAACTTCCTGGACTTCTGTGCTAAAATCAGAACTCAAGTGACAACAAAACTTTTACTCGATTTGAACTCACCTGCCTGGGTCACCAAGAAAATATTTTATATTCCTCCATTTACCCCCAGTGACAGAAAAAATGAGTTTCTCCTTCATTTAACCTACATTAAAGCGGGGTTATAGATGTCAAAGAAAATAAATTTCAGTTGCCAACATTTTAAGGGTGCATTCTCTATTCCATCTTCTTTATATCAATTTCTTTTTGTGAAATAGTAGAAAGTTAAAGCTGATGAGCCCTGTCTAAATGCTTTTATTTTAAATTAATTTTTAATTAACGTTTTATGTGTCACATATTACAACTCTAGCAATCCTAAAAGTGCATATTACTATTTTCATCTGAAATATAGAATGCAAGTCTCTTTTGGAACATGTTTTGAGAAACTGTAGTCAGTTCTTTCTGCTGGAGTTTATGGAAGGCATTACTAAAAATGCAAATTCTATGTTTTGAGACTTCAAACTTTCAAGTAACTATTAATCTTGGAGCTTACTTTTATATTCTGAGATTAAATAATGACATTTTAAGCACTTAAACCTTCACTAAGAGCAAGATAAGCAAGCATATACTTCGTTTCAAGCATTTTAACTAAGTTGATTCCACTGGTCTTTTCATGTCTTTAATGTCAAGCATATGCCTATGTACTTTTCTGAAATGGTGGATGGTATTTAGCAGAGTGAATTACAACCAGTAACTTTAAGAATACTAATAAAGTAGGAAGTATGCAAATAATCTTTCACTTTTAAGGTAAACAAAGTAACTTTTTGTGAGCATTGCCTTTTTATTGCTGCATTCAACTGTAAATCATGTCTTGAAAGCAAAGCTTTTTAAAGTGTGTTTTGAAATACAGTGCATAATTTTCTCCTGAGCTGTTGAGACAATTTCCTGTCCAGATCTGGTACCCCATTAATTTTATACTATTAAAAAAAAGTCTCTCTGAGCCGTGGGAAACAATTTGGGATTGTTGCACACACATATTTCACAACAGATCTGCCAACTGTAGTTCTATGGATGAAGTTTAACAAACTCCTGTTTACCCTATTTTGGGATTAACATCCTCCTTCCTCCAGATTTGTGCGGTTACACAGCCTTATGCTACACATAAATGAAGGATTTTTTTATTTCCTGTGTGTAAAGTTTGAAATTTGAGTGCAATTACAGTAAAAAGAGGAACTCTAGCAACATGTAGAATTCTCCTGTAGAGAGGGAAATTGAGTGCAGTGTTAGCATAATAGCAAGGGCTGAGACATTGCTTTGCACTACAGTTTTATGGGATGATATTTTAAAAGGTATTTGGGGATTTATGGCTCTTTAGGGATAGCTAAAATTGTTTTCACATTTCTAATATTGTTTCATTAGAATTTTGAAAGTATGTTTATGGTATCAGGTTGAATTCTAAGGTGTTACCAAATCATCCAGAATCTCCACTGCTTAAGTATATTCCCTCATATCCCTGTGTATCTTCAGGGGAAAAAATGGGATGAATATAAGTGCTTTGGTTTAAAGTATATAATCTGTATTCTGTCATGTACTTCATCTCCCAGGGAAGGTACCTGGGAACTCACTCTGCTGTTTTTATTTATCCTGCCTGTGCAGTATATAGATGAGAGGACTAAGGTCCAGTGGTGTTAAAACAAGGCATGAAATATTGATTAATTCTTTTTTAAAATTCCTTTTTCCTCCTGAGTATAGCAAATTTCAGATGCTACTGTCAATATAGTGCTCTCCAATAAACCTCCATTATTGGAAGGGTCCCGATCTTCATCGTGTTCTTATGAATGGTTATTATGATTCTAAAACACTTTGAAAGCTTGAAGCCAGTGTTTTCCTGGTGCAGGAACAGAAAGCAAGTTAGAAGTAATGCAGCCTTTTATCATGGCAGAATGTTATTTTGAAATAACATGAATTGGATTGGGAATTCTCCCTGCTAGACAGTAGCAGAACATTCTGGTTGAAGAGATGTAGATCCAGATGGGGCAGATAAACAGTGTCAAAAAAAGAAGCACAATTAGAGTTGGTATCCACCTAATGAAACATGGGTGTTTGACCCTGCCTTTAATTTCCACTTGTCAGTCTTCAGTTTAAGTTAACCCTTTGTTTATTGTTTCCAGTATGATCTTTACAAAAGCAGCTAAACAGATACTTAGCTGTTTCCTCAAGGGAAAGGCTGTTTCAGAAAAGGCAGGGATAGAAGTTCACACCACTCACCCATGAAGGATGACAGACATGGGCAAGAAAGTGAATTTTTATCTACTTTCAGTGTTCTTGGACTCAGCTCGAATTGAGGTAATTGTTTTTCACTAACAAAATCAAAAGTTTATTTAAACTGGAGTGTACTGGAGTTTCTTTAGGAATTTAAAGCTCTTGGAGCTTTTCTACTATCCATAATAAAAGGTGTTACGAAGTGAAAGAATTTGAAATCTCAGACCTGTATGTGCCAGGTAATTGTCATGATAAAGGTTGTACAACTAGTTTTCCATCCATTGTCTTAAATAGTATTTAATTCAACTTGGGCAGGGAAGTAACACAGAATCTGTGCCAAAAGCCACTGACTGGTATATTTATACTGGAGCAGGGAGGCAGGACACTGGAGTACGTTCTTGCTCTGAACCAGGAAAAAACACCTGAGGTTGGTTCTTCTGGCTTATAGGCCATATAAATTGCTCTAGGGGTTTCTTTTCCCAAATGAAAATTTTATTCCTACCCCAGTATGAAAATGTTTTCAGAAGATTTTGTTGGTGGCAATAACTGATTTGCACATAGGCTTACTTGGGGGCTCTTTCACAGCAAAACTTAATTGTGCGCAAATGTTAGGCTGCCTCAACTTAGGATGGAGAACAGACTGCTCCCTACCATACCCAAAAGCTAAGAGCTTACAGGTGGGGCAGAAAAATCATATATCCCCTCCTCTCACTCACACCCAGCTCTATTAAGGTGCTCTATGAAGATGGTTTTGTGAGTTTTGTGGTATCTTTCTTTAGAAATGAGACATTTTAAAATAATTTAAAGATAATTATTTTCACTGATTTCAGTCAAACTGAAAGCAATACATGCACAAAGCTGGCCTTCAACCCATTCATAAACAGCAAGGGCTGAGTGTGCTCTCACTACTCATGAGGTTTGAAAGCAGTGAGTCTTGCATGCCCAGTTCATCTGGGTAACTCCTTTGACTTCCAGTCCCCCATTGCTAGCATTTGTGTGAGCAAAGCAAACAGGATTTGGTTTGTGGTTATCAATGTATATGTTTGCTCAAACAACCAGTCTGCCAGCCAAATCCTTACACATGGAATTTTTCTCAGTTGTGCAGGTAACACTTCTGGGCTGATTGAATATATCTAGTCATTTGAGCAAAGACTGTCAGTCTGGGCACTATCCTCTTGTGGTTTTCTCTCTGCTACGTTCGCTCAAAGAATGGTAACACAAAATTATGTAAAGGGATATGCACAGAATTTTGGTTTTCAGAACCTTATATTAGATCGTTTTGTACCAAAATATCCTTGGCAGTTTCATTACTGTGTGAATTTTCAGGTCGAGGATAGCCCAGTGCAGATTAAGATTTTGCTTGCAGAAGAAGATGGTGCTTATTGACATGCACGCACCACAAATTCCAACAGTACTTTGTATTTTGGTAAACTTTTATCTCATTTTACATACTCCACTAATTGCTATCTTTCAGATATGAAAATAAATTATTTTCTGTTTTACTGGAGTTGCATTGTTTGACTTCAGATATTTAACATGGTATTTTTTTCTGTGGACAATAGCTGGAGGCCCCAAGCTGGGAAGAATGAGAGCATATCTATAAATAATTCAAAGTAATTGTATAGTTTTGACAGATTGTCAAGCTGCTTAATGCCTTTTGTCCCAGGCAATAGATTGTATTTCTTTGATAAAGAGTTGATAATTTCTCATTGCAATTTGTTTTGTGTATGTTGTATTTTTACAGAGTCCAGTCAGGTTCATATCTCAGCACGGGTTGGTTTACCTTAATTTTGGCTATGGATGCCTGCTATGGAATTCACGTCTATGGGATGATAAATGACACCTACTGCAAGTAAGATCATAGAAAATTATTTTCATGCATATACAATTCTGATGTCTTGTCAAAATTTCACAATCAATTTTAATATCATAAATCCAAAAAATGGATCAGGCAGTCATTTCCCAGTGTTTTGCATTGATGTGACACTATTGTCAGCATGTTCACTCCTTATACAGCATGTGCTGTTGATAAAATAAAAACATTTACAAAATCTAACATCAGATGTCATAAGGAACTATTTTAATCCAAGATCTTACGCAGTTTCTGAATTAGTTGGAAACAAAGTATGCTCATATTCTTTTGATAAAATATACTTGCTTCCACTGCTAAAACAAATCTATAGAGGAAAAAACTAATACATTATATTCTGAATACCAAATACACCTGAAGTGAAATAAAATGATTAGCCCTGGATGGTTACCTGAAATTACATTTCACCACCACTGAGCAACCTACTTGAACTTTCTGGGTTATATATGGCTTGTTTTGAGTAGTAGAGGTTTCTAATTAGATAATAAGACAAGTCCTGTGAGCTTTATCACCATAAACTGACATTAATTCCAACCAACTACTGTTGGTGACCTTACAGCGACAGTGGTTTAATCCTATTGTCAGAAGTATAACTCTGAACACAATTTTTAAAAGTTCAAGTTAAATACTTTAATCTACTGTGTATGGTAGAAAAATATAAAGTGAAACTATTCCTCATTCATTCAGAAAAGCAGGAAATGTCATGAGCAATACATACACATCAATTCTTCTGCACCTGAGCCGGTCCAAGCCCTGCATGTAGCCAGTCCAGTGGGTCATGAGCTCCTGAAGTCACACCTTTGTACAGATTCTCATTCCACATTCTGTGTCACTCCAGTGTGAGATGCATTCCTGGCAGAAACTAAAAAATGTCACAAACAACGGAATTTGAGTCACAGCTGTTTAATTAGGATGTCTTAACGTTAGAGACTGACTTTTTAGAACATGCAGATCTCACTGATTGAGTCATCCAGATGGAATGAACAGAATGAACATATGTTGTTCTTTGTTTGTGAAAACACTCAGTAGGCGCCCTGAGATGAGGGGTGACAGGACTAAGGTTGTCCTCAGAGAGCTCAGCCAAGCTGGCATTGCATAGCCCTGATGTAAAACCAGTCAACAGCATGATAGCACTGTTGGCAGCAGAGAAGGCTGTCTCCTTAGAGCTGCAATTCTGACTGGATTACCTACTTATATTGGATGTTACTCTTATAAGTGCCTTGTTCAAGAACCAGTTTCGACAACTGGGACTATCCAGTGAGAAGACTTTGCTTAGGGAGGGAGCCTTGTGGGCTGAGTTATCACAGGTTAAACAGAATGTGCAGTGCCTGTAAGAGCCTGCCAGTTCTTACTCCACTGTCCTTCTCTGGACTCACTCCAGCACCTCAGTGTCTGTCTTGTAGTGAGGAGAGGCACAAAACTGAACGCAGGATTTGAGGTGTGGCCTCACCAACACTGAGAGCAGGGCACAATCGCTGTCCTGGTCCTGCTGGCTGCACTGTTGCTGATCCAAGCGGGGATGCTTGTATCCTGTATTCAGGTGTATTACGTATTTATGTTTTTTCTTGAAAATAGTACTTGAGTTTATCTTTCTTCTCCCTAGGTCAGAAGGCTTTCGTAAAGTTCCCTACCACTATTACGAACCAGGAAGAGATGAATGTGAGGAATACTTTCTCCATGAAAATGCTCCATATGGAGGCCACAGGTTTATCACGGAAAAGAAAGTATTTGCTAAATGGGCCAAGAAGCACACAATAATATTCACACATCCCAACTGGACAGTGTCTTGATACTGGTTTACTTTACTCTCCCTTAACAGCATATTACAAAAATGTCTCAGTTTACAATAGTTTTGCTTACATCTGGCTGGCCTTTCTCAGCCTAGGTAACACTAAACTAAAAACCAGAAGACAAAGAGGGTGGTGGTTCAGCTGTTAAGCAAAATTAATCATCTGTGGAAGGCAGACACATTGTTTGTTATTTCTTAGGGTTTTAATCCACACTATGCACTTTATACTTTAACTGGATTTTACTTCAAGGCAGGAGCAGTTAAAGACAGATGAGATTTCCTGTGTACAGGTGCACACAGAGAACATGGTGGTCCTTTGAAAATTGTCCATCATCTCAGATACTTAAAATTATTATTTGTAGCTCATTACTTTTACTGAAGCACTTGTTCCATTTGTGGTATCAGTAGAAATTTTCAGCAAGAGAAATGTGAGGAGAAATACAGACCTCCAAGGTCCATGAGTGAGTAAATTTTAAAAAACACCTGGATATATTGATACACAATATACTGTGAGCACTTGCATATATGGTAAAATTAGAGATGAGCTAAGCATGGTTCTTGAACTGTATCCAACTTTTGAATGAGAAGATATTACCTATTTAAGACTCCTGATTAATTCATAACTTCTGAAATGCAGCTTCCCTCTACCCTGGTCAGTCTGCACCATCTGGGACTGTGTAGTTTGTGCTTTTTGAAGCTGTTGTCCCACAGTTCAGCTTCAGCAGAATGGCACTTGGCAAAGATTGTGTTCTGCTTCCCATGATGAACCTTTGGCTGTTGTACCAAGCCTGCTCTCAGTACCCAAGTTGGTGAGTGTAAAGTTGTCTCATGAATATCTCCATTTACTCCAGTTGTGCATTTGACTGGCTCCAACATCCAAATAACAGTATTTTGACAGTATTGCCCATGCAGCCATCATAATTTATTTTAGATCTCCAGTTTCTCCATCTTAAGAACAAGGATAGTGTCTATCTACCTCACAAGAGAGTTGTGAGGACTAATTTAATTTAATATAAAGCACTTTCCTGACGCAGAATGCTCCAGATCATTTATTCTTAACACAAAAACAATGGTACCTGTCATTTATTCTTGTCTGTTGGGTATTTGAAGAAAGTGACAGTGTCTCTGGCTCTGATGGCAAATTGTGCCGTGCATCCACTTTCCTACTGAGGATAATTTGTAATACCGAGTTCTATCAGCTTGCATTGCCTCAGATGAAGTTGAAAGAACTCCCCATCTCACAGTATTATCTGCACATTAAAAGGCAGTTCAAGAATCTGAAAATATACTCATCTCTAGTTTAAGTATGTATTTCCAAGCTTACTGTCATGGAAAGTTTTCAACTGCAGCAGACTCATTTGTCATGTGACCATAATTCAACTATACATGTGAGTTTTATTTAAACTGTATTTACTCTAATGCTTTAAGTTGAGAATGTGTCCTTTGAATATTTTAACATCTGGAATGTCAGATTCAACACTGTAATAGCCAATACTGTGAACACTTGAAGGAATTATGTGTGGAACATGTCACACAGGGTTTACTCACACTACTTAAACATTAACCAACAGGAAACTTTGTATGCTTTTGTAAATCAAGAAAAGGGGAAAGTAAAAAGCTATTTTTACATGTAAGTATTTGTATACTGACTATTTCCTATTGTATATTTGTATATATAAATCTCTATTTTATATGTTCTTTGCATATATTTTCTCTCATCAACAGCACCAATAGGATGGGGAGGAAATCTCTTCACCAGTATTCCTCCTCCTGATCATTGGTTTCTTGTTCCTGTTGGCGGGTGATTCCAGGGTATCATCTCTGTTGCCCCTTCTATTTTCTACCATAAATGCAGCTCTCTGATTTTATTTTTTAATATAGCTCAGCTTTCACTGCTTACTTTAGTACCCTATGTATTCATTCTGGTTTTCAGACAAAGGCTGGGGCCATGCTTATGATCTTGGATAAACATCTATATTCAAACACAGGCTTTGTCCCAGGTTTCTGGCATGACTATGTGTCTCATCTATCTGTTTGGAAAAGGAGAGCAAATAGTATTTTCCTACTCCCTTTCTTGACTGACTTTATTGAAAGCTGTTGAGATGAATATTCCCATTTTCAACTTATTGTATAATGCTTTGAATAGAAGGTGCCCAAAGTGTCTGAAAATTACAGGCAATGCTGTGATATACAAGTAATTAAAAGTGCCCATTTCTTCAATTGTAGACTGATACAACATGGGATGAAATCAAAAGGGGGGAAAGGGTCATGGTTGGATGAAGAGCTATAGTAACAAAACCAGATTTATGACCATATGCATCTTTTCAGTTCAGATGGGTGGCTGGATATATGGGAAGCTAATAAAAAATTGTAAGGCGGGATTTGAAAAATGTAGCACATGCAGAATTAGGGAGAATGCTCCACACATATTTTACAGGGCAGCCTGGGAAATCCTATCATTCCCTTGAGGGAAGAGGAACCAAAGAGGAGGACATCAGCCAATTGAACTTTTATTTAGAAGGTTTCTGGGTTAATAGAAAACTGCTATGAAAGTGCTGCACAAGGAAATTGGTTGGGCTGGACATGCATATATGGAAGTGTCCTCATGAGGTAGGGTGTTTCCCCCCGAGTGTTTCTCCTCAGTGAGCATGATTCTGCCTGAGTTGTGTTCACCTGCAAGGTGGTTTTTAAGCCAGAGAAAGTTTTTAAGATTATTAATACTTGCCAATTCACCATAAATGTGTTGTAAAATATGTGCTTCATTCTGGAGCTCTTTGAAGAGTGCTTGCATGCTGCATGAAACACTATCGCAAAGGATAGCTAAGAAAAATACAGTTCTAAGAACATCTGAATGTACTCAAAATTGAGAGCACAATTAGAGTTCAGGTGTCACAGAGGAAAGTAAAAGTGTTGCTCTCTGCCTGGATTTGCACTAAGAGCAGATCCACTTTAGAAACGTTGCAGCAGGCTTCATTCATACCACAGGAAATGAACATCAGTTCTCTTATTTAAATGAGCCTGTCTTTAGCATAAGTTAAATGCATATTTATGTGATTTTTATTATTTGAGTAAGTAACTGTGACCACTGTCTTAAAGATGATTCTACAAAGAAATAACTTGGTTGAAATCTGTTAAAAACCAGCTTTGGTACTAAAGAAAGAATGTCAGTACTTGGGTGCATATAAGGGATCTTGCTGGTTCACCTTCTGAGAGCAGTGAAGAAATCAGCTGAGAATCACTTATTAATTCTTTAAGATAAAACTACTACAGTTTACCTGAATGCAATCATATCCTAATTGGTTATTCATTCAAGCTGTCCTATTTTAATCAACTACTCATGAGTATAAAACAAGCAGGGAGTTTACCTGAGATTTTCAAAATGCATTTTCACATTGCTGCTAATAGAGGAATGCTCAAAAATAGTTTGGCTTTTTTTTTTTTTTTTCCCATCAGTGAGCTGAGTAGTCATCAAAAGTTTATTTTAAAATGTAGGGGGGATCTAAACAAACTTTTTTAAAAAAACTGGGGGGGAAGCATTAATGGCTTGGTTTTAAATAAGCATTTAGATTTTAATATACTTTATGTTACATTAGCTTCTGACTTTTTGTTTTCAAAGTAGAAAAATTTAAATAGGAACAGAAATTGTCATTAAAAATATCTTTTTGACTGATTAATTACTATTCATAATAATTGACTGAATAAAATAAAAAAGTGTTGTTTTTCCTTTCCAAACTGACATAACAGATATCATCTCAACCTTTTCATCCCCATTAGAAGTCCGTATCACATCTTTCTGCTTATACCAAGGCCTCTTCTCAGAAAGAAAAAAATTAGTCTATATATCCAGCCAAATTCCCTTTCCATCTGGGCTGGGAGGTTCCATCTGCAGACTGCTCCTATAAGTTAGATCAGTAAATGGGAAGGACTGATGGAGAGCTCTACTTAGGAGCAGATGGTGTTCCAACTTCTAAAAAATGCCCCTAAAGTGCTTTAGGCAAGGAGTACCCGTTGATCTCTCTTGGAAATGCTTTAGTAAAGTGTTCAGTTTCTTCAAATGCCTTTAGCTCCTGTGTTGAATAATTTTCCTACTCTTTCTAGTAGGAATTATCAGCAATGGGAAAGCATGCCCTTTACAGGAAGAAATGGAGGCAAATTCTGTGTTGTTAAATATTTCCACATAAACACCACCAGGGATGAAGAAGTCAGCCTGACACAAATTATCTGAACACTCACTGATTTAGGAATCTCTGAGGACTCTCTTCAAAACTAGTTGAAGTGGCTTTGGCAAGTTCATGAATACATCACCTACCCCAGTAAAATCTTTGCACTCCTGGATGCTAAGGTAAGCAGTGTTTTGTCTGGGAAGTTCCATGTGCACATAATGCTTTGCAAAATTAATAAAGAGAAGCCCATCCAACTCTTGGAGGGCTGATGCTGATGGTCTTCCATTATTCACCTGCTTGTGGGCTGGACTGAAGTAGGACCCCACATAAAGATAGCTGTCAGCAGAGCACAGATGCTCAACCAGAAGATATGTCCAGGTAAGTAAGAATTAAATAAGTAATGCCTTGTGAATTATAATTGGATGATGGTCTTAGTAAAAAAATCAGAACCACTTTACATATTGATGCCTATAATTTGCTGTATTTTTTCCTGCATGTATGTCAGTAGTGTGTCTTTAGTTGCGTTCAGGCAAGCCTGGGGTTTGTTCATGATGATCCTTAGGCTACCCACAAGAGTGAACCTTGGTGTTAGTATCACACAGGAGCTGTCTGTGGCCATTGTGATGTACTGTGAGCAACAGTCATGTATTTACTAAAAAGTCCTGGTTTTCCTGACTGTATTTAGTTCCTTTGGGGAGGAGCTGTTTCATTTTCAATAGATGTGTCTCATTCTGTTCCTTCTTTCCTGAGAGGATGCCCAGGAACAAAACTTAACCATAGAGGAGTGATGCCAGCCACCAGAGTCATATATATTTTTCTGGCTATTTCTGTAATGTATATAGCTAAAGTCATAGGGAAGGGGAAGCTTTTTAACCTTGTCTAGAATAATCTACAGAAGTCTTGTGTGTCTGTTCTGGATTAGAGTCTCCTAGACAAACCCTCTAAAAGGGGCTGAAGGAGAAAGAAAAGGTCTCTGTTGAAAGACAGGACTTCTGTGGAAGCCATACTAACGTGTGGCATATCTGGGTCTGCTCCCCCAGCTTTTGTAGGTCCCCACCCAGCTGCAGCTTTGGGCCCTTTCTAGCCCCTCCGGAGAAGAATTCTTCATCTAACTTAGGCAGCCTGTGATCCACACGGAGCCTGCCCATCCTCCCCTTCTGTGGATCAGGAAAGTGCTGAATCTGCCCTGGGGGTGCAGTGTCGGAGCAGGGACACACTTTCCAGTCAGCAGTGTGATTTGCTTGGGGCACAGTCTCACCCTAGGTGCTGAACTCAGTTTCTTGGAATATGATACGAAAGATGTTACTGGGTTTTGTTATTGTTTGTATGATTAACTCACAAAGAGTTACTATTTTATGGGTGTCTTAAACAGCTGATTTCATGTCTTTTTTTTGCATTGTTTGCTGCCATTTCTGGGAATTCCTCAAAATATGCAGCTGTCAACATCTGCCACTGCTGTTCTAATTTACTGGAAAGAGACTATAAACTTGAACTAATGCATTTTTTCCCATGTATTATGCATGATACCATGTTACACATTTTATTCTCCATTATAATAAATAATGCAAGTTTTGTGTAAACTTAGTTCAAGCAGCAGAAGTAGTACTTTTTCTTTCTCTCGTATCATGTGTTGCCCAGAACACTTTAGTAAGTGCCATTAGCAGCTGGCAGCAAATAAACTGTTGAAACCAATCAGGAAATAATTACTAAATTTTTCATTTTTCACTGAAATATCAGAAATAGTTCAGCTTGCTTTTGTGAACCCACTCTGGCACTCACAATCACAATTCTATTCTGTTCTAAGGAAATCTCACATTCAGAGTGTAACTTGGAAATTACTTTTTTTGACACAGATGTTGTTAAGAGGTTAGGAGGGCAGTGATCCCCAGGTTTTTATATTTACAGGAGTATCTTTTTAATGGGAATTGAACGTGTAGAAGATTGGCTGAGATGCCTGCAGAGTTTTTCATAATTTTGCTACTAAAAATAGTATTTCTGAAGATGGTAGAAGGAAAAACAAATGGTGTGCCACTGCTCTTTTGTCTGATCACCTGTGCCTTCCTCATACACAGACACACTCACACATGTCTGCAAACACGAGTGTCTGTAGGAAAGGTCCCTTTTTTATCAGGTAGGGGCAAGTAAGAACAGCTAAGACTAATCTACATGGTAAATACAGCTTATAGTACTTGTTGATTAATGTTTATTCTGTGTATTTCCAAAGCCTGTGTCAATGTTAGCAAAGAATTAGCTTAACTGGATAGGGTCTGTAGCCTGAAACTGTTGGTGCTAAGGACCTCATCTGCACACTTATGTCTAGTTTGATCCCAGGGGCTGAATGCCACTAGTGAATGGAGCACATCCTTTGTTTCCATGCAAAAGGAATCTGGTGCACATCCTCAGGAACACTCCATCATGCAAACTAAAGCTCGTTAAGTGAGGCCGCTATACTGGACTGTCCCAGAGGAAAGTGGAATTCTTGCTAGACCATCTTATAACTCAGGCTTTGCATGGATATTTTTTTCCATGGGTATTTTTCTTTCACATTTGAGATCTGATTCCTCCTGTCAGATCATGGGAATCAAGGGCTCCTGATTCTTCCTAAATTTACCATCCAAATGTGCTCCATAAGTCAGGAGTGTGACATAGGACAAAGTGATCCAGCATGGGTACAGCATGGTATGTGCTTTGTTTGATGAAGAGTTAATGTGATTCTGCTCGTGGATGTAATTTTATCCTGAACATCCTGGGTGCTTGCTAATGCATGCATTGTTTTTATATAGTGCAAGACACATAAAAATTCCCTTTATCATTTTCCCAGGGTAATTTTGTTCTTGTGGCCTTCCGGTTGTATCTGTATATGTGTGCATATATGCATTTATATACAGTGTGCAAGCATTCTTCTGTTCTTAGACAGTTGCTACTATATGCTGCTAACATAAACTTTTTTAGGTGGTTCATGTTACACAATTTATTACTTATATTCTTTGGTTGCCTTTTTGTAATGCTGACAAGTGTATTGATAGCTGATACCACTGTAGACTAAGAAAACTTTCATACTATTTATACTTACTTTGTATGTTAAGCCATGTGTTTTCTTGCTATATGTTACTTAGTTTTTGTTCCCATTTGGAGAATGTGCTCCTGTGTATTTGCAAAATTGTGCCTGGATTATTTTAAAACCTGAATAAATGTATACAATTTTCCAATTGTCTGACATAATTTATGCATGATTTTGTGCAAAACACTTTTATTCTTGTTTATGAACACGCCACTGTAATAATATCTGACAGTTGAGTGAACTCTAGGAAACAAAGGTCTTTTTTCTCATAAGTGTTATAAATCAGCTGTACACCCTTTAAAGCCATTCTAAGGTGTCTGCCCTAAAAATATTCAGTAATGTTGGGTAAACTCAGCCACAAAACCCAATAACTCCTAATTGTATTTCTGTGTGTTAAGACACATTGCGGGCACAAATGCACGTTGTGGAAAAGGTCCATTGGATCCTGGTGATAAAGGGCACGTCCTTGCCAGAGAGAAGTGGTCTTGGGGGTGAAGGCACTGAAACCCCAGGAGTGGACACTGAGCACATGCTTGAGAGAGCCGTGTAAGTTGGAAGGGCTGGGGGAGAGATCCCATTTCAGGAAAAGGTGCAAACCTCTACTTGCACCTGCAGTGTTGGCAAGAGTGTGAGGAGGACGTACATAACTTTTGTCTTCCAGTGGACCCCGTGGTGCTAAGGGAGGAGGGGAACTAGAACTCATTTAGCCTCTAGTCTCTAACTTTCCTGTTTTCCTGTTCCCAGCTAAGAGCATAATTTACAAGCAACATCTTCGATCTGTAAATCTTAGCTTGGTCTGTATGGTGCTGAAGTAAACATATGTAGAGTAGCTGGGTTTGTGAAAGGCCTGGAGATTCTGGGTTTATCTGTCAGCTCTTGCATATGTAATGCAGCAGCTGTTACCACCTAATTTTCGGCCAGATTCTGGTATATAACACTTAGAACTGGGCTATTTTGTCAGCTACCAGAGTAAGGGAAACAAAAAATGTATTTCTGTGATAAGACTAAATAAAGGGAAGAAATGCCTTTCACATGCTCAGCTTTGAGGGTCCTTCAAGTCTGATACGCTGCCAAGGGGCTTGTTAAGAATTTGTGTATTACTTTTTCAGGCATACTCTCTGCATAAACCATAATGTTCACTTCCAGAACTATTACAGTGTGAGCTCTGAATGCATCTTAGTAGGATAATGTAATATGGATTAATTTCATCCTTTTTCCATGCAGGATGGTTGGATATATTACTCTTGAAGTACCTCCAGACATGATAGTAGTGACATGGGATGTGAATGTGAGTTTGACTATTTGTCATAGGACCAGATAATCAAGTAAAAAATAGTTTAATTGTTGAATAAGCACTCTTAGAGCTTTCAAACCCCCATAGAATAGCCAGCCTAGACTCCTGAAGCTTTCAGTCCTGTGGCTTTACATTTGGACCTTATTTTATTAGTTTGCAGTAGATCACCCAGTAATACTTGTCAACAGTCTCAATGATGTTTTCTTTTTATTACCAGTTTCTTCCATAATGACTGGGTCTTCTGTGAACCTTTGTGTTTTCTTCTAAATTACTGATAAAATTGTGAGCTAGTGTATGCCCAGAAAGCTATTCCAGCAGAGTACCTGTTCTGTGATCATTCCCCATTTAAATTTCCATTTTGAAATGTCAGTTAACCAGTTTTCCATTCCTTTAATGAGACATGTCAATTTTGTATTATCATGTTTTCTTAACTCAAATGTCATGAATACCACACCAAATGTCATATAGAATCAAAATCTCTCAACAGTGTTGTCTTTCACTTCTACTCACAATTGGAAAAAAAGCCAGCAAATGTGTTCGACAGTATCTGTTTTCCATATTGCACTTAGATTGGCATTTAGCATATTTCTCCTCTTTAATTAGTTAGTAATTGAGTCCCCTGTCAGGCATTCCATTACTTTACTCCAGATCAATTTCAAACTGACAGGACTGTAATTATCTAGGTCATTAAGTTTATCCTTCTTAAATATTAACACAACATACGTTTTCTTCCAGCTTTCTGGAACCTTCCCAATTGTTCCAAGACTTAGCAAAAAGCAGTAATAGTAATAGACATTCTGCAGTCAGCTCTTGAACAAATCCTGGATACAAACTATCTGAAGTTTCCTACACAAATGTTTCTTATTTTTCTTGCTTCAGTAGCTTTCATGTAATTTTTTCCTTTTTTTTTTTTTTTCTTTGTTGTCTGGTAGTTTATCATCCTCATAGAGTATCATCAATTGTCTGTCTTTACCTTAAATACTGAACACAAATACTTATTGAACACTTCTTTCTTGTCTTCATTACTCTTAACAAATCTTCCACTTCAATCTGATAAAGAACTGGTACCATTGTCAGGGTTCCTAATGATTTTGAAAAATACTGTCCTTAATTCTCTGGCCATAAATTTCTCCTTACAACTTGGCTACACTTACTGGAGGAATTATATATTTAATGCCTTAGTTCTACTCTATATTCAGTGTTATTAACCTTCTTTTTTCATTTCATTGATTTACAATTAAGTAGAGGTTTTCATTAACCCTTTAATCTAGATATTTTTTGAACACATACAACTTTCCTGATTTTTCAACTAACAAATATATTATTGTATTTTCCAATTATTGACCTATTTTCTCTCCTAGCTGATTCTCCTTTTCAGTAATTTTCACGTTGGTAAAAAGACTGCACCATCCATATTACCGTGTGCTTCATTCTCTTTGTGCTGATAAAGAGCAATCAGGTTATCATCATAGCCACTAATATTAATTTACTTCTCTTACCATGTACTTCTGATAATTTTTCTATATTTCTGAGATGCTGTCTCACACAAAATTCTCATTCTTTGAGAGTTCTCCATTTTGGTTTAAGAAACATTCATACAGAATGTTCAATAATTCAGCAGAGGTACCAGCATCATGAAACTTCAGGCGTATGTCAGGCAGGCTACAGTCTCAGATGACTGTGCAGCCTTTTTGCTCCTACACATTACAGAAGGCGCAGAGGCATCCAGTCATCTTGCTGTCTTCTATGATTTGGTGATTTGTAGACAGCAGCTACTCTCCCATCTAGTGTTTTATCTGTTAGAGTATTGATCCACTGCATTCACATCATTTGCTTCTGTGCTGCCAGTGTACTGAAAACAGACTGTGGCTCTTTTTACTGTGGAGTACCACTCTTCTTCCCCCTCTCTCTACTTGATCTTTCCAAAAATAGGTTATAACCATTGATTGTAATGTTTCAGTTATGCCGTTCTTCCCATCTAATTTCAGTAATACCTGTTACATTGAATTTATAAATATATAATTTTAATTCCTTTAATATTTTTACCCAGACTGTCTGATATTGTTTTATAGAAAATGTATTACTTTTACATTATCCATGATTTTTGGTTTCACCATTTTAATTTCATCCTGAAAGACTGGGGTTTTTGGTTGGATTTGGGTTTGGGTTTTTTTTATCAGTTCCTCTTTTAGTACTTATTTTTAGCCTCTTTCCTAGCAGGCTGTTTGCCTTTCTACAGAATCGGAGACCATCTAAATGGTGCCATCTTTTCACCTGCATCAAAAGACAGATACTCCATGTTCAGAATCTTTTTTTTTCCTGTCTTCCTTCATTCACCAGCCAGGGATAATATCCTGGAGGATCACACAGACATTCTTCTTTTTAAGCAATGTTCAGGGTTCCCTGACCTTGTTTGAGATCTCTGAGACAATCCCTATGCAGCAGAGCCACTGATGCGTACAGTCTTTCCAATTGTCTTTAATCTCCAGCCTTTTCCCTGAATCGGTTGGGCTACACATGATCCCTAACTGTCCTTTTTTGAAAAACACTTCTGCCTCTGGAGAATTCTGGAATTTGGGTGAGGGTGAATTGGAGATGGAGGGAAGCTGTCTGTTCAGAGGAAAGTGTAGGCTGTGTTAACGCATCTGCTTGGGCCTTTGTGGCTTTTGTTGCACAGAGCAACCAGACCTCTGTGGGCTGCTCGGTCCCTGGGCCAGCTGCTCACATCTCTCCTCAGGACTGGCAGAATTGGGGAACTGGGGAATCTGGGTTCTGAGACTATGTGTAAAGCGAGCAAAGGAACTGTCAAAAAAAGAAAGATTAAGATTTGGCTTGTTTTGTCATAAAATTGATCAAAATCTGCATCTTTGAAAGGGAGATTTAAATTACAATCAGCTAGCACTCTTTGCTGGAAAAAGGATAACATTCTACTGGAGAATTTCTGATTAACTCTTCTCCTGTCCAGAGGAAAGCTATCTAAATTAATTGTCTTTGACAGGTGAGGTCTGTCCTCATTTTGGTGCAGGAGATAAGGTACTGGTTACGACACAACTGGGTAGGCTTGCACGGCTTTTTAATTACAACAAAAGCACTTATCACAAATGTCTTGTAAACTGAGTGTCAACAGTGCTTGGATTGCAGCTGCCTGGCCTTGGGGTTTGATGGCTTACCTCTCTAATAGACACAATGAAACATTATCCTGCATTCTGTGACCAACTTTGCCTTCAACCTGTTTTTATAGTGCCTTATAGTTAATCAAGCCTTACTGCATAGGCCTTAAAATAAGGTAAATCAAATCAATTTGGTCTCACGTTGCCTTTTTTTGTCAGCACTCTAGAAAAGATGCTCAATTCATTGATCTGACACCCTACAAGTTGCATTGCTTCATCATCTTAGTGACCTGATTGATGAAAGACACTTGATGTATGGTGATGTCACTGAATAAAAAGTCTGACTGCGGCCTTGTCCTATTTATTAGTTCTGCAAAACTAGGAAGGGAGCTAAGCAAATGCTTCCCCTGGACCCCTGGACATACTGTATAGAAACTAAAAATCTTCCAGCACCTAATTTTGCAGGATAAATCCACATGGTACAATACAAGCCCCATGCCATGCAGCGTTATTCCTCCTGGCTCTGAATAAACAAAATGTGCCTGCATACAAATGGCGAACCATTTGTTACATTTTTGCAAGGAAAAACATGGAAAAAAATCTGTCGGAGCACAGCCTTGCAGCTCCTGGTTTCTCTGACCTGTACTGGGAACAACAGGTTGAGTTACTTGGAATTGTGAATCATTTGGTGTTGTGTTAATTCACATACTCACATACACACACAAAATGGCATGGTAAAAATGTCATACACTAAAACACTAAAAGATCAAGTCACTCTCATACCTTTTTTCTACAAGTATTGTGGAAGGAAGGGGAGGCAGCAGAGTTTATACTTGCACAACTGGCTGAGAGCTGTATACAGTAAAAACCTTGAGAACACCGAGTGATTGTGAAGGGAATTATTATGAGTACTACAATGATTTTGTTTTAGGTTATTTCTTCATGCTGTCTTGAAAAAGATCAGTTCTTTTCATCAGCACCTCAAAGATTCTTCCCCAAAAATGTACAAAGCAGACTGACAAAGAGTTTCTGAAAGTGGTTTCTATTACATGAAAAGAAGCAGTGGGAATTTAAGAAGGGCAAAGAAAAGAGTGAATATTTAAACTAAGGACATTGAGACCTAAAATTCCAGCACTTTATGTACTGTACTTCTCGCTGGTATCAATGGGAGCACTTACTTAAAGTTTAGTACGGGACTCAGGGATTCCTTCATATCTGCAAATGACACCGAGAAAAAAAAAATGTAAGAGGCCAGTCTTTTTCTGGTGTGAAGCCTTTGTTTTATCTTTCATGACAAAATGGCAACCAGCTTTAGTGATGGTTCAAGTGTCGGAATTCACTTTTGATTTCCACCCCCACCCCCCAGCAAAAAGAGGACCAAGGAGTCAAACTGCATCTTTTTTTGAGGGCAGCCTTGCAGTCCTTGGGAGTTTTAAGATGTGGAAAGTGCTGTATTAATTTGAGTGTATGAGTAGTGAATGGGATATTTTAACAGCACCTTCCCCTCTGAAGTATTTCTTTTCTTGAACAGATTATTAGACAGGAAGAGTTGAGGATGCAAACCTTGAATCATGAAAGCATGTGTACATGCTGAAGAGGTATTATAATGAATTATAAGCACTGGTAATGGTTTAGAATCCAAAGGGCTTGTGACCTTTGCTTTTAAAAACATGCTTTAAATGTTATCATTCTACAGCACCGTCTTCTATACTCTATCTCCTAAATGCTTTTGGACACACAGACCATGGGATTAATTATATACTGCAAGCAACAATTCATGAATATTTAACACACTCATTTATACTTAATGAATAAATTTGCATTTTGACAGTGTTATTTAATGTGGTTTAAGGAAAAACTGCTCATTACCTTTCAATTTTGTAGATTAGGAGAATGTAATTGGAATGATAAGGTAGGAGAGAGGCTGCATGATTGTTTCACACGGTTTGTTCCCACAGGAACAGTTTTTTTGATCAAAACGGCTCAGTTGGGTTTGTTCGGGGGAAGTTTGTCTGTCTCGGTTACTTCGTCCCGCTCCCTTCGGAGAAGCTGGAGCAGCGAGGGCTGAGTCGGGAGGCAGCTGCGGCACCGCGGCTGCCCCGGCTCGGTCGGTGGGCTTCGGGCAGGGCATTGCCCCGGCAGGAGAGCCGAGGGACCCCGCGCTGGCCGGGGCGCTGCTGGAGGGACAGAGGGACCCTGGCAGCAGGACAGACCCTTGTGGCGGTGGCGGGCACGGCCCTGGGCCCGGAGGAGCCCGGGGGCTGCGGTGCGTGCGCTGGAGAGCCCTTCCAGCCACCTGCACCCAGCTCGGGGTGAGCGGCTGCCGGCCCCGGGAGAGCTTTCCTGGGCCGGGCCGGGCAGGGCAGGG
>WBMY01012846.1:524333-545117 GCA_013397315.1 Donacobius atricapilla | reverse complement strand
ACCTTGGACCCTCTGTCTGTGTTGCTGTAGCTGCATTTCTCCAGCACACTAAGTCTGCTGTAGGGCCTTGAGATAAGAAATAGAATAAACACCTTTGAAGACCAAAGCCACAGGTTCTGTTCATCTCTTAAACCCTGGTACAGGACTTTGAAAAGAAAAGACCCCTAATAAGGGGATTGACAGAATGGAAATTCCGTCACAGGTGGGGTCTTTTTTGTTCAGTGTTTTATTACTGATGTAGGGAAAGAAATGAAAAGCATTACATTCATCAATTAAATCCGGAAGTTTTTGTAATTTGTAATGATATTTGTATATATATATAAACATTATATGCATGTATACATATATATATAAGCATAATAGATATCATACCTATAATGATAAACCTTTGGCATTAAAATAAAAGCTCAGTGAAACAGGTAGAAGTATTCAGGTTCACAAGGAGAGAGGTGGAACAACAAGGTGGGTAGTTGCTTGGAGGAAAGTCTCTTGGAATTGCTGTGGATCTCAAGTCAAATGAACCCTTCAATGCCATGCAGGTACAGAGAAGATCATTGTACTCATTCATTAGTCAGAATGGCAGAAAAATTCTTTAGTAATGTTTCTCACTGGTAAGACCTAACACCATTTGCTGTTTCAAGAACCATCTCAGGAAGACACAGACCAATTAAAATGCACTAAGAAAAGCAAAAATCCTTTGACTAGAGATATGGAAAGTGACACATGAGAAAAGGTGTTTAAGTTTTTTTAACTGCTTTAGTAAACAGACCAAGAATCTGAGGGGAATGTAACAACAGGCTTTCAACATGAAAAAGCTGTTGTAAAGAAAAGGGAATTATCTATTATTCACGTCCAAAATGGGTAGAGACCAGATGTAATAATTTTAAGCTGCAGTAAGAAATATCCATGTTAAATGTGAGGAAAGCTTCTCACTTGCTAAGTGAAGCAGTGAAAGAGACTGTGCAGAAAGCCTGCTGAGTCTCATCACAGCAGGTTTGTGAGATAAGGTAATGAGGGAATTGAAGGTGCATAATACTTTCTCAAGGACTGAGGATGAACTAAATAACCTCCCAAAGGCCCTCCCATCTTTATAAAGGCCTGATATTTCTTTTTTTACTTTAAAATAAGACTTTGAGTATTCTTCTTTTTGTTTTTCTAAGGTGAGGACCACATTCTTCATCTAAGTTAGCATTTCACAGAAACATAGTATCGGTTGTGTTTGAAGGGACATTGAAGATTGTCTAGATCCAACCCCTCCTGCCATGGAGAGGGACACCTTCCATTAAAGCAAATTTGTCCAGAGCCCCATCCAACTTGGCCCTGAATACTGCCAGGGATGAGGCATCCATATTTTCAGTTTATGGTTTTTTTTAGGGAGGGAGTTGTTAGATGAGATTCTGACAGCCTCCTATCTGTAGTTATCTAAGTTTATTATGCTTTGACATCTTCCCTTCCACTTATGTTAACTCTGGAAGGTAGAGATGTTGCAGTGTTCATTATAGCACATTCACTGACAAGTGAGAGGTTGGAGTTGTCTCCTGACTTAGATTTCTAAGTTTCATCAGACATTTATGAACAGTATCATCTCTGTGGAATATTTCAATTATTTTTTTAGCTTTTGATTGAATAGACTTCTCTGCTAAATTATTAATCAAAAATGTTTGTCTTGCATAAAATTTTATGTGTATCTAGATACTTACTTGAAATTAAAGGTACAATAGACAAAGAATATCTTGGTTCTCTGGCTGCTTTTGGCAAAAGCAGTCCCATGTTGCAGCCTGCAACATAAGACGGTAAAAAGTACATTTATTTTTTAGGCATGCTCAGTGTCTACAGAGACAATGGGGTGCATTTGCACCTGTATAAAAATTAGTCTCCTGTAAATCAAACAAAGATCACTGGATGAAAAACTGTAGAAAAATATGAACAAATCATTGCTTACAAGTTGACGCAAAAACAATCAGATTTAAGACCAAGATTCAGCTGTTAATATATTGTTATACTAAAAATTACTCTTTTTTAAAAAAAAAATCTTACTCTTCATTTATTTTTTATTATTATTTTACTTTTATCTAACAGAAAATACCCAGAAAAAATATGCAGGCTATAAACAGGAAAATCCTAATTCAGTGTTTTAAGGTAGAGCATTAATACTAACTTTTTCATGTAATTAAATAGAAGCCAAAGGGCAATTACTTGATGTTATCGTATTAAAATAAAGTTCTGCACAGTCAGCTGGCAACAAATCTCCTCTTTCACAGCACTGATGTATCATTGAAGACAATGTTCTACAGAGTTCAATCAAGATTCCTGATCTTTTTAGGGTGAAAAAATAGCAAAAGAAAAAATAAAAAAGGAAGTACAGAGGTGGTGGGAGAGGGGGAAAGAACTATTGCAGCTCAGAGGTAGTAATAAAAAAATCTCACCCAGCAATTTCAAATAGTAGATAAAATTTTGTTTTTCTATTATAGCATAAAATGTTTTCGCGATACAAAAGCAGCTTCCAGGTGCTCTTGAACAATGACAGGTAACTACTTTTATTGGCTCACCAGGCCAAGCGGATATCCAAGGCTTTGATGGTGTTTGAATTTGCAGCTACCAGCACTGTCTGACTCATGAAAAATAGTTAAAGAGAGATAAATATAAACTCAGAAGCAGGCAGGTGCTTATTGTACAATCCTCTCTGTGCTCCCTCTATTTTCTTCAGCCAGTTTGATTGCCACTTGGCTTCCTTTCTCCCAAATCCCTGGCTTATCTCTTCTATATAGGCTCTTTTGCCACCCTTATCACCACAGCATCCCAGTGGCTGCCAGTAACGTATTAAGTTACGCAGTAAGATGTCACACATGTCTCCTGGTCTCTTTTATCCGCTTTCCAGGGGAAAAAAGAACATGTGTGGACAACAGGATGTTTTAGCAGGGTATTAATTCTTCCTTTCCTTTTATTACGCATACTATAATGTTTGAGAAATCTTGGCGGAAAGAACTTTCAATTGAGGTGAAAGTGGAAACAGTCATGTTTCACGCTGAGGAATTGGTGCAGATAGTTTCCAAGGGATTGATGACCTTTTTCCCCTCCCTGCAAAGTGGCAAACATAATTAAGGCTGAAATATCATCCACCAGGATAAAACGGAATGTCTTTCCAGCCAAGGATGACTGGAGTCTTCTCTTCTGGCTTTCTGTGAACCAGAGTAAATCCATTAGCATTTCTATGCCAAGAAACCCAGCTAAGCAAAAGCGCTTGCACTGTGCCCTTCCAGAAGCTCCGTTCTGTAATGTGTGATGGCCCCATACAGGCATTCAAAACTGAAAATTTAAGCTCCCAAATATGAAACTTGAACTGGTGGTTTTAATGATTTGCTTCAAAGTGAGTTTTCAAGGTCACACAAATACACTGTAGCCATGTATTTAATCTGTTTTTAAAATTTTGATACTGAGAAAAATATTTCTTAGAAAATCCTAACATAGCCATTGAACGTGAAGTATTTGGGCTGTTGCAGGAACAGCTGTCATTTCACGAAAACATTGCAAGTAATTATAGACCCCAATTAAGTTCTCTATAAGTAAATCCTTGGGTATTTTGGAGCTGTGAAATGAAGCAAAGCAGTATTCTTACTTCAGAATGCAGCTCCCAACCACACTGAGCACCTCACAACTGCCTGCCATGTTTGGACTTTTTCTACCTGCGTAAAGAGACCTCTCAGGGCTTTCTTCATTCTTCTGGGTCCATGACTACTTTGAGGTTGGAACAGAATGTGGGTCTATCCACCCATACATCTAAGGAGAGGTAGCACAGAAGACTTCCAGCAGTCCAAGAGCTGAACCAGCAGCCTACTTGTGATTAATACCCTGAAAAGTTTCCGCAGTGATCACCAGCTGACAACCTGCTACTTGAAAGAAAAACCAATAATATAGATGCCTTTGTTATCCCTGTGGATTAGCACCTATCATAATTAAATTTATAGTCTAACACCTTAGCAGACACTTAAATTGCTTTCATTACACTTATTTCTGCCATCCGTGATGAGTCCAGCTCACACTTTAGGTAACACAACCTTCTCTTATATCTTTCTGGAATTTGCAAAGTTTTAAACACAGGAAAATTGTCCCCATGATGAATAGCACCAAAGTTTGTTTTTAATGGCTTTTTCAAACAAAACATTTTGTTTGAAAGGGAGGAGCTACCACTTGTACCATCATTTATATGTGATAAAATTATACCATCACCCAGTCACTGATACGTTTTTATTAATTTTTTAAAATAAGAAATTACATTTCTGAAGTACAGAAGGTGAAGATTGTCTTGGAGGCAAAGCTTCAACAATCTTTGGTGGCTTTAGCAGACTTCTGTTAGACTAAGTGTTCAGTATCCCTTTTCCATAAATCATTCACTCTAAGCAAATTGACAAGGAGAGGTTTTTCTAGCAATGATTCTTTTAGGGATCTATTTTGCTCATAAGGATTTCTGGAAGAAGGCTCCTCTTCAGTGAAAAATAGTTATGAGCTGTTAGTATACTCCAGTTCACTTTAAACTCATTTTGCATTCATCTTTAGGATTACTGTTAAAGAGTAGAAGCAGGGAATAGCAAAGTGTGAAATTTATTGGGCGGCAATATAAAGCTGCTGTCTCTAGAAAAAGCTTAGCTGAATATGAAGTTTTTCTCTGTAATTTAATAGCTCACACAAATATATTTAGTCTTCAGTAGAAGAGCCTCTCAAGATACAGAAGCCAACAAAGAATTGTGTTTTTCCTTATCTACAGGAGTTGAATAAATTTTCCACATTTAATTCATAACTCCTAACCAAGATGATTGAACTGTATTTCATGTGCATTAAACTTGTTTTCCATCTGTTTCAGTTTCTCACATTAACATGATCAAGTGTGTTGAAAACCCGAGTTTCTTTTAATAGAAAGTTTAACACACTCTCATGAAAACAGAGCATTGTGAAGGATTTGGGTCATGTAACAAAGCAAGGTAAGATATGTCCCAGGGATGACTTCTTCAAAGGATCAAATTCACTGTCTAAGACTAAAGTAACCACACACATACACACACACAGAAGGAGTATTAAAGGCACCTGGAAATAAAATTAAATCACTCTTGTTCAGAAACAAAATATGATAGTGGTGAGGTTACTCTGCAGAATTTCTAACCTCAATAAGATGGCAAAAATGCTGAAACAAAACCAATTTAAAAGAAAAGCACAGGCAAAAGCCAATTATTATGTTTGGCCAAATCAGGTAAATGGTAGCCCTCTATGGGGTAGTATTTCTTCATGTCCAGAAATAAGGCATTTTTAATAACTTTTTCTAAAATAATTGCTGCTTAAAGACGTCTCAAAATAAACATGAGCATAAGTGAAACTACTTTTATCTGGCAAGCTACAAAATGATACTTTGTACCCTTGTCTAGGTTTTACGGCATATTGCAGTGATTTTTTCCTAAAAATCTAATATCAGAAATTTTCTAATTCTTTATGTTGCACATTAGTTTTATTGCATCAATCAAGCTTCTTTCAGTTTGGCAAATATTGGAATTTTCCATACTGTAGTTCTCTAATATTTTCAGTGCAGGTTTGCACCATAAAATTAGAGACTTCTTTAAGCCTTACTTTGCTGTATGACTTTTAAATGTTGTTGACCACAGTCATTTTACTGTGATCATTCATGGTGAATGGAAATCAAGCTATTTTCTTATGCATACTTTTAAAAGAAGTAATTGTTGTCAAGTAGAATCATAGAATGTGCTGAGTTGTCAGGGACCTATCATGACATTGAGTCCACTCCTGGATCTGTGCAAGACACCCCAAGAGTCATACTATGTGCCTGAGAGCATTGTCCAAGCACTTCTTGAATTCTGTCAGGCTGGTGCTGTGAGCACTTCCCTGGGGAGCCTGCTCCAGTGCCCAGCCACCCTCTGGGTAAAAAACCTTTTCCTGATATCCAACCAAAACCTCCCTTGACTCAGTAGGAATGCAGTTTTTTCAAAAGACTCATCTTTCACCATCTTAATTAGAATGACTCAGAATGAAATCTGCTGAAATTAACTAATTAAGCATGTTAACACCTTTCTTTTCATATATTGAATTGAAGGTCTTCTTGCCCTTACCTTTCCTAATCAGGAAGTTCTTTATGTAATGTTATTCTTAGATTTTCATTTCTTCAGCATTTTGATGATGCTATTGTCAGTTATCCACATGCATTTAACAAAATATAAATTGATTGTTTTCGTCCTTTTTTCCAACTAAAATTATCATTATTGTAATCAGCAGGTCAATATTTTATATGAGTCATGACCTTTTCTGCACTCTCCACTCACCTTCTGTTGTTGAGTTTCAAGGCTTTCAAGGATACAAGAGAGACTTGATCTGATGGGCCTGTATTTCTACTCTATCAAGCTGCACCTACTACTTGTATTCAGCTAAATGCCGCCAAAACCAATATTGTCTTAAACCAATTTTATGTTTTTAGGTTATCCTGTAAGGCATCAGCTTTAAAAGAAGGGCATGTAAAGTACATAAGTGACGCAGTTTGTTGGGTCAAAGCACAAAACACTTTGATAATGGAGGTCTTAACCCAGAGACCGTCACTGACTGGCAAAGCATCCTCTTACAAGGATAGTTTGATTAGAAAAGGTATTACTGAGAAAATAGTTATTTCCAAGCCTTTAATTTATTTCTTAATGCTTTTAGCACAATCTCCTTTTGGCTGTGAACCTTTTTCACTTCTACATCTGCTTCTTCTCTTGTTGCCTCCTGCACTCTTTGCATCAATCTAGATTGTATAATTTAATCTGTGTATCCTTTTCTAAAGCTACTCATATTTCCACCTGTTAACACATGCCCCTAAATTCCAAGCGATCACTGACGATTGTTCAATCAAATACCTCTAAACTCACTTTGGATACCCTTAGCTTTTGCACTTCTCTTTCACAAGACTTGAATTCCTTTCACTCTACATAAAAGAATGAACAAATCATCATTCTGTCATGATCATCTCTCATTTCTTGTTCATTTAAGTGAGTAATGTCTATTCGTTTCTGGGGTTTTCAACATCCACTAACTTGGGATTCACTTCTGAAGTTCTTGGAATAAAGTGACAGGAAGCAGTGTGATGTCTTCTTTTCATATAATTTTGTCACAAGCTGCCTTTATATAGGTGAATCATATAGCTTGAGGATTTTGGCATTTGATGGGTTACACCATAATTTCTTACATACCTTTCAGTTTACAAATATTTACTGCCACCAAGCCCAGGCTTTCCTAAACTGGGATAAAAAAGAAAGGGTATTGGATTTTTGGGGGGAAATGTTTTACCTAAAATGGAGAGAATAACAAAAATCCTGCATGAAAATTAATGGAAGCAATAGAGCTTTAAGTGGTAGCATTTCTGTCTCTGTCCTTGCCTCCCAGCTCTTTTCCTCTTTAGAAAATACACTGCATGAGTCACAAGAAACGTTAATGACTACAGGATTTACTGTATAGGGAAGATATTCTTGCTCTTTTTTAATGCTGTGACTTGGATTATGCAGCGAGGACATTTTTTTTTATTCAATATTAAAAAAGAAACCCCAACCAACACACAAAAACCCACAAAACCCAAACATGGAATAATAGAATAATTTGGCTTGAAAGGAGTCTTAAATATCATCTAGCTCCAGTCCCTAAATGTATTTTAAAAAGTATTACAAAACTGGCCAGAATATTACATATTTAACATGTTTAATTATTTTTAATGTCTGTATTATATTAATAATTTATAATCTAACAAAGTTATCCCTTTTTTTAATTATTTGGTTAATCTTAGTACCGTGACTTTTTAATATATCATTTACTATTTCTAAAATGTACCTACCAAGATAAATGTGTTGACAGGTTTCCATTTTCCAGATTTGCTTGGCCTATGTTTTTTAACAATTAAAACACCACTTTACTGAGAAGGTACCTGTAACTCAAGGTTTTTCAATTCTCAGGTACTGGTACTAAGATGAGTTTCTCAAACAATGCTGCATAATTTAACTTTGTACACTGAAAGTCTCTACTAATTTGTTCTGTCATTCAGAGCATCTAATCTTAGCCAGAACTCTGCAATACCACATTTAAGAAGAAGAAAGAATGTTGTGGCTTGTAAATGACAAGTATTACTAGGACTATGGAGAGGAATGGATCACTGCAGAGATTAAGGGATGGCCATTCCAAGCTTGAAAGCCATTCTATGGTGAACTCTAATTCTCTTGCTGACCCTAACTTTAGTGGAAGTGTCTAGGGTAATATGAAGAAAATTGCAGATGAATGTAAGCACATCTCCTTTGCTGGAAAATAAAAAGAATGCACATTGCTAGGTACATCTTTCATCTCTAACAAAAAGATAACACTCAACTCCTCTGTAAATGTTTTGCTTTGGGAAATTCAATAATGCCTTAAATTTCGCTCTTGAGCAAAAGATCCTACTGTATTAAATTTTTCCATTAGAAAAGTGTTCAAGCCGGAAAAGGAATTATTTCCCTATAAACAAAGTCTGACATTTACAGTATTCAGACGATGCACTTTAAGATAACAGCCATAGCAGTTGGGATAAGGCACTTGTGTGGAATGTGAATCAGATGCAGGGTTTAATATTTCAGTAATACTTGACAGTATGGCATACTAAAGAGAAGAAAATGCTATCTCCACTCATCTAATCTAAAGGAATTTGTAATTGTCTCTGGCCAGGTACAAAAACCAGTAAACTATTTTCCAATAGCAGTTGGAGAACCTGTGCAGTTCCTATTCACTTCCATGGGATTATCAGTAATGATGTTCCAAAGTTTTTTTTTTCCCCACAGAAAAAATCCCAAATGGGACCCTGGATTTCAGGTTCCTTTTGAAAAATAGTGGAAATGTTCTGAATAAATCCTTTGGAATGATCCCTAGATCATGCAAGGTGGTCTGACAGGAATGGGAAAAATATTGAAAATTTTAAGAAGTGTGACGTTTTCAGAATCTAGCTTAAAATTGTAATGGCTGGAACTGAAATCCTGGCTGAAAAATTCCTAACTTTAATATTAGGGATCCAAAGTATATGGAGATTGATTATATACAAAACTGAAAATAGCAAGGGAAACCACTGTGTTTGAAGGACCGTTGGCAGTGGGATTATCTACAGTTCCCAAAGAACTGCAAATATTGCTCAGTGGAAAATATTGCTCATCACTAAAACTCACCTGTCCCACTCCAGAGGTAATATTGACTTAAATCAGCTGCCAGTTTTGTTAAGCTAGTTTAAGAAGTGGACTGGGCAGCACGCTTTCCACAGAAGGTGGAAATACAGCTTTTAACCAACCCCATTTATATGGATTCTCATCAGAAAACTTCTGTAAATTACCTCCCTCTACTTTTCACTATTTTCCCTATTGCAAAATTCAGGAACAGCTCTCTGTGGATAGACACATGCTAGCAATTCAGGTATACAAGACAAATGTGTGTCTATCTCACAGTAATGAGAAAAATTAAGTCAAGGTACAGATTTCAGGCAGACAGGCAGCCTTGCCCCTGTTGCTGCAGCTGCTGCTGCTGCTGCCTTCACCAGAGCCAGCAGCACCAACTGGCATCTGAGGCAGCAGGAGCTGAGAAAGAGAATCTGCAGTATGAGAAAGGAGTATTCAAAGGATATGCAGCTTTCTGCAGGGGCTGTCTAACCTGGGCATGTCTCACAGCTGCTGGCCGGAGCACTGTGTGAATGAGGTTTCTATGGTGTTTTTTAGAGAAGGAGAAAGAATCAGAACAGTGCAATATTTTAAGAGGGAAACTGGTGAGTAGTTATGTACACGCTTAGTTTTAAATACACAAATAGCTTTGATTATTTTTTTTAAAGTGAGTAATCTAATCACATGTGTTTGCAATCATATGATGCTTTAAAATAGGGATTGTATATTGCTGGTACTTTTGGCAGGGTATTTATGGTTGCCTTTTAAAATAGAAAGTCTATAATTTAAGAGGTGTTAATAGTTAAATATATAATAGAACCTACAATGTATGGAACAGTACCATCAAGTTGGACAAGAAACTTTAAGACAAAGGGCTAATACACAATGCACACTGATTCAAGTCTAATTTTACCCGTTCACATTCAAACTGAGGAACTGTGAAGTAGAAAGTGTGAGGAAGGTTTGTGTTTCTCAGCGTACAGTTTGCTGGCAAGTAGCAATTAAAAAACAAGTTGGAAAAATAATGAACTTTTTGAACCACATAGAATACTACCTCTCTAATTCAAGTTTTGTGCTATGACATTTAATGTGTCTGTCAATGACATGAAAGAAAACACAAAAATCTTTAGTGAAGGAGGGGGAAATCATGACAAGGACAGATCTCTAATACAAAGCAATATGGGTAACTTGTTTCACTGGTAGAGTAAACCACTAGGTGCATCAATAGGGGGGCAGATGGTTTTTACATCTGAAACAAAGATGCAGGCAATCATCTATGACAGGAGACTCCACCCCAGGCAGCCATGACTCTAAATAAGGTATCATGATCATGGTGATAGCTAATTGTAATTCCAGTAAGAAACTTGATGCTGTCCTTCAGAATGTAACTGTTATGGTACTGATGTGAACATTACTGAAACATATTTAGCAGTTTGGGTGTCCATATTTCAAGAAGGATCTTGAAAAACTAACCTAGGTTGGAGAAGAGCCCAGCCACTATTAAAGAGATGGAAGCTATCCCTTACAGGTAGTGGGTTAAGGATCTCAATCAGTTCAGTTTATCAAAGAGAGGATTAAGAAATACTTTTATCAATCTTGAAGCATTTCAAATCAGACAAAAGATAACTTTGTCTAAAAAAAAAAAAAGTAATAACACCACATCTCCAAAAGTAAACCTAAATATAATGATAGTGAATTTTTTGCCATAACACTGAGATCAAACTAAAGTGCCAGTTTTAAGAGATAGGTGTAATTTACTGGGACTTGTAACCAAGGCCTGTGATGAACTCTGTACAAACAGGAGCTCAAAAATCAACATGAGGAGCTTTTCTGGAAGCTGTGCTTAACTTCAGCTCTGAGCATTAGTTAATGAACACAAACAGTGGAACTTCTGTGAATCAGAAATTTGGAAAAGCTTACATTCTGTAAGCTGGCCTTAAGAACATTGAAAACTGTCATCTTCACTGCTAGAGAGTTGACTCACCCAACCAAAATAATAAAATAGAGGAAGAGATAGGAAAAAAAAAAAAAAGTGAAATGTGAATTGAAAAATGCCTCTTTAAAAAGAAAATTCAATTTCCTTTCTGATAAATATAGCACACTAGTTGAATTCTGATTCTTAAGAGGAATGATTCATCAGTGTTTTTCAACTTCTGTGGGGCATTTTGATAAAAATTTTACCAAAAAGTGGTTCATGTCTGTCTGTTTAGACAGAAAATTAGACATAACTTTTGGATAGAAATTCTTCTTGGCCTCAGAGAAAACTGGTTACTGAAAGTTAAATGAAATTATCAAATTAGTCTATATGTTTGAAATAACATTTCTATGCCTTAGTTATAAAGTATAAAAGAGGGGAAAACCCAGTTAGGTTATCTTGTACTGTTGTTTTGTGAATGGCTTATTGATTAATTCTAAATCTGCCTCCTTTAAACTAGTGTATTTTAGAATGGAAGTATTCTTTATATAAATACAAACCATTGTGCAAAAAAACTCTTTTAGACATAAGGACTTTAACTCTTGATTTATTCTATTCTAATTCCATATAGTCTTTCTTAATTTATTAAATTTCTTCTCCTTTTATAAAATGGTAAATGAAGTAAAGAATATTGGTTGATCTTTAAAATGGAAATTCTGTAGTGTTTCGTTTCAAGCTTGTTTGTGTTACTGTGTTGTTTGCTTTTGCTTCAGCTAGCTGCAAACAATTAAAAATACTTGATAAAAAAACCTTTTTATACATATTATTATAAAAAGTTATAAGTCAGGCAATTTTCTCCTCTGACTAATTCTGGAAAGTAACAGCAAACACATCAGCTCTGTGTCCTTACAGTCAAAATTATGTCTATGGAAATTCCAAAATGTTGATCATGTTGTGGTACAGGACAAAGATTTAAAACTAGAATTTGTGTCCCTGATACATAAGAAACCATAAGTGCTCACAGAAGAGGTTCCATTTCAGATGACTCAAAACCTAAAAATTGCAATAGATATTATTGAACTCAGAAATATCCTGGGACTTCATCTTCTGTGTTTGTTATGGGCTTCTTCCCAGCAAAGAACTAACAGAGAAAACAAAAATTTTCCAAGAGGAACTGAGATTAGATTTTGAAATCTACATGTGTAACTTAATCATGTGGAAATATCTTGTCCACAGAGATTAACTGGGAGAACTTCAAACACAATTTTTTCAGCTTTCCACCTTTTTCAGAAAGTAATAACAAGATATTTTCTAATTTTACCTCTTTCAGAAGGGCATAGGAACACTCCAGCTGGCCTAATTGGCTCATATTGCAAAGGTCAGCTCCTGAAAAATCCCATGGAACTGAAGTAAAATTAATATTACTTTTCTAATATGTGCAAGCATACCGAAGAATTTCAAATACTGTTCATGAGGTAATACTTATAAATAAATAATATAATTTAAAAATCTGTTCATAGCTATAAGCTGGCCAAAAAAGGTGCAAATTAGGCAGAAATTGTATATTTTGTGATCAGTCAAAGATAGAAAAAGCCTTAGCTTCTACTGAAGCAAAAAGCAACCGGCAACATGAACTTGTGTGAGAGCATTACAGGCTAAGTCACCCATAACAGTTTCCTCATGAAGTAATTAGGATAACAACATTAAAGAAACACATTATTGCTGAGAAAAAAAAATAAATAGGAAAAGAAATATTATATAGGATATCATCCAACATATCATTCTCCCATTACTTTTACAGTTTCTAGTCAAAGGCAGCTTTAATCCTATATCTGAGTATCAGGTCTAGAAATTCCGTAGAAAGCTCTGTATTTGTTAGTAACACAAACAGTGTACGGTTATCTCTAAAGCTTCCACAGCACTTAAGTACTTAACTTGGATTTGCCCCAAGTATTTTGATTCACTTAACTCCTATAAGAAGACCTAGGAAGCAGACTTAGCATGCAAATGTTCACATTAAAAGGTGAAAGCAATTTGTTTTACCACTGCCACCTAAGGACTTTAAAGCTGACATATCACATCTATCCCGCCTATAAGGTTACTGGCATGTTTCCTCTTCCATAAATGTCCTCGTTTTTTATGCCTTCAATATCTTCTTTTCCATGGATGCAGAAGAGGTCAGGGCTTTTTTTCGTTTGAGGAGAATAACTGGCTTCAAAGCTCTCTGTGTCTGTGGTCCCACTGGATACACCATTCCAGGAATAAGGCTAGCTCAATGTGGAACTACTTCTGTTACATTTACATCATGAAATGAAACCTTAGCAGGATTCTGATTAAAAATTGGAGAAATTATTATTATTATCATCATTCTTTTTACTGTTGTTAAAGATTCTTAACTGATTTCTTTTTTTTTTTTTTTTAACTCATTATAGAGTTTTAGCTGTTAATGTATATTGAAATCAGTAAATGCTGAAAGTTCTCTCCAAATTTTCTTATCACCTGGAAAACATAAAAATAAAAATTCGGGAGTTTTCAACCCAGGTGAGATACAGGCGATGCTATAGGAATAGGAGATGTGTTTTAAGGAATTAGCTGTTGTGGGGTATTGGACATTTCTATAAATGTACAGCTATTTCAAATGCTAACACTGTGTCAAAATCTTTTAAATAACTACAGCATGCCAGGAAATGCCAATTTTTTATTCCTTGCCATGAAGTGTGTCTATTTTCATCTTTTTCACATTAGAGTTCTTTAGTGTTCTCTTTCTAAAGATCATCTGAAAAACATATTTTTTGATGACTAAGCAACCCATCCAAGCCTAAGATAGGTTGATGGATTCATTCACAGTCACATGATGTTTAAGAACTGATTTCTTCTCAGAATACTTAATCCTGAACATGCTGTTGTTCCTAATTCACATCCTAAATGGTCTCAAATGTTATGCTATGGTTAATGCTATGCATGTTGAAATTACCTAAACTCATAGCCAGTACATTGGAGAAATCTGCACTTGCAAGATTGTCTGCTGGTGATGAAAGAGCCACCATTAGTTCAACACCTCTTATAGGCAGAAAGGTTGTACACAGAATACCATAACGTTGTGTGTGTGGAGAAATCAGGTGAAGGAACTCTACACCCTAAAACCCAAGAACAGCATGTAAAGAGGTCAATCTTGCTCTTTTTTTTGTTTGTTTTTTAGTGGGTAGAGATAACATTTTTAATTATGGCCAGGCAAAGTGAGTGAATGTGCATGTATGTTAGCATTTAAATAACTTCAGTGTGCCAAAAATTCCATCTCTCCTTTCTTGCCACAGAAAGAGTCAGCTCAGGCCACTTTCCAAATGTTGGTGCCGCTTCAGTAGCCAGTAGACCATGGTTATAGCAAATTAAGCATCTGAACAACTAATAAACCTCTTTTTTTACAGCCAGAAGCCCTTTTTCTGTCCATATACTATGGCATGATTGCACTCTTTTCACATTAGACATTCTTTCCAAGTAGCTCTTCCATTGTTGCCATATTTATTAGATAACAAATTCTCTTTCACTTGTATTCCTTCAAATCTACTCCTGTGGTTCAATTTCCCAAAAAGTCTGTGTAAAGCTAAACATAAATTTAAATATGTTCTGCTACCAGCTTGACCTACGTTAATAAAGAAATTCTGATTTAGGACACACACAAGCTAATACATGTTCAGGAAAATAGTTCTCATTTACTGCATATTTATTTTCCAGTTTAGTTTTTATTACCACGTAAATTTTAATTTTATTTTATTAACTATTAGCAACCCTCCTGGGAAATAAACACTGTGGAAGATATCCTCACATGACCTGTAATAACTTCTAAGATGTGTGCATCTGTAGATGAAGTTACAGGAAAAACTGTGCACTGGACAGTTCTATAACCAAGGATTGATTCTACACATTCCCCATGTTCTCTCATTGCTAGCTATCTCTATTTCTGTTTTCAATATGCTTAAGAATCATGCAGTTAAAATTTCATTTTCTTTCACTGCAGAGTTCATTTTTCCATCTAGTCACCGCTGAATATTGTAGCAGTAAAACTGAGAATGGTAAATTTGAGTTTGAATGTAGTGGAAATGCAGTGCACAAAGGACATTTCAGTTTTCCCCTGCAGAGCAGCAAGGTTCTAATTTACTTTGCTGTTTGGTTGCGGGTTGCTTGTTTGATTTTTTTTTCATGTTTAGCAGGAATGCTAATGGTGCTTTACAATGGTATCTTTGTATTTAAATGATAGTTAGTAGAATCTTCTCTATGAGATACAATTTGCTAAAGTATTTCTGCCAAGTCATAAAATACTTCCTCTGCGTGATTAAAAAAAGAAAAACCAAACAAACCAACAAACAAGAAAACAAACCAACAAAGAACCCCACAAACCACAAAAAACTAACCAAATAAAGGAAATGACAGGCTTTTTTGTGGCTATTTACAGAATCAGAGAACACTATTAGTCTCTGAATAACTCAATCTGTTGGTTTTAATTACTGTTTTTCTGAACCTGGTGAATATACATCACCCACTTACTTTAAATAAATAACCTAAATGATCTCTGATAACTGTCCTAAATTATCCCTGCTTGTCCTTGCTTCTATTTGCATGGATCTACTACCTTTGCCTGTGAACACAGTGTGTTATGGTATATGCTACCAGCTGAATGGCAAAACCATTGCAAGGAAAACACTTCTTTGTCATTAACAATGCAAATTTAGCAAAATACAAGCCAGTCATAAGGCTACATCTTTGCTTCATAAACACAAAGACATTTTTAACATAAGCTCTTCCTCTGTATTTATCAAATATCACTTAAATGAATTATTCAATAACTCTTGCCTGTTTATTTTCACAAATTGCAAAGACCATTAGAATGATTTAGCATGCTTTGTTCAGTAGAACAAGGAATTGCAGAAATATCACACAGAGTGATCTGTAAGATAATTTTGTAATTGGACACATTTTTGTTTTCCATGCCCCTAGTAGTTCTAAAAAAAAATTTGCCAAGGTCACTGGTGTCAGGAATAATGTCCCTCATGAAGGGGAAAAAAATAAATCTGTGCAGAACCATATTCATTATATTGTTTCTCTTTCTCTCTGTATCTCCCTTTCCTAATTTCAATTGCAACCTTTTTCCCTTTTTTTAATATAATAGCTTTGACATACAAAAATTCAAACATTATAATCTGCATCTCAATCATACATAATTATTTTCTGTCTTTCTTGCTCCAGAACAAGCAGTGGAATGAATGACCTGGAGTTTGACTGAGAATGAGATTGGGGTGAGAACTATCTGTATGAAATAAAAATGAAAAAGATTAGAACAGAGCCTGAAGTTGAAGAAGGTGACTGGAAAAATTGGTATGAGTTATAATGTTACCTTTTCTGAGGACACAAATTCTTTATAAAATAGCTAAATAGGTCAGGAGTTTTGTATTTGATATCAAAGTGTTCTTTTTCAGAGGAAGGTATGGGTTCTGGAAAGGGACTTCTTATGTCTGTATAGAATTTCGAGCTATATATTGCTTTAGTGCTGTAGAATTTAGTACTTTAACACTGAGGGTTTAGAAAACTATTAAAGCCCAAGGAAATGGAGATATTTTACTAGATTTCAAAGCCCAAACTAATTTTCTCCTCTTTCAGTATCCCCCTACTCCTGGAAAGACCAGATAAGGCTTTTCTTGACCCTGATGTTCACATGGGTTTAGAAGAACAAACCCTGCCACCTTGATGCAGCAGTGGATCAGTTGTAGCCAGTAAAGAGATCAGCAATTCCTCCCCTCTGGCCAATTCAGCACCTTCTGACAGCTCCCTGGAGTGAACAGCCTCACATCAGGTCAAATTGCACCTTGCCTCCATGGAGGCAGCGGCTCCAGTCACTCCCTGAGTACCTCCAGAGTGGGATGGTCTTTACTGCAACCCTAGTCACAGACAAGAGATGCTAGAGGCTCAAAAGTACCTATTAAGCTTTGCTGATAAGTTGCTTAGGTGAAGACACAAATTAAATTTAACGTCAAGTTAGCTAAGCACCAAGAAACTCCATTTATGAGCTATGAGCCCGAAGATTAGCCATTGGCTAAATATGCAGAGAAGACAGTCTTTTTATTTTATCAAGTATGTATGTGTCCAAAACTACTTAAAAGTATTTATTAACATTTTACTTTAATTTTATTTCACCTATTTTCTCACCACATAAGAGTTAATAATGTCTAGAAAACCTGTTTTAACAGTTATAAAACTTTAAGGTTTAGCACTTAGAAAGGCATTCTTTCCCTTCCTCTGACACTGCCTCTGGACACAGGGATATGCACTCTTGTCTGAGAGAAAATAGAGCTAACAATGAAGGCAGCTAGCGAATGGCAAGTTGATGAACTGCATTTTGAACAGTGGTACAAAGAGCTTCTCAGAGGGCAATACTTAGAACTGCAAGTACTAAATTGAGAGTGTATGCTCCAGGACAGAGGCCAAAACCCCAATTCTATAGATGTTTATGTGCATGTTCCACCTTACCCTTACGAGTAACCTTGGTAGCTGTCACTGCACTGAGAACCTACATCTGGAACGTGCTGAGCACTGGGCACGCACAGCTTCCAACTCTCAGGGAAGTCATGGGACTTGACGGGCTGTATTCTGCCTGTACCAACCAGGAGTGAGACTTTGTGCTTCAGTGTACAAAGAAAATGCTCCTTTATGAGTGTATAAAGAAAATGTTCCTCTATCACACAGAAAAATGTGTGATACTAATTTTACAGAGGCTGTGCAGAAAGCTCCTCAACTTAGGGCAATAAGGTCACTTTTCAAATCCTACACAGCTTTTCTCCCTGTCCTACTACCTCCTGCCAAACAGTCCTGCTCTTGGCCATACCACTGTGTGCAGCTTTGACCCTCACCATCACACTCATTACATATAACTGTAATGCAGAGCTCCCTCTCAAACATGTAGGAAAGCCCCACGTCTGTGCAAAAACCTTTCCAGAGAAGTATAAATTTGGCCCTATATAACAACCACTTTCTGTTCTCTTTACATCTGATTATAGTCATGGCTGTAAGAACATATGCAAGCATTAATTCTGATTAATGTTTATTGCACTGTTAGCATGTCCTTAACTTCTAAAACTAATTGGCCTTGTTCTTGAGCTTAAATGTTTTGTAATGCATAGTTGTCTGTGACTCTTGCTGCAACCTTTAAAGACACATGGCTTATGCAAAATGTTCAGAGCAATCAGCTGGTTGAACTTTTACCCAGTCCCTTACCCAGATTAAACACTACTTCAACACAGAAAATTCTGAGATGCAAAAATTTTTGATACCTTTCCATAAAATTCATTTCATAAATGCATTTTGTGAGTGATACCTGGATGTTTCCCCCTATATTTAGAAGCTGGAACGGATGCCCTGAACCCAGTTAACAAATTCTCAATGATAATATGTCTGAAATGAAGACTCTTCTATTAGCTGAATGAGTAAATTGGCCTTAAGCCAGCAGTCCTCCCTCTTTGGTACACAGCTAGTTGCAGAGGTAAGCTTTTGTTACCTTCAACAGTGTTCTTTCCTTGCATTCCCTACTTTTCCCTAGTGGCATTCTTCTAGAATCATAGAATCATTGACAAAGATGTTAAACAGTGCTGGTCCCAATACTGACCCCTGAGGAATGTAAATTGTCACTGATCTCCTCTTAGACATGGTACACTTGACCACAGCTCTCTGAGTGCAACCATCCTGCCAGTTCCTTATCCAGCCAGTGATCCATCTGTCAAATACACGGCTGCCCAGTTTAGACACAAGGATGTCTTGTGGGACAGTGTCAAACGCATTGCAGAAGTCCAGGTAGATGACATCTGTTGCTCTTCACTTATCAACCAAGCCCGTAACCCATCACAGAAGGTCACTACATTTGTAGAGCACAATTTGCCCTCAGTAAAGTCACGCTGGTTGTCACCACTTACCCCACTATTTTCCTTATCTTCTATCCACAGTCTTGATCTCACTTTTTTATTATTATTTCTCACTCTATATTGTCTCTCTGAAAGACATTATTTTATTCTATATTTGCAAAGCACTTGGCACTGGAGAATTGATCATCCTGAGCATACATGTTTGGAATTCCAACAATATGAATATTAATCATTCTGTTTTCATTAAAGCTAGCTACTAAATTGGGGTACACCTTTTAAGTGCAGACCGTTGTTCTGATTACATGGGATGCAAAGGGACCAAATTTGCAATATAGAGTCCATAATATGGTCACGGAAACGTTAAAAATAAGCAGGCACAGCATCACAAGCAACTGAGAGTATATTTCTCAGGATTCATGCCACCTTTAAGTGGCATTTGTTGTCTTATCTTATGCCGTGTTATTCCCGGAGGAGAATATATGTCTTTCTACTGTCTGCTGACAGCAGGAGATAATTCATCATCCAGTAAAGCTCTTTCCATCCTAGTTCTTGGCCTAAATCCAGATTGTCCTAGGTCCAGAATACACTGGCTTTAGCTAGATCAGCTTGTAATTGGCCTTTGGCTAGCTCTTCTATGAGCCCAGTCTGATACTGGGATGTAACTATTCAAAGCTGGTGGGTTTTTTTATGCTGTTAGATGAGTTTGTTTTCATGGAAAAGGAGAAGACTCATCCTTTTTTTCTGAGCACATTTCAGGCTAAGTTGGTCTTTTTAAAAAGCAAATCAAATTATCAGATCCTGTACAGGAAATTTAAAAACGGTGAGATATATTCATAGGAGGCCACCTTACCAGCTCTTTTGACCTTAAACTGTAGTAATTTCTTCCCTGAATGAAACTCTGTCTGCTTCAAATAGACACCATTTGCTTTGGTCAGGGCAAGTTAGAATATGTTTGGTAGGCTTGGGTTCGAAGTCATGCAGACAACTTAGAACAGCTCACAAGCAGTTCAAAGACCACCAGTCCTTTGCTCCTATAGTCTGCCACTTTCCATTAAGGAATACTGGATGACAACCAAACTGCAAGGAAAAAAATGAAGTATTAAGTTATCAGGACAGAATAGCACCATTCTCATCTGTCACAGAGGTATTTATAATTGTGTTTAATAATCTCTAGAATTTACTTTATTTTAGAGCTGCAAATGTAACCATTTAAATATACATGAAAGTCAATACCAAAAAATCTTTGTTTGTATAGGTCTACTTATCTACTTTGGGAGAACAAGAGTATAATCTCAAGCACTTCCTTCAAAAGAGTATTTAAAATTGAAAAGTAAGACTCTCCCTCAGGAATCTGCTCCAGAGACTAATAGAAACCCAGTATAGACGAAGTAACATGTCAGCTTAGATATATCTCGTTTTTCTTTCCCTTCTTTCTTTCCCCGGTCTGTTTTCCATTGCATTTATGGTGGGAAAAAAATAAGATGAAAACAAAACAATGGCATTTTTCACGTAAGAATCCCTTCTTTAGAAGTATAGCTATTATTCTTTCGAAAGACAAAAGCATATATTATCACTGTGTATTCTTGTTAAGCGTGCAGAAACAAGGTATCAGTGACAGAAATGGTTTATACGTGGCTTAAAGAGCAGCGCTGTTAAGTACTACGTCAATGGCTTATTCCTGACACTTTGTTTCCTTCAGGGATGCAGAAAGAACCACACCTAGGTTTCAAAGCCAGCTCCCCTTTTCGGCGTGGCTGTTTAAAAAAAAAAAAAAAAAAAA
>WBMY01012846.1:478599-516165 GCA_013397315.1 Donacobius atricapilla | reverse complement strand
TTGAAACTTGCTCGTGTGACTCACTAGTACATTCAGGACAATAAGAATAACATGAACATTCTGTTAGCTCATGTACTGTTTTAGTTATTCCGTAAATTGTATGTCAAAATCTCATTTATATGCATATATGCCACTATACAGCCAAAAGATGGATATAGTATTTACCATTTAGCAAATAAGTGATTCTGACCACTGTTCAAACACCTTCCAGTAGGTCATACACCGTGGCTGAAATTTAAGTCTCCCTGACTGGACACGCGAGGATCAGGGTGCCCGCACCGTGGCCCGGATGAGCGCAGCCTTTTCACCGCCTTTTCACTTTCTGTACTCGCTGCCGCTAACACTTATAGTTACACCTGCAGCTCTCACGGCCGCCCAGCCCACACCCAGCACCTGCAGCCCCCGCGCCCCCCACGCACGGACAGCGGGTGACCCGCGTGCTTTGTGGGGTCCGTCTGTCCCGCCCCCGCCGACAGCAGCACCCCCAGCGAAACGCCGCGACCCCCCGGTCCCATCTTCCCAACCCCCAGCCCTCCCCGGCTCGGCTGGGACCCCTGGGAGGGCTCCGCATCCCAGTCCCACGCGGGGCATCCCCGCTGCCCAGGGGATGCCTCCGGGAGGCATTATTGGGGCAGGAACGTGCGGGTGCGGGGGGGAGGGTTTCAGCTGCTCCCCGTGGGGCTCGGGTAGCCCGGGGAGCAACGGAGTCCCCTGGGACGGAGGCCCTGAGGGTCTTCCCCGAAGGCATGTCCTTGGGAGCGGGCGGGAAGGGCGGCCGGGCGTGCGGGACTGGCGCGGAGGGGCAGCCCGGCCGCAGCCGTAGTAAGAGAGCCGCTCCTCCGGTGGTTGGGCTGGGGAGAGTCGGGCTCCTCCTCCTCATCCCCCCCAGCCGTGCACAGCCGGGCGTGTGACTGACGAGTCTCCCCTCGTCTTTTTCTTTTTTTTGTCCATGGGTACACACGCCGAGACACGCACATGACAGCACTTGGGTGCCAGCGCCGGTGCATCGCCAGGAGGGCTGTGCTTCACTCCGGGCACGCACACACGCATGCTGCGGCTGCTGCTGCTGCTGGAAGTCTTTCTACGCGGGGATTAGCAGCCGCCTCTCGCTCTCTGTATTTCCCCGTCTCTTTCTTCTCCCTTCCTTCCCTTTCTCCTTCTGTCCCTCAAACGCGTGGCTGACGGACGGCGGGCAGGAAAAGGTAAATGCGGGCGTGCGGTTCGCTGCCGATACGGAGGGGCGATGGTGTTAGCGGCGCGCTGCGCGGTGCGCCCTCGGCTCGCCGGCCAGCCTGCCTGCCTGCCTCGCCGCCCTCCCTCCCTCCCTCCTGCCGCGCCGGCGGCAGCCGCGGCCGACGCTCCCCGACCCTCCGCGCCTCGGCGGATCGGGGTTTGCCGGCGGAGGTTTGGCTTCTCCAGCCCTCCCTCCTCGCTCTTCCCCCGGGCTGCGAGGTAGAGAGGCTCCCCGCTATTGTGCTGCTCGCGCTTGGCACCGCGGGTACGAGCGTGCGGGAGCGCTCAGCCGGGGTTTCGCGGGAGGAGGCTGGCTATTAACTGCTGTCTGCGCGGAGGACGAGAGCGCTTCCCCTGGCAGGGAACCTGGGCATTATTTATTAATCGGGGCTGGAGAGTGGCAGCGGGAGAACTCGTCGTCGTCCCCGCTCCGTGTCCCCCCTCCCCGTTTGCTGCCGCATTCAAACGAGTAATTCGTAGCCGGCCTTGCCTTGCGGAGCGGTGTGCCCCCATCGGCGGGGGCTCTGCCGGCCGCCGTGCACTGCCATCCTCCCTTGCCCGCGGGAGCGCCCCCCTGCCCGCGGAGCCTGCGGGGGCATCGGCCGCTCCGGCCCCGCAGCCCCGCGCCCGCTCCCGAAATAGTTGTCGGCACTTGCTGGGGCCGAGTTTGTCCCGCGTCCCTCCCCGGCAGGACAAGGGCAGCGGGGCGGATATTTGCCTCTCCCCTCGGCGAAGCCTGCGTGGTGCGGGGATCCCGTGGGAGCGAGAGCTCCGGGGCAGCCTCGCCGAGGGCATCGCGTCCCGNTTCCCCCTTTTTCGTTGCTGTTACTAAACCCGGCTCAGGATGCCGTCAAGGAAGCGGTTATGCCGTGCTTGTTTCTCAAGGAAGCTGATAGTTTTACTTGATACCGGAGGGAAAAAAAAAAAAAAGTAATAGTATTTAAGCACTTTGGTTTCACACACGATTGACTTGGTTAATCACATTTCATTCATGTTGTTCTCTGTACCTGTCAGTGGTACCTAAATATGCTGTTAAGGACAGAAAGCCAAAAAAAAAAAAAAAAAATAGAGAATAGTAAGAGAAGCAAAATCCGTGAGAACTGTAGTGGACAGCATATGAAGTTGGTTATTAAAAAAAATAAAGAAAGAAAGTAGTTGTTTAACCTATAGCCTACTTACAGGTGAAAGGTACGTGTGCTTGCAGGCGTGGTGTATGCTCAGCTTGTATTGGATTGTATTTCAGTGTTAATGCACCTTTAAAAAGGCAACACTAATTTCAACTCCTGTGTGGGTCCAGTGTAGATGCTTAAGGTGTTTCCCCTCCCTTAAAATACATTGTGAGTCTGAGCATTGTCCACTGATCCAAGAGAAGTCTAAAGAGTGCATGTTGAAAGATACATTGGATATATATATTCGAAGATCAAATCGCCGCTGATAGTAATGATTACATGAAAACTAGGAATAGTTAATGGCAACAACACAGTTCCTTGTTTTCTTCTGTTACAGTTAACCTGTCTGTTTGATACTGCATATTTCAGATAACTATGTACATTAGGTGACTATTTAAATTAGAAGGAAATAATTAAAACATATAGGACCAAAATATGCTGTTTATTAGAGAGCTTATCAAGAACTATAAAGGTGTTTCGTTATATATATAGTTATATGTGTATATATATCCTTTTGATTTAAAGGTTTTTTTACTTCACCAGAACTCTATGTAGTTTAATTTAAGGCTCATTCTGTCTGTCTCTTGTGGAATTAACTCTTGGAAGCATATCAGTGTAATCTGTTTGTGTTAGGCCTTGCAATGTTCTTTCTGTAAAGATGGTGCATCTCAGTGCAGCTCTGGCTAGTGATGTTTCCACCTGGAAATACAAAAAGAACTGTGTAAATAATTAATGAGATAGTCTAATAAATGAAAGTAATCCCACACCAAGGAAGAGTAGTACGGGAGGAATAATCCATGGAATTTTTTCATTGTCATTTTCACCCTAATGACATACCATACAGTAACTAAAATTTTCACCCAAATTGTAAGAGATAGATGAAATGCCTTGAGACTGGCATTGCCATTTTAAGTAGATGAGATTTCAAGGTACTTTAAAGTGAGATAGTTTATCCGGCCCTTAATCTCTGTAACCAAACTTAATTTTTACTGCCTCTGTTGTATTATCTCTCAAGATTTAAGAAAGCTATTTTTGTCAGGGGCACGTAATTAATACTTGTTCTCCTCTTATGCCGAATTTTGCACTTGTGCATGAAGCTCATCCAAAGGAGCCTGCAAAGTGGATCTCCATGGTAACAAGAGAGAGATTGAGAGAGAGAGAGAGAGAGGATTTTCTCCCTCACCATAGGTCAAGACCAGACGCCTACCCATTCCTTAACTTGTAGCAGCATTCTTTGGCACCTTCCTCTCTGTGGTTATTTTGCCTCCTGGCATGTGCTTTTACTGTTGCCTCATGCTTCCAGAGTGAGAACGGTGCTACGCTGGATAAGCACAGCTTCTGTGTTTCTCCCTGCCCTAATCCTCCCTTCTGCTTGCATTGTTTTTAATCGCTTCTATACCTATATGATTTTACTGTGAGATTTTGGGAAATAGCTTGTTTTCCCCATCAGATGTTTGTTTTGAAGACCTACCTTGTCTCTAACTCTGTGTAACAGCTGACAGAACCTTACTCATTAGTCCTCTTCAGATGAAAGTGTGTTCATCTCCTTTTTCTCTATTATTTGTCTGTGCTGCTTTTGAAGTTTTAGATGTTTCATAGCTGTAAAAGCTAACTACCTCCTCTCACCTGGGAGCAGGGCTGAATTTATTTTTTTTCAGTCAGCATGTGAGATGTGATACTGAGGTTACTGTTCAGAGATGTTCAGCATAGAATGCCTTTCTTTTGCCCTGACTCCGTCATTACAGAGCAGCAATATGGAACAACTCTCTGGGCGAATCACTGGGGTGTTTTTTTCCCTTTCTCTTCTTTGAAGAACTGTCTAGCTAGACTGTGTCTCTTTCGAAGTTGAGATGAAGTGAACACATTTTATTCTAGATGATCTTGTAGTCAGATACTTAAAACTTTCACCAAGGAATGTAACATATTTTCTATTTCCATTCTCCTTTCTGTACTCAGTTTTCATAGCTACACTCTCATGAGAGGATACCAAATAGCTTTTTAAATGGCTCTCTTAGGCTGCTGGTGCACCAGGTCTCTCTGGGCATATTTCCAGCTCTTTTGCCTTTCCCTGTGACATATCTTGGGATAATTTGAAAACATCTGCAAAAGCAACCATCTTAATATAAGACAGAAGTCATCATTTGTCACTGAGCAATATGTCATTTGTGGCTCTCTAATTGGAAGACAGATGCTGACTTTGGCCTTCTTAACTTGTCTAGTTGGCAGATTGTCTGTAGAAACACTTAGCAGTGCTTTGAAATCACACAGTGAATTTCTACTTTTCTGTATCTCTGTGTTTCTTTAAGAATTGCTTATGTCATTTGGAAATCTGCTCAATAAACCATAATGATAGCAGCTAGTACGTTCATAATCTGGCTTTCCAAGTAAATTTTACTTTATCCATCTCTCCAGTGTCTTCTGTCTAGATGAGAGACATTTTAAAATAGTTGCCTATGTAGCTTTTTCTTTAGCTTTAGTCTATGAGAGCAATTTCTGATCTCTTGCTGCCTGGTGCCCTGTCCCTGTATTGGCGGCATTTCAATGAGTGTCACTCATTCCAGTTGTTTCTCTCTTTTTGAAAATTTAGCATCACCTTTAACTAAGTAAGGAGTTTCTTCATGTTCTGATTTCTTATGCTAAGGAAACTAGGGATTTGAGAAACGAACTTCTGTCTGTGCGAAGGGAATGTACAATTACAGATGCCTAGATCCAGGCTTTGAACCTCAGTTGCCATGGTTCAGGTGACAAAAGCATGTGTCATCAGCTCATAACCAAAGATCTCAGTAGTTACAGATGGTGTCTTACACCTAGAAGGGGCTTTTTAAGCTTTGTAGGTTAATTTTGAATATAGACTGCAGTAGCTTGAGTTGACTTAAAACCTCTTATAGGTTTCAACTTCTTAATAGCCTGATGTGGTGACTCTGCTAGATCAAGTCAAGGATTTCTTGATCTCTTTTTTTTTTCAGTTGTGGAAAAGGGACATAAGAGGGTGAAGATCCCCAAAAATTGTGTCCATCGATTGTGCTTGAAAGTCTATTAATTGTTCTGGGTGTAGATCATCTCTGAAGGTATTTCAAGGAATGTGCTGATAGTATGGTAGCTGAGTTACTTTTTCAAATGAAGGGAGAGTTGTTTTTCAGCCAGCCTCCCGAGTGTGACTTCAGTTGCTAATTCTGTGCTTGTGTGTCTGTTTAGTTTTGCAGGTAGAACAGGATGATGTATCTGACTGGAGGTCAATAACAATAAGAGGCAATGATTAGCAGTCTCACCTACCTTTGTCATGGTGATTTCAGTTTTAGCAGTGTGCTTTGAAAGTCAACACTGAGAATTACTATCTCACTTTTGCTCTGTGAGTTTCTTTTGTCTTGTCATTAGGGAAAAAAAAAAGTAGAAAAAGGAAGAAAAAAATTAAAGAAGGATGGACATGAAATTGAGGTGTCTGCTTTGTGGTAGTGGTCTCAATGGTATCTTTTCATGTATAGCTGGTCAACAGACAGTGTGCAGTTGTCTTTGTCCTGTCAGAAGTATTGGGAGTCAGTTGCTCCGTGGATGCAAGGTGTCTCCCAAATGTCCAAAGTATGTGAGAACCTTTATCTTCTTTCCATCCTGAAGCAGAAAGAATTTTGGAGTCCCTGCAGCATACCATTCACATAGGGGGACATTCATTTTTTGTTGGTTCATAGAGGAATGCAGCTTCTGGTTCTGTGGTGCTGGAACTGCATTGGTGCAAGTGTTTCACAAGGGCTTTCTTCCCCTTTTGGGTTTTTTTTTTTTGCGGGGGAGGGGGTTTGGTCGGTGGCAACTACTTCAAATATGATATTCCTTGTAGAACTGTTTCAATATCTGTGTAATGTCCTTTACGGAGCTCCAGTGGCATGGTAGTTGACGAACATTCACTTCACCTTGGGTAGAAATGTTAGTTGGAGTTTCAGTATGTAACCTCCAAATCTATGTACTGTTTCTTATCACACTGTGATGGTGTGTGGGCTGACTTCCATAATTATTTGTATGGTGTTCATTACTATAGCATGATATAAATGTCCCTACTGGGAATCTTCATACTGTGTTTTGCAGGGAGAGTTATATAGCAGAATTATATATGAACAAAAGCTAAATACAGGGATGTCCTGCCATATTCAAGTACTTTGGTCATTTACAAAGCAGGTAGTATTGTAAGGTACTTCTGAAATCAGTGCAGTGTTCTGCAAAATAATTAATGCGTTATGTTAAATTACTTTCCAGAGGATGTTTTTGACAGAATCAAGGCAAAATGTGAGAATATACTAAAGTTCTTGACCTGATCCTTGCCTCTTTATGCTGACTGGCATTTTGAGCATGAACTGCAGGAGCAGGCTGCCTGCCCTGTATGAGATGTTAAATGTTGAGCACCAGTTGGCCCATGTTGAAGGGGGTTTTTATATGGGAAAAAATGCTGAAATGCAACACCTGTGTGTGTTACACTTGTGGAGCCCTTCTGAAGACAGAAATATTTGTGAAGGGATTACTCAAGGATCACAGCACTTCCACAAGACTTAGGTGAAATGTATTGCATGGTGTTTCTTTATTCTAAATTTCTAGTCCCTCTGTGACAACACACAGCAAAGCATGGTGAGAGAAAGATGAAGGTTCATCTCAGTGCTCATTTCAGTTTCTTTTGGAACTAAAAAGAAATTTTGCATACAATGAGAAAAAAAAATTCCAATAATTAATTTTTCTAGCATACTTTGCACATTTATAGAAACTCTTAACTTGATTTTATTATTTAACTTTGTCTTTAGTTTGCTTTGAGCTGCTGTAAGACCAAAAATAACTAACTGGTCCATTTTCTCAAGGACTTACAGTCTCTCTAAGAATAGAGAAACTAATACATAGGAAAGCCTACAAAGGTAAATTTTATTTGTTTAAAAGCTTTAATATTATTATTCTGTAATGGTGTCATGCTAAAGTTTATTTTCATATTTAAAATGCTACATAATTCAAAACAAATGTTGCCAGTTATCTGTGCACAGTTCCCAGGGATCTCTGTTTCCTTGATAAAAGAAAAAATGCGTTAACCTGCAGAAAACCCCAGTATTTCATTTTATTGCAAATTAATAGATACTGATGAATAAATTGTATGTGGATTTTTTTTTCTTGGTTCAGCTGTTATTTTTGTTTGTTTGTTTGTTTTTATACAGACCTGGGATCATTGATGATTTGTTGTATAATTAATTAATTAATGAGTTTGCCAGATCCAGTTTAGCCTTTCTGGCTTCGTTAGCATACTGAGCCCTTGCAGCTGATTTATACATGGGTTTGAACAGAAGCTGAATGAAGCAGTGTCTTGGTTTTGAGAAATTTGGTTTGGGTTTTTTTTCACTGATTTGTATTAAAATACGAACACTGTGTTGATTCTGGTTTTGTGTGCACATGAGAGCCTTGTGTTACTGTAGAATATAAATTATTTTAGTTTTATCTGTCGATTTTGCCTTAACGTTTAGTCTAACCATAAACTGCTCTGAACTCATCTTTCCTTCCATATCTAGCTCGTGGCAGCTACCGCCCACATTAGCAATATGCTTGATAAACGTGGAGTACCTCTTCAGGCTCACATGTGCTTTGAATTTAGGTTTAAGTCAGGATTGATTTTTGGATAGGGATTTTTTTTTTTTTCCCCTCAAGCACAGGGAGAACAAAAGGGAGTGAGTTCACTAGTTTGGGTGTTGATCTCTCCCTGCTCTTTGGTTTTGTAGGGAAGGGTGAAGAGAAGCTGAGATTAGCTGTTCAGGCACATGGGACACTTGAAAGAGTTTCTGTTGCCTTTCTGGTGGAAATAATGAGATCTTCAAGGAGGAAAGGTGAATTCCTTTCTGAAAGGTGTTTAAGGCAATAAGTACACTCCTCACTTGCATCTCAGGGCTGAAGAGACCACTTTAGCTATTGATATCAGGTGGCCTGGAGAACATGAATTTAAAGACCTGGTATCTTAAGTCAGTAGCAGCCTGCACAAAGCCCAGGTCAGTCAGACCTGTGGTGGTGGTGACTTGGCTGCCCACAGGGCAGACCGAGCTACCACAAATCTATTTCTCAGGAATAGTCCCTCAGTGGATGTATTGTTAGACCGTTTTTCTGCATAGTCATTGTGACTGGCCAGAATTTTGGGGGCACAGTTACACTGCACTCCTATTTTTGATAATAGTAAACACCTCGTACTCTTGGTAAAGGAAATAGTATTGATGCAGGCAGACACATGCCTGCCACAGAGTGTATGTAGCCAGTATGTTATTTAGTATACCCTGTTATATGGCTGAATAAATAAATACAAGATGCCTATAATAGATCTGGATTGCAAAATCTAATATGATAATGCTTTTCCCACCACTTGCAGAGCTCAGTAATTTATTACTACAATTTGGTGTCATGGTTATGATTCATTCTATTTTAGTGGATGCAAACAAATTGCTTTACATTCATGTAGTAATTTATTACTCAAAGCTGAATGCATGCTTTGTGCGATACTGAGATTCTTGAAAAAAATATATTTATTTTGTTTATATGTATTTTGGGAGGTGGAACAAAAGAAAATTTTCAGCATATAGTATTTAATCAATCATCAGAAAATGTTTAATTCAGCAGTCAAGAGGACAAGAACAGTTCTTGATCCAGTTGAATTTCAATGACAAATCTTGCTGGAGCCAAACTGGATCCCCCCAATATCTGACACTAAACCTGTGTGTAATCCAAATACTCAGTCACTTTCCAGTTTGTTCACCTGTAATATGATTTCTTTTATTAAGCTAAGCTGCCTGCTGTGTTTTTTGTTTTGGGAAAAGTTAAGCCACAGTATTGGAAAGAAAATGTTTAAATACATTGATCAGTATGTGTGCTGCACATCTTCTCTGTTTAAAATAGATAAATAATCAAAAAAAATCATTTTGCCTTTGAATTTGCAGCTTAGTCATGGATTGTTGCCCACAATTTTATGGAGCCTAATCATGTAGTCCTTTTTTAATTGATTCCATTATTATCATTACAATATACCACCTAAAGTAAGTAAATTAATTCAGTGGAGTCTCTCTGGAGACAAGTTTCTGTGTGTGCTGGAAAATTAAGTGTGGCAAATGTAGTATTAATGGTTATTTTGTTAAGTGTTTTCTTAGAGTTTACATGAACATATTTTAAGAAGTAGGATTTTTTTTTTTTGTATTTATTGCTAGGTCAAATACTTTTTGAAAGTAGGATGAGATTAGTTATGCTTTATCTCACAGCTACTTTTAACTAATTCCGCTTGTGCTGATAAATAAAGGTGAAATTAAATGAAATATATACTGAACAAAAATCACTGGGAAAAAAACCCTCAAAACTGTGTATTTTATCTAAATAGACCAGATCTTGTTCCTCTTCATGCACCAACTGAATGGCATCAGAAAACAGAAATGTATTTGAGGCAGAGTTTATTTCAGTAGAGGTGAAGTGCAGAAAAAGGGGGTTGTGATGGGTGTGTTTACAGGGTGGTCAGTGGGATGAAAACAGGAATGAATTTGAATTAATGCTAGATTCAAGAAGGTGGAAATGTGAGTAACGTAAAGCCAAATGAAAACCTGTTCTTGTTATGTAATTTCTTTTTTTCAACATCTACTATTTGGAGATTTTTAAAATTTGCCTTACCCTGGACTCTTTGGGGTTTGGGGTTTTTTTGAGGAAGAGAGGGGTAGAAGTTAATTATCTGGATAGTGGAACATATAGCAACTGCAGTTTAGAAAAGACAGACAAACAAACAAAAAACTCAAGAACTTCACTTAAAAATAGTTTCCTTAGCCAATTAAGGAATCAATTTGAATTTTAGGTCCCTAAGGTTTAGTACACAGAATATGAAGTCTCAGAATAGTCCATGAGTAAAGCAAGAGCAGAACGTGTGTTTGAAATGTCTTAGTGCATATCACAACTGGCAGATCATTTGTGGAGGTCAGGACACAGTAATACATGAGATGTGTTCTCTGTCTCCTCCTCAGTGACCAATACAATATTGCCATCCCTGTTGCAGTAACAACATTGTCATTATTTATTTGGTAGTAATGAGGCTTGAGTTTAGCAAGGAGAAATGAGTTCATAGGAAAATTGTTTTACATAACAGAAAATCACACCACACTGAAGTCATACAGATAATTTCAATTTTCCTTGCCAACTTTGTTGCAAGTGAACACATAATTTGAATTAATTTTATAACATAATGAAGATGTATAACTAAGGACAAAGATTAAACAATTTAAAGTTATGTTTTTAGATTTGCAAATATTTACACTTTTGTTTATAACATCAGTTCCAAATGCATTTCCTGTTTCAGATATGATAGACTTTTCCTACTTTCACATTATGTCTGGTAATACAAGTGAAAATAGTGCAGTAATTTGGAACAGTAAAATTGAAAAAAAAAAAGTTACAGTCCTAAACAAATTGTAACATGCTGCATATTCCCTAAATAATCACCTAGTAGATGAAGTCAAGCCAGATTCAAATACACTCGTAGTTCTAAATTATAATTAATTCTCCATTGTATTTTGTCAACACTCTGAATTTCAATTTATAATAACCTTCCTGACTATCCTGTAAGGTCAAACATTATTGCAAGCTTTTTTTTCTGGCAGAGTGGTATCTTTTGTGCCTGTCAGAGTCCGAGGATCTTCTGGACAAAGCTCTTAGTTATATAGTTAATTTTAGGTACTCCTGCAAGGAGTTGGTCTTGATGATCTTTGTTGGTCCCCTCCAACTTGAGATATTCTGTAGTCTTAAATGGGGCAGAATCAGAACATACTTTGAAATAAAAAGGAGACAAGCAGATTTCAACACCTTCAGTGAGGTGTATAAAGAGAATGCTGTACATAATCCAGCATAGTCTGGTGAAGCCTCTAATGTATACTCATAAAATTTTCATTGTTAAAAGCATCTCGTGATTGAGCATAGCTAGAATAATCCATAGGAGCCTGATCTGCTCCTCATGGAAGTCTATGGCCCACTGTGAATGTAATGTCTGTCATTTCTTTAAGCAGGCATTGGATTGTGTCAGTACATGAGCACAAAGGTCACATCTCTTTTTTTTTTTTTAACTTTGAGATCTGCTGGGATATTGGCACTTCAGAATGTTATCTCCTAAATGCTTTGCTTTTCCACATGAATCATTTGAAAGACAGACTTTATACTGCTACTTGGTCTCCTTTGTATGTGGTTAGTATTTGTGGGGGTTTAGACATTGTCCATGCACAAAAATGACACTTTTGAAGGGACAAAAAGAGGCTCTACAGGTTCAAAAGTGTGAATGTGCATAGATAACTGAAATCCTACTTCAGGCTTGCTTTTTACATTGTAGACAGATATTCCAGGTTTCTTTCAAAGAAAAACCTAATCCCTACTTGGTAAACCTGCACATAGCCTAGGCTTTATCTCTGTCTCATGTTAGATATATGTGTAGTACTTAACAGAGGTTGAAGTAGTGCATGAGATCATCTAAGCTGACTTGAATTTTACATACAGAGGATGGAAACTGGCAGTTAAGCTAAATGTTGGAAGATAAAGACATTATTTCTCCCACTAAGGAGACATAGTCGTCAAGACTGTCAAATTCATTTGTGTGTCTATTACAGTTTCAGAGGTGAAAAGTCAGGCTGCTTTTCAAGACAAGTTTTTCTAATTAGAGTAATGAATGTTTGATTAATATTCCATTAGTAATATATGATAATTACACCCTGATGGGCTGTCACTTTAAGTATGTACAGGGTAAGATCACAGATGCATTTTTATGTTGTTATGCCTTTGTCAGCTTTAGTTCCCATCAACAGTCAGCTTTATGCAGATGCTTGCTGAAATGTTTCAGAAATACATTTTGTCCGTAAGCCTGTTAAATGATGCTACACGTCTGCTTTGTGGGTCAATGCCCATCTCTTGCTTTGTTTAACATTTCATCAGGGTTCTATGCTTTGACATTTGCTAGACTGAGCTTTCAGAGAGAAATTTTGCTATTCAGGAAATGTAATGTGTGAGGAAAATCCTGATTACTAACTGTGAATAAATCCAAATCAGGAAATAACAGCAACTTCATAAAAGTTGCCGGTGAAAAATCTTTGGAATTCCGGAGGTTCAAAACATTTCCCTCCAGGGAATGGTTTTGTAGAGATGCATGCAATTAATACTCAGAATTTCTGAGTTAATGTCATGTATCTCCCTAAGGGTGACAGTGGCATTCAGCATAGCTTTGAGGGATGAGAGCTTACAATGCTTTCCAGTGCACCTCACGGTCTTCACCTTTTAAAGCAGCTCTGGCACTCACTGCTGACTGTGGCCATCCTGGTGTATGAGGCATATTAGGAGGGCATGGGGGAAAAAGGACTGCATGTGATGCTACAAATTGCATTGTGGAATGCTGGAGCAGAAGACAGGGACTATCTGGAGGCACATCTGACTGAACTTTACTTTTTTTTCTCCTTGCCTTGTTTTCCATTCAGGCTAGATCAGAAGACCATTTTCTTTGTATTGTAACCTTTACATTTGGCTGAAAGCATGTGTCACAGAGCAAGAATGAAGCTTTCTTTCACAGTTGAAGAAAGGAAATCTAATTCATGCTGGCATACGTATTTATGTGGGCCATGTGTTAATTACCCAGGGTTGCAAATGAACAGATACGTTCTTCAGTTGTGTGTGTGCATGCTGTAGTGGGTATAGGAACAACTGCAGTATTGGAATATTTCATTCATTCTGCACTGAACTAAGTTTTTTCCCAACATTTTTAANTTTTTTTTTTTTTTTTTTTTTAGTATCATGTAGGGATACAAGACCCAAAGAAGTCAAGAATTATAATGCAATGTGGTCTGACTCTTGGAATAGTGCAGGAATGAGTTACTGTAGAGGACTGTTGCCCTTTCTGTGTCCAGCTGCAAATCTGTGTGAAGAGCTTTGCAATTAGCTTTTGTAAATACTATCTGACAGCAGAGGAGGGTTTGAGACTTTGGTTTCCTGGGCTCCACTCCAAGTTTTGGAATGAAATACACTTCAGTGACTGCATATCTTCCTGCCCCTGTCTCATCTGTCTCCTCTAGCCTGACTGCTTTGTCTCCTCATCTTGACTCATGTTCGTTCTGTGTGCACCATGCTTCTTACTGCCTTTTTTCTGCTTTATGGCCAATGCTACCGCTGTCATGCTTTCCATAAAGCATGGATGGAGGATAGAAGGCACTAGAAACAATACATTTTAATCCCATTTTTAGCATTCATGCAGTTGTACCCCACTGAACAGCAATAAGCAATACTCACCTGCAGATTCAGGTGTGTTTGGTGACTTGCAGGCAGAGCCTGTTCTGTGGGACTGGGGTACAAAGAGGAGATTTATTTCAACTTCTGATGTAGTCCTGTTGGGTGAGATGAAACAGCAGATTTCTAAGGCCACCTTTTTGTGAGTTTTATTGCCTTCAAGCCAGAACAACCCTGTTGCCCTATTTTTAAAAATGGGAGCGGTAGCTTTTCAGTGAGATATTTTTAAGAATTTAACTTCAACAAAACTTTTTTTTTTTAAACTGATATGCTCAGATGTAGCTTAGTTGACCTTCTAAAAAAGTTTAACTCTGAACAACTCAGGCATTTTCAGTTCATTTGTAACTCAGACTATTTCACTTTTTTTTTTTAACAATATTAGTTAAAGGACTAAATCTGAACTAAGATCAGTCTGTGGCAGTAGCTGGGACTGCAGAGATGCAGCCAGTTGCCATTTAAGGTGGATTTCCTGTTCATAGGGGAGATTGTTTTACCAGGAACTTATTGGTCGTATATCATGGATGACTCAGGACTGTGCAGAGTCTCTCTGCCACTCATATGGAGCTGCTTTCAAGGACAGTCTTCAGAGTTTATAATTTAGCAGTGTTGTCTTACGGTGCTAACTACTCACAGGAATCCAGAAGTAGAGCTGAAAAGTGCTTTGATGGACATGGGAGCAGGAGAAACTTGGCCACGGAGGGCAATTTTGAGTTGTTGTTAACAGGAATTGCCAGGACTTTTCATAAAAAAACTTCTTACGGCAGTGAGCCGAGAAACTGAGATCCTTGCACAAAAGCAATTAATTAGGATTGTTTGGGGAAAAGATGACATAGCTGCTTGGAAAAGCACTCTTAGGAAGGTGAATGTGACCTTAGAAATCAAATTATGTGCTCAGTTTTATATTCCATTATGTATTCCCGACAACAGAGGAGATTTTGCTTTAGAGATGTACAATGTAGAGGTGTACACTCCATGATACACCAGCAGAAAACTGCATAGGGCATTTCCACATTATTAGGAGTAAACCGGCCTTGTGACAGGAAGCACTTGTAATTCAAGAGAATGTTCAATGAATGGATTCTCTCTTTAAAAGAGAGAGGATAAGTGTTACTAAATACTGCTGTTTCTTTGGAATTGTATTGGAGAAACTGCAACAGCGCCCAAAAGGATAAGGAATTAACTAAACTGCTTGCTGGTTGCTGTAATGTATACTGGACTTGAATATGGTGAATACATTCATCATCAGCTGATAAAGCCTCTGGTTTTTAGTTTTCTGATGTCAAACGATCTTTTTGTTTTAATTCCTGCTAAAACTCTAATGTTCTTAAAACAGTGCCATCTTAAGGTTGTGCTGGTGGCTTCATCTCCTCATACAGTTCCTCATTTTTCCAGTTTAAAGTGTCTTTTTAATATTTAATTAATTTTCTGTGGCTTTGTTGTAGTAAATATGTACTTGAAGTCTGCTTGAAATAGTTTTAAAGAATTTAAAGTTTTTTAATCATTGGTAGTAGTTGAACAGAAGCTTTTTAACATACAACATTAACTCGATTTGATCAGATCTATGCTCCTTAGTGCAATGAAATCAAATGTAATCTAACATCAGCTTCTTTATATAGGATGAGTAATGAGATTGTTTTCACCCAAACACAATGTCATTCTTTTATTATTTTAGCTTTTATTTTCCATTGGAATTCTTTGCACAAAAATTATGTATGTTGCTCATATTTTAGAGGCCTCTTGGTAGAGGGTACAGTTTATTCAATTGCTAATATTAAACCCAATTTTCTCTCCCATTTGAACAATATAAATGTTATTCATTTTCAGTATCACCATATTTCTCAAATCATATTCACAACTAAAATACTCTCGTAACGGTGAAACCAAACACTCTGCGTATTTCAGTGACTTGAGATAATACTAGAGCTATCTGTAAAATAATATTCCCCATATTCTCCATTGAAAAGCTCTGGAACCTTGTATGTGGTGTGTGGGAAACTGTGCTTAGGGATATTTTTAATGCTTACCCTTTAGTCTGCATTAGTACTGCATCACAGAAGCAATAGCTTGAGGAGGAATACTCCTGCTCAGCTGACAATTCAGGAGGTGTTGCTGTCCCTCAGAGAAATTATTTAATTATGTCTTTTTCTTTAGGCTTTACATGGATTTGTGTGTTCTGTGGTGCAGGAGAGGATATGGGTCTTTTTCTCCTGTGGCAGACAATCCATTAAATGTACCTAATACAACTGAAATAGCTGTTCCAAAGAAGAACCAGTTCTTGTCCAGTTAATCACAGCTTTTTGATGTGTAATATATTTGAGTGTCTTACCGCAGCATCTTGTTTCCAACAGAGCTCAGAGGCTGCCTGTTTTTATTAACTGTGAGTGTGGCACATTGCAACAGAGGGAAGTCAGCATTGCTTATTTTCCTTGATGTTACAATGCTACATTAATAATCTCATATTTTAACAGTATTATTTGGTTATAAACTGATTTTATAGAGGATTAAACTATGCTCTTGCTGATATTAAATGGATTTTTAGCTTCAGCAATTAATATGAATTTAATGTAATTTGACAGATCCTAACATGGGTTTCAAACAGACCCAAATCAAGTACCTTTGTGATCATCGAAACTATTGTTCTTTCATAATCACATCTTGTTAAGGACCATAAATAAGTTAACTCTGTTCATTTTACATCAAAATAAACTTTGAATATTTAATACTCCTGTGTCTTTCATATAGTTACAAAAGACTTTTGCAAAAATATTGGGTGAAAATTCCTGCATGTTAAGCAACTGCATGGAAATTATGACCTATTTTCAGATCCTTTTTAGGCAAATGATAAGATGGAAAAAATGCATTTGGAACTAGTGTAGGAAAATGGTTTATTACAGTAACTCTGTTATGTTAAGGCTTGAGGAAAAACTGATATATATGGAAACTTGAGAGATTTGTTGAAATTCAACGGATTCTAACTTGTCTTCCATTTGAAGTACTTACGTCTCACAATTGTTCCCGTAGACCTTTTTACAAGAATTCAAGAGGGGTAATGACTTGGGGTTTATATCTACTGCATGCAGAATCAAATCAAGGAAAAAGTGGGGTTTTTTCCCTACAAATGCATATTATCAAGTATTAGACAGTACTGTTCTTTTATAAAGCATTTGACTGTTGGAAAACATTTTTGTGTTGTTGGTGTGGTTTGTATCTGGTGACGTTTTAGACTTGGTAACCTGGAGGTATGTTGGAAGCTGTGATCTGGGTTAAAGGCCACCAGAACAACATCTCTTTTATTGCGGGCCACTGTGGCCAGAGGGTGCTGCACTGGGAGTATTGTATTTGAAGTCAGAAGCTCATTAATTCTCTCCTTTCTCCCACTTTGAGTATGAAGATTTAGGTTTCTTACACTCTTGAGGCACAGTCCTGAAAGGTCTTCTCCTCAGAGCTAGCAAGAGCAATTCAGTTTATCTTGTGAATTAGCAGATGAAATGTCAGGATGGGAGCTGGTCTCAGACACGCTGCTCATTTGGGGAAGCAGCCCTGGGCTCAGACTGCATACAGATATATAAATAAGTCATGATTTTAAAATGAGGACAAGACTATGCCACTTGTAATGCCAATGCAATGAGTAAACTCCATGCCTTTTATCTGATTTTAGTGACCCTCTAAATTCACTCCTTATTAGATGACCTGAAATTTTGTCATGAACAAAGTGAAGTATGCAAATTTTATAACTTCAATTTATGCTGAAAATTTGCATACCTATATATAGATAAAAGTTACAAAACCCACATAGAGATGGACAAATGCTTTCTCAATATCTGCAGACCTCTGTTTGGATATTTTGGGATTATATTGGATCACAAAACTAAATTGAATTTTCATACAACTTCATGTGTTTCTGTGGTGGTGCTCAGAGCTAACTTAATATTTTCATGAAAGGGGGCAAGAATGGAGGTCAAATCCTGCTTTCTTTGGTATTTTGCACATGATCTGTAAATTTTCTCTATTTGTAGTTAATATTCATGTCCTTGCAGTGCCATCTCCAAAGACTGATTGATATTGGTGACTTCTTGCAGAAAACCAGTTTTGCCCTTTAGTATCCCTATCCTGTGAAATTATAAGTGAGTAAAAATCCCCAAATCAAATAAATTAGGTTATAGGTATGCATTTAAAGTCAGTCAAAAGACCAATCTATTTAATAATCAGTATAGGTGATTGTATATACAGTCAGACTGTACTCCCTGAACCTTGCCTTCTTGGATTTTTTAGGCTATTATTTAGAATATATTTTAGAATATATTTTATCTTTCTAAAAATCTTGCTGGCCACAACAAAATACATTGTAGAGCTATTTTCACTTATATATGACACCTTTCAGGATGGTCATAGGCTCTCCATGGAGGCCAGTAAGATAATCATCTCATCAATATTATCTTCTGCCAGGTATCCCACAAGTGAGAGGTAGAAGGAAAGTTGTGTACTTCCTTGATTAGTATAAAACTAGGTCATCAGTGATGTCCTTGAATGCTAGAATTTTGAGGTGTAAAACCAAATTTACATCCCCATATCACTTCAATAAGAGCCAGTCTCCTGTTACACAAAATCTCACAGAATTTCTGTCTCACTGGGATTCCCAAAAATTAACCAAGTTCCCCTAAGGTTTTTCTGTGTTTCATGCTATTACATCTGTGTTTCTTAATGAATACCAGATGATGTCTCCTTTGAGGACCCATTTTTGGGATAATTTCCCCGTAATGCAATAGCCTGCAATTCTCCATAAAGCAATAGTACTCTTGTAAAGACTGTTAGCAGGTTGGAAAAGTTTTCATGTAGCAGAATTTGGCTCAGTATGGGTTTGTGCTACATAAACTACTCCCCAAAGGTTTTTAAGAGCTGCTGTACCAGAAAGCTCCACTCCCTTTTGGGTAATAACCACTTATGACTTCATGCATTAAGGGACGTGTGTGTCAAAATGTATTGACCTGAGAAGTTTGTGTTGTCTGAAGAACAATCCATTTCAGTATTTACTTAAAGCAAAAGCAAAGCCTGTTGATCAGTAAAATACAGAGGTGAGACAGTGAATGTAAAGTTCCCCCCATCATCACCAGCTGTGCTGAAAGTTTAATTTTCTGCAAGCCTGTCTCTGAATGGGTATTACAAACAAAAATTTTCATAAACTGTATTGCAGATCAAGCTTCTAGGGTACTCTGAATTTCTCATAGGAAGATTTGGGGTCTATTTTGATCTGTAACTGCCACGTTATTGGAAGGACTCATACAAACAGGTAGTAAATTTCACTTGAGGTTTTTTAATGAAGTCCTGAGATCTTCGTGAATCACCCAGGAACTTGGATTTAAATGTGTATATGTGATCAGACTGGATATAGCATGGGCTCAAGAAAACCTATTATTGTCCTCTGAGAAGCTAAACAAGATGAAGTCATGTGCAGGTCTGATCTCATTAGTTAACATTGTTCTGATCTCAATGTTGTTGCCCTCTGAGGAGGCCTAAAAAAATAAAGTGAATTGTCATGTCAATTCACAAGTCATGCTTATACTAACATTTTCCTTTCCTGGTAATATTCTTAGTTATTGTTACAAATGGAAAATGGTGCCTATTAAAGCAAATGGCTTAACAATTTGTAACATCAGCACCTGGTGGCTACAGTTGCATAGAGAGCTACTTTGCAGCAGTGTAATAGGACTTGCTTTGTTCTGTTTTTATGACAGCAAATACTTGTTTTGAAGAGGGAAATAGCCAGAATAGTATTCCAGGGTTAGTGTTTTCTTAAAGTGTGATATTTCCTGTTACCTTTTATACTCTTGATATATTAAGTAGTTTGTGACAGACCACAGTAACTTCACTGAAGGATTTAATCATGCATCTCTATGAGTTTTTTAAGAAATAAGTGTTGATTTAATGGAATATATAGGTCAGATAAGGAAAGTAAAGCAAGAAGAATGCAATTTTCCTTGCCTCAGTGAATTTTCTGTTTTGACATCTCTATCTACAAATGTATCTTAAAAGAGAAAAAAATGAAAGGAAGTATGTCTAAGGCATAACCTACTGTAACAGAATGTCCTTTTATTTCCTGACTCCTCTTTTTTGCTTGTGTTTATTGCTCACCATATTCTATTTATTTTCTCTTTTTGAAAAACTTCAATATTCTAAAGAAGCTTCTGTTTATGTTTTAAGTTAATGGACCACTTTAGGAAGGTACAACTTTTGTGTTAGGGTTTTTTTCCCTTTCATTTGCTTGTTTTACAGATCTGTAATGTGACATTCCCTATATTTTGTGAATGTTTTCATAGAAAATTCTTTGACAAGTAGCAAAAGACAAATTATTCACCTTAAAGCTGTGTTGCTTTAGCAATAATTTCTTTTGTACAGAAGGAAGGAATGATACAACAATTTATAAGGTGTATGGTCTCCACTTTGTCCCTCTGGCTAATTCTAAATAAGAGATATATTTACATCCAGTTTCCATAAACCAGTTTGACATATATCATAATAGTAATTAGCATTTTATTCTGGTACCCTTAAAATATTCATAGTTTATAGATACACTGCTGCACTATATAAAACCTCTTCAAAGTCTTGGTTGGGTGTTCAGTTTGAAAATACAAAGACATTTTGAGAAACAATGTAACATGGATAAATGAAGTTAGGCGGTCAAGTGTGCCCTTCTTATTTAATGTGAAGAAATATCTTAAAGGATGCTGGAATGCACGTCTATTTTTTTTTTCCTTAGAATTCATATAACTAATATAGTCAATAACTCATGTCAGTACTTTTAGTTGTCTGAACCATAATGCAAATTCTGCTATATATTACATCTATAGTCTTTTGCAAGGCTAGATTTTCTTTTTGCCCATGAAAATAATATACAGTATCTTCATTAAATATACTGGCAGCTCCTAAAATGATTAATTAGTCATGGCCATGGACTTGCAAGAAAGAGTAGTATAAGTAAAAGCTGTTAGATCAAAATCTTTGGGGAGAAGTGATAAAAGAAACTGTGCTGGTTATGGAGAGAGACTTACCTGGAAACTCCAGGGACAGAATTCAGTGTGTATTGAGATCTCTATAGTGTTATGAGGAAAGATAAAACTCGCTCACAGAAATTCAGAGGTGGAGAATGGAGAGCGTACACTGTTATCAGTGTGATAGCCTTAACGGCTTTGCTCTATAGTTGGCAAGTTGTCATTATCAGAAAAATAATTTTATTTTAAAATAAAGTTGTAAAAACCCCTTTGAACGGAGTGTTCACAAGCTCATTCATTTCAATTTAAATAGAAACATAAATGAAAGTGTATTAACATTATGTTTCAGGTCTTCAGTTTCAAAAACAGGATATTTAGAAGAACTGGGAAAAGCACATAGGGAAGTTGCTGAATAAATAAGCTCAGGAATTTTTGAGAGGGAGGGGAACACCATTACCTTTATCCTGGAAGAAGCTATCTGAAACTAGTGGCCAAGAAAAAAAAAATAAAAACAGTAGGAGGTGTTACCTCATTTAGCTGGAAGACATTATCATTCTCCAGAAATTATTTAGAATTAGGGAGTCTGTCTGTTCCATTCCTTCTATGCTAATCAAAAAAGAAACCCATTAAAAGATAGAAGATGCTAAAAGCAGGACTTATTTACATATAGTAGGAGATGTTTTAATGAACAGTTTTTCAGAAAAAAGAACAGAAAACAACAAGGAATGAGATATGCCAAGGGAAGATTAAACAGAAATTTCATTGTAGGCATTTAGGTGTAGACTGAAAGGTGCATTAACCTTATTTCTCCTGTCAGTAAGGGTGATACAGCTGACTGTGAGAGCAAAGGTGAGGCATAACAGGCACTTAGTGACCGCAGTACATATGTCAATGTCCACCAGCTGGAGTGATATGGGAGGTATGGAATTGTTGCTGATAATTTTCCCCTTCACTTAAATGTTATGTGCAGTGGCAAAACCTTTATTTTGACTTAACATTGGTAAATACCTAGAAAAAAAAAATTGCTGGAAAGAAAAATTAGAGACGTAGAGGTCAGTAAAAAGTTGCATGGAATTTTATATGGATGTGGCAGAAGCAGGTATTGTTAAACCATCTCTACCTTTTAAAAAATAATCAGTGAAGAGCATTTAATGCATGAAAATATGGCAGATATCAAGATGAGCTTAAATAAAGTACTAGCGGTGCCACATGAGAACTTAGGAAACAAGAAGAGCGAAGAACTGAGATGGACAAGATATTGGGCAAGGGAGATACCACTACGGTGAAAGGAGCAGTACTGGATAGGGGGAATTTGCATTCATCAAAGTTAGGTCTTCAGATTTGTTGTGGTTTAGTATTTCATTGTCAACCCCGGCATAAAGTGTAGGAGTATGCTAAGGAATGAGTCAATGTTTTGGAGAAATATAGAGTTCAGAGGAGGACTAGATTTGCAGAAATGTGAAGAAGTTTAGCTTTACAGTGTGCAAGAGATCAGTGTGCAAGCATGCTAGTGCTTGAGGACTTAGATTATTTCTCTTTATTTGGGAATTCATGGTTTGCGACAGAAATCTGGGTAACTAGCTGAGTACAGAATGATTATGAAGGCTCACAATAGTGGTTCAAATATAGGCAAAGGCCACTTGTAACACAGAACATGCAAGGACAGAGATTTCCTCTGATGCAGATGGAGCACGGTGTGTTCCTGGGAAGCCAGCCTGCTGTCAGAGGTGGAGTGTGCTGCTCTGCCTGCGCTGAAGACTGGCCAGTGCCCTGGCTCTGTGCCCCGTATGCATCCAAGTCACCTGTCCCAGAGCTGCCTGCTCTCACATCAGCAGCCCAGAAGGCACGGGGGGTTGAGGCTGGGATGAGTCAGACTGACAGGTAGCTGCTGCTGAAGGGAGGGGCATGCCCTAGGAGGAAGGTAGGGTTTGTGCCTGAGTGGACAGGGATGAGGGAGATGTGTAGGCTCCAGTGACACTTCTGCCACCTCTTGTCTGACCCCAAGCCTATACTTTGTGTGCTTGGTTCTTCCTTCTTGCCAGGGAAATCTCTACATTCCTACCAACAGTCCTTCTCCCAGAGATGACCAGACCCTGCAGCTTTCCTCTAGTCTTGGTTATCATTGTCATTGAAGATGATCAGAAGGCTGAAGAAGAACGGGCTAAGAGAGTTGGAGTCATTCAACCTGGAGAACAGAATGCTCTGGTGAGACCTTAGAGCAGTGTGCCATTACTGGAAGTACTGGGGGCCTAAAAAAAATTTCACAGAGGGACTTTTTACAAGGGCATGTACCAACAGGGAATGGCTTCAAACTGAAAGGGGGTGGGTTTTGATTAGATATTAAGAAGAGATTCTTTTCTATGACAATGATGACGCACTGGGGCAGGTTCCCTGGAAAAGCTGTGGGTTTACCATCCCTGAAAGTCTTCAAGGTCAGATTGGATGAGGCTTTGAGCAACCTGTTTTTGTGGGAATTGTCCCTGTCCATAGCAGGATGGTTGGAACTGGATGATTGCTTTGAGCATCACTTCTAACCCAAACCACTATATGATCTTCACTCTTCTGAAGACTTGTGATCCCTTCCAACCCTCTCTGTTTGTGCTGATGGAATTTCCGTGACCCCTGCCACTTCCTCGTGTCTGTGAAACAGAGTTTTACTTACATGGTGAGAATGCTTTGTTTGACATGGAAGGGGTAAAACAATACATTTTCCTGCACAATCTTGGTGATTAAATTTCATCTGAATAACTGTGTAAATCTAATTGGCAAAATAAGGTTAACATTTGACAAAGGGATGTGTAAAACAGAATATATTGTTCTTCTTAAGCCTGGAAAATCACAAAATGGCTCTCTCTATGTGTGCAAGGAACTGAGCTGAACACCAGGGAGGGAACAACTGTTTGAGTCAAAGGACAGTGGTGGTATATACACAAGATGACCCAGTTACGGGCTGCAAAACAGAAAAAAAATTATTACATCCAATTAAAGGAGGTTTTAGAGCAACAGTCCAAGATTGGTTTTCACATTAAATATGCTAAGTTTATCTAAGAGCTTATATGTGGTTATGTGGATAACAAGGGAGAAATATTTGTGAACCTAGAGGCCTCTTCCAACCTAATTGAGGAAGACTTCTTATAATACAGGAGACATTAATGATTTTGCAAAGTTAGTTCTTAGTCTCAAGGGCTTTCTTAAGAGTGAAATTTATGTCCTTTCTTGTATAATGAAACTTTTTCTGAAATGTCATGTGGTTTCCTAGGTTTTCCTTTACTTTCTGAATTACCACTTTGTGGTTTTTGAGAATACACTCACATATCATTGTTTGAAATAATAAAATTGATCTTCTAGCTCTCTGTGATGAAGTATTTTATGATTCAAGATTAACATGCTTGAATTGTTGTAACAGGCAGAAAGGAAGGAGGGTAATGCTTCAGAGGAGGCAGAATGGACTAAGGGGGGAAGAATAACAGAAAGATCAGTGTGAGAGAGAAATCTCTGTTTATGTAAACCAAGCTTCTGAATATTATGACTTACCTGTAGATACCATACTATGGTGATAAAAGTACACCAGCTTCATATATATCCTACCCTCAATTTTAGGATTAAACATGTGCTAAACTTTTGTCTGCTTTGATCTCAGTTGGAGTCTTCCTTCTTCAGTGGAATCTGGTTTTGGGACTGTGATGTGAGAAACCATCTCTTTTTAAAGCATACTCAGGAGATCAATTTAAGCCAGTTTAATTCAATGTCCATAGGTATCATGTTTCAAATCCCTGCATAAGGTTTTTCTCTGTAACATCTGTTTTTAGAGCCTGAATTCTATTACATTCCTAAGCTCACCAAGTTAGAAATGTTTTATGCAACATGTTATCCCTTACAGACTGTGAACTGCACTATCTGCAGTATTTAACTAGGTTGTGCCCGTAGCTATTATTTTAAGACTGGGTTTCTAAGTAATTAAACTATGATATTTGTACATTAAATGTATATTTTATAAGTAAATGTGGAAATAAAGTAGACTTTTAGGAGTGTATTAGCTTTAATTAGCTAACAAGAGGATATTTATCTTTTTGTATTTGTTTCCTATTTAATTTGCTATTGGATTCAATTAATCCAAACTGCTTATTGTTGATTATTTTATATTTCTAAGGGACAAATGTTGCAGTCTTTCGGGAAAGCACTCATTCACGTCACTTTGCGTTTTGCTTGGATGAATGCCATGAGATTTGACCCTAAAAGCCATTGAATCTATACCTACACCAAGCTTTAGCAAATATTTCTCTGTTGCATTAATGAGCTTCCTCTCTACACCAAGTGAATTCCCATTCCAATCTACAGTGCTTGTCTATCAAAATATTTTTTCCATCATGACCATTCTCTGCTATGTTTCATTTGCTTTACTGTAATTCAGTTTTAATTTAACATTGGAGTGCAACATAGGAACAAATTTCACTTTGTCCCAGTATTCTGGCTCTTAGAGTTGGTAATGCTAATGTGTATGAACAACAGGTGAAGTTTATAGTTATGTTTTCTGTGATATAACTTCAAACTTCTTGACTCAGGAAAATATCTGTAGAAAGGCTCCATACAACCAAAAAAGATTACTTTAAAAGGATGACCTTAAAACCTCTCCAGGCTGTATTCCTTCCTTATAGAAAGAATATAAAGCTGCAATGTGGCATTGTATCACTGCACCTCTAAGTACAGATAGACTTTCTGAGCCATGCTGAGAGATGCCTCTCAAAAAACAACGCTTTTCTTCTTGGGGAGGTATGGCAAGAAGATATACCTGAGTTCAGTCATGCACCTACAGCTGACCATACCATCCCATACTCCTCCAAGAGAGTAAGCCAGAGGCAGCTTATCTCAGGTATTGCTGACTTCTTATTTTTTACTAAGAAGCAATTTTCACTTTTCTTAATAAGAAAGGCATTGTGTGCTGGGGCTTCAGAAGGACACACAATTTAGCACTGCTGGAATTTTGGTAGCTCCTTTTTCAGATAAGATCAGTCACCTGAAAATCTCTGCTGCTGCTTCTGTGAAACTAAACACCCAATGTAAATCTGTTACTGTGAGCTTTCTTGCTCCTTACTTCTGAACAGTCTCATTTTTTATCATTGTCATCATCACTGCTTGCCTTACTTGAATCAAGATGCTGCTTGCCCCCCAAAGGATAAAGAAGGGAGAAGTCAGTGTTCTAGAAGAAGGAGCTGAGATATTTCAGGATGGAGATGATCTGCTCTGAAAAGCTATCATTTCCTTCATTTGACAATCCCAATGTGCTTTCTCTTGCCTCTCCATCCTCTGTGCCTCATATGTTTCTCTATGCATTTAAACTGTGTGTTTTGCTTAATGCCTGCACACATCTTGCCTCTATAACATTGATCCTGATGGGAAAAATTGGTTTACTGTCCTTCAAATCCCTGGTCATTGCACGTGTCACTTGTATTCCTTGATGAATAGATGTGTATGGCTCAGTTCTGTGGGACGTAATTTGCTTCTATATGGGGTGTAGTCTAGTCCACTAATTGAAGCAGGCTTCTAAAAGAGAAGTAGATGAGATAATTGAATGCAATCAAACAAGCAAAAAATAGAGATGCAAGATGCAGTCCTATTTTACTTCTGTTTCTTTTTCCAAGCATTTAGAGCATAAACTATGTAATTCCTTCATGACAATATCATTTTCAGTAACTTACTGAAAAAATACAAATAAAATGTCAGTTCTCTTGGGAGCCATTTAGCCTTGAGCAAATTCATGATGCAGTGGAAATAAGAACATGCTGTGAAAGCTGGTACATGAAATGTATCAAACTAAAACATACATGCTTTTGAGATTCAGAACATATTCCAAAGTATATGATTTGAGGGGCAGCAATGTTTTTAATCCGTATTCATACATGCTTCACTATTATTTATGCTGTCATGCTCCTGTTTATAACTTGAAAATTGAATTTTTTTTAGCATCAAAGAAATCAATAAGAAATCTTTAGTCATATCCACCTGGTATCGAGGTCCATGTCTGGCCATAGTGAACGGAGGTTGCACATTACGTATTTGGCTGACCCTGGGAATGGTGTTAAACATGAAGGCTATTCTGATAAATGTTAAGAGTCTCCAAGGGCCTGAAACATTCCCTGTCTTCATATATTTTTAGATATTCTTTCCAAAGAACCAACATGGTTTCTTGGAGAACTCAATTTAACGCATTTGATAGAACAGGGTTTGGACAACTTGCCAGTATGCAGATACACAAAAACTCTGGCATAAATCTCATATCCAGAGTTCCTTTTGATTTGTAGATGTATTCTTACAGGGATTTTAACTGTATATAAACTTATAAAGCGTGCATGCAACCTATTAACATACGATAAAAAGCTCCGATAGCTCCTGTGCTGTGAAGTTTAGAGGTTAGACAGATCTAATTTAACAATACTGCTAGGGCTTTTAAAAGCAGTCCTGGAGATGGGAATTATGTCAGGTTAGATGACTACATTAATCTTGCTCTGGAGTCATTATCAATTTATCTTGATGATCCAAGTTCTTAACTTTCTTACTTCAGAGTAGCATTCGGGGGTTTATGTTTTAGTGTCTGTTTGTTCCAGAAGAATCTGGCCTGCGCAGCATGTGCTCAGCAAGCTTGAAGTGTGATTTATACTTTTCTTGATCCACTGGCAACAAAGCTATAGATCTCACTTAAATATGAGCGTAAAAAAATTGGTTGGAGACCTCTTTTTGCTTAATGTTTTTATGCCCTACTGAACATTTCTCCAACCCCCTGGGATTTCAAAGTAGACATCTTGTGTGGTTGAAGTTGAGCCTGTCTTTTCTCATCTCATTGTCACATCTGTTTTAGTTACCACTCTAATTTTAAGCACTGCTACTTCGGTGCATATTTGCTTGACTTACTTATAATAACCCGTAAATGCAGTAGACAGTACTGTAGCCTTCCATTTTAAGAGCTTCCCACTGACACTCTGATACTGCTGCTATCTTTAGTGGCTGTCTCAGTGCTCTTATTTGTGCACTTTTCACACCTTGGTGAACAGTAGAAGTCAGTCAGAATAAGCCTTTTGGATAACACCTGATATTAGAAGCCAATTCATTTGAATTAGCGGGATATTTTGCGTTGTATATTTTAATTTTCTGCTTAAAATAGTTTTCTGCTTAAAAGTGTCTGGAGGGAATCAGATCAGAAAAGTGGGGGAATCTCTCGGCTGAGACCAAAGGCAGAAAATTTTGTGTTGGAAAGGAACATTTTTCTGCAGCTGTGCAGCTGTGGGTCAGTGCAGCAGAGTAACTGTTCTGGCAGGATATGAACTCTAAAAGATTTTGGTGTGTGATGCATCCTTCTGAATCTCGTTAGTCCAGTGCGCACTGTTACTGCTGACATGATGCACAAGTGTTTCTTGTCTCCTTGTCCTGCCCTCTCAGTGTTTCTGGAGAGGATCTAAGGGCTTTTGACTCATTGTGTTCCAGAACAAATTCCTGTCTGAGTGAACATTTTTGATAAATAATATTCTCTGCATATCCTGAAAAAATGTGCTGGAATGCTTAATGAAACTCCATGAGGGATGCAATCATTCTATGTGCAAAATATGCTGAAATCAACAGTTAGACAGTGTGTCCTGGTAAGTTCAGTCATTTTTTCTTGGGCATTAAATACCAACACTGAGATTTTTCTGGTTTATCTATTAAATTAACAGAAGATATATAACCAAATCCCTTTTATGACTTGGAAAAACTGTTTTCACTATGTCCTAGGAAAAAAAAAGTTGCCAAGGAAAGCCACTGGGTTCAATATTACTTTGGTATTTCTATTTTATAATCAGTGTGAAATGTAAGCTAATATGAACAAGAAAGAGTTGCTGGCATATTGGCTTTACTTCTGTATGTTTGGTATATTACTAAAATTTGTATAAAACTTTTAAGAGGCAGTTGTAGAGCAATGAATGCTCCCATAGATTTATTGTTTTGTCATTTTGATTGAATTTGAAATGTCCAAATGACCACAATTTAAGCCAGAAGGTTTGTTTCAGTGTACTATAAATTCTGTTTTCCTGATTTCTGAATATTTTCAGATTTTTAAATAAATGTTAATCCTACAGAAGATAATGACTTCTAAACCAGATTGGTATCCGATTATCCTCCAAGTAACATTTTCTCCCACTTAGCTAGGGGTTTGGCTATATGAAAGATATCTCAGTAAATCGTGGAGCATCTAGCATTTAAAGTGAGAAGCAATGTAGCTGAAGGAATTACTTTCCTTTGTAAAATTGTACAATTGTGTTAGTTATGTTGTTATATAAAATGTATGATAAATACTGGTTTAGGTCATCTTTGGAAAGAGACTGTTCTGTTAGCAGTCTAAAGTACTATGCTTTGGGTAGACTGTCCTGTGGGCTGAGAGACTTTACTTCCTGCTGATGTTTGTGAGAACTGAGAAACTTTGGAACATGCCATGAGGTGCCCAGCCCATTGCCACATCCCAAGTGAGTATGGACCTACACAACCCATAGATCCAAGCCCTTCATAACCAAAACAGAGTGAATATTAATCTACAGATAGCGTCAAATTAATTCTTTTCACATTTGTTTTGAGTTAAAGGTCAAGTATAACTGTTTTATAGACTTTTTTGGTTTTCAAAACAGAATATATTAAATATACAGTAAAAGGAAGTATATGAAGTACTTTGTTTTAAAATACTTCTGATATTCTGAGGAAGTTTAAAAGAAATAAATTGCTCAGACTCATTTGAAAAAGTTGTTCAGCAAATTTCTCCCTAATGGATACTATAGCAATAATATAAATTGTAGAACTATGGGGAAGGGAAAAAATAAGCACCAAGACAAACATTAAAATTATTACTTTCCTCTCTTTCTATTATCCTCAGAGGAACACGGGTTTGCAAAACACAAAAACCTTGCTCTTTTTCATATCTCCTGCATTTCATTGGTATATATGTAATTTTTGTTTGCTCATTATTAAGGTTTAAGGGTGAAAAAAGTATGTGAGGTCTTGATTTCAGGCATGTTTTGATTTGTTGATCAGTTAATTGGTTTCCGATTGAGTTGTGAGTGAGCTAAGGAAAAATTGGGAATGGCTTTAAACTGAAAATTTAGAGTTCATAGCTGAAGGCTGATAGACAGTATCTTCCATGTATAGATAGAGGTAAAGGGGCGGTGTAACACAAACTCACAAATTGATTACATGGATACTTAAAAAAAAAAAAATTAATGTGACAGTCAGGATCTAGATCCTATATATTTCTAGGTATATGCTGGACCCTGCAGCAAAACACAGTCAAGCTTTGGATTAATGAGAGCTGAACTGAGCTTTTGTACCACTTCTGTCTCCCTTTAGCCTGATTATCAGTTATTCCATTTATTCTGTCAAACAGAACTTCTTGCCTATCTTCTGACTGGCAAAAATGTACCTTAAGCTGTATTAAAAAATAACAGAAAAGTCCTGCCAAATAGCAAACAATCCCTGAGCACTGACAGAGGTTTTGACACATAGCAGAACTGTCTTGCCAAATGCATCTTCGAACCCACCACCTTTTACCAGGTGTGCTAAGACTGCAGAGCCTTGTATATTTTTGTTTTAGGGCAGATTATGAGGAGTATATCTGCCTTTACCACGAAGCTACAGAGACTATGTTAATGTGCTATGAAAATATAAAAGAATTTGGGTGAATAACGAAACGTGAATTTAATTCAGTAATCCTTAGGGGTATATTCTCATTTCATTGAGAGGTGGTTTATCCTAAATGAGAGGCTTATGCATAGCTGTCTGTGCACTGAAATGAGAATAAACTTAGAATTACTTAAACTTGAGTGCTACGAATAATCTATTTAGAGTTTTTGTAGTCAAAAGAGATAGAATTTTTAAAGTAACTAGTTAGCCCTTATTTGCATAAGAAAATTAGCTGAAATTCAAGCCATGGAGGAAAATTCAAAGGGCTTTGTCACCTCTATTACATGCTATCTGATCAAATTGTACATGAAGGCAAATGGCCTGATCTTTTTCCTATTTAAATCTTGCTAAGTACATTTTATAAAATTGATTTTTTTCCCCAAGAATCTTGTAAGTAAAGAAAATAGTTTCAAGTGGCATTTTTTTCTTGAATGAAATTGATCATAATTGCATTGCAAAAAGATGTCTACCAAATCTTGATCATTGTTTTTTTAAATGCAAATTACCATCGTCCTTTTAAATGCAAATTGTGGGCTGTATCATATTTTATTTAGATTCTTCCTTAATTGTTCTGACTATCAGTGTAGTCCCTTTGGTTCAGACTTAAGCAATTTCTTACCTCCCATATCGGGCAAATCCATAGGAGCTCCACACCCTGGATTTGCATGGCTGTAGCTACAGTCACAGCATGTCTCTAATTCTCAGAGACTCTGGATTTTGGTTCTGTCTGTGTTCAAAGTGTAGTTTCGGAGCAGCAGGAAAATGCTGGGTCAAGATAATGGTGGAGGTAGTAGTGGAGAAAGGGTTTACAAAATAAGAGCATTTGCCAAAAATAACCACTGCCAGTACTGGAGAAAATGTATTTTGAAATGTCGTGTAGGAGCATCAGTACTTTAACAGGTGGTTATTGCTTGTGCCCACATGCAGTGTTCAAAATAACTGCAGTTTGTGCACTGAAGTTTTGTACACATTAGGTTGGTTGGGAGAGTGATTCAATGATTTCAGCTGTTTGCAGTTTAAACCAGACTGTGCAGGTCTTACCCATTATATATTCAGCTTTGTAAGGTGTTGCATGAGTTTTCAGGTAAAAATGAAATACCATCTCCTTTTGTTGTTGCTTGAGATGTATGGTGTTAAAGACACAGATTTCAAACTTTTTTAAAATAATTTCTCCTATTTATTGTTAAGCAATAGCTAAATAAGTGTAACTGCTTTTACAGTTTTACTTAACAGTAAGGTTTTTTTCTAGATTAGAAAACAAATAATAATAATAGAATATATGGAATAATATAGAATACAGAATAGAATAATATAGAATATATATTTCTATGTTCTATTCATAGTCAAATCATGTATTTCAGTTCAGGTAGAACGCATGTTGATTTCAGAAGAACTAGGAAGAATGCTCAGCATTTTAAGAAATCCTCTGGGTTCATACATGGAAAAATATTGCTGACTACAGATAATTTTTGCTTCAGTTACTCTAAAAGGTTTTTGCTGAGAATAATAATTTTAATAGTCATGTTCACTTTTGAATCATATTTAGGATAGCTGGTGAAGTTAAACATTTTTTTCTGCTTCTTTAGGCAGTGGACACTCAATTTTTGAGTTAAAACGCTGTCATGCAGTTTAAAATATCACTTACCATTTACAAGAATTTATTTAATTATATTTTTATTTTATTTTTTGCAAGAAAAGTGCAGGTATAAAAATAGCAGAAAAAAATGGAGAAGTGAAGTGAATCAGTTCTGACTGTAAAGTAGGCTTGAGGATTTTGGGTACTTGTTTGAAAGGTGAAAAAGACAGTCCATGGAGAGCAAAATCCTCTACGCTGATATTGCCTCTGAGCTGTTGGGGGTGTTTCTGACAGCTTAGTTGTGTGCATGTTGTCATTAGTTCTTGAAATACAAAGCAGTAAGGCATGTGGCTGGAGAGAGTAGAGCTTTGAAGAGCTTCAGCCCCAGGTCTATGCCCTTTGCATTGACATTGTAGAAAGACTCAATGTAAATGCTAAAATACATTGTAGTCCAGATGGAAACCAGACCACATGGATCATCCCACTGATTTCAGCTTTGCTTCTAGGAAAGGCACTTGAAAGTTCTTAGAAGCAGCCTAAGTTGCCGTATTTGGAATTATTCTCGAGCCATAGTGTCACTCAAAACAGAGACTTCCATGCAGTTTGAGACAATCTCCTCTCCTGATATGTTTTATATCCAGATAAGTAAGAAATGAGGGAGAAAATATTTTATTTTTGTAATTGTTTTTGTGAGGACTCTCGAACTGAAAAAAGCCACTGAAGGCTAATCGCTTTCAATTCCACAGCCTCTTTTAAACTTTGTTTTTCCTTCCGTACAATTTTGGTAACTGAAATTTGTGGACTAAGCTTCCAGCTTTGTTTTCACTGTAAGCATACCTCTCTGCAGGTTTTCTTGGCTAGGACATGATGAACTTAACCTTAGTTTGCTATCCTCAAGTCTTAAAGTGGATGCTTTTTTTGTTAGCTGTAGCTGCCAAAATACATTATTATTTTCCTTTGATGTACTCTGTTCTGTAAGGCATGAACAAACAGAACCGTGCTCAAAAGGGAAGGGGACAATTCTCTAGAAGAGGTGGAATTCTTTAAAAACAAGTTAGAAATAGACACTCTGTCACTCCTTATCTATGTCCTAAATATCAGCTAGTTTCATGCATGTCTATCTGAGAGTTGAACCCCAAATTATTTTAGGTATGCTTTTCTTTTTTTCCTTTTAATCAGTGTTGATATAATGCAGGAATACATGATAGGACTGAAAAGTAGCTGAACTAGTGCAATATGTGTGTATTCAAACCATAATTATTTTAAAGATGTCAATAATATTGCAAATAAAATCATGGACGATAACCAGATTTATCTGCTGTGGAATGTGAGGAAATTGGTACTACATTAATTTGCAGCAAAAGAGCAGGATGAGTAGATGGTTTCTATGTATATATCACCATGCCTTGCTCCTTCTTTATTGAGCCTCCCAAGGTCATCCTGCTTTCATGTGGGATCATGCCAAAGGCATTAGCTGTGCATAGTTGTTGCCATCCTCGATTTGGCTTAAAGCAAGGACTGTAGTCAAAGCTAAAGGCATGATGACTTGCTAATTTTTATCTGAAGATCCAGACCTGCCATATTGTGCATACTTGAAGTACTCCAGGAATGCTCAATGTAAAATAAATACAACTTTTTACTCAGGTAGGAATGCCATTTAAAATCCAGGAGATGAATAGCAACTGGCAGGATGAAGGACTTAACAAACTGTTGAGCAAATGACCATATCAAAGAAATGACTTGAAGGAGCTCAAAGGTAGCAAGTGATGGATTTCTTTAGCTAGCAAAGGTGACTACCTGGAGGCACCTGGACTAGATTGATTTTGTTCAGATTCAGGAACAGGTCACACCTGCTCTGATGATCCTGCTCTTGGGTAGGCCAGTGATCTTACAATTGTACAAGATAATGGATCACCTGAATTAAGGGACAAGAGGGAATTTTTCTGAAAAAGGCCAGACTCAGCTCCTGAAAAATAGCTTCTCCATTTCATCGGTACTTGGGAACAGGAAGCATAAATGCTTATTTTTATATTGTCTTGAGACTTGAATATGTGGCTGAAGTGCGCTGTTATCTTCTCAGGCTTCATGTTTCAAGGAGGAAGGCTGATGGTTTTCTGGTGTTTGAAAACAGTGGGGTGTCCTGTGGTCAACAGGCTGCTTTTTGACATCACAAAGTAGTGGGATGCAGCTGGGAACTGAGCATTTGGGGAAGGACCCCTGGATTCAAGTGGGCCAGGTCTTTTTTCTCTTCATTTGCCAAAGCGTATCTGTGTCAGGTAAAGAGCAGGAGCAATTTGTTTGATACCAGGCTGGATGCTGAGCCACAGAACCCATTTCTCTGAGAGAGCTGACCCACTGTGGTGTTGCTGTATGCCAGAGGACTCTGACGTTTCTGGATTTTTGCTTCAGTAATACAGGGAATTGGAGAGGAGCTGTCGTGGGCTACTGGCCTGCAAAAATGAAACTCATGTCTGAGTTAATGTGACACCCAGTGTTCTGGCTTGGTTTCTGGGGGTTTTTTGTGCCTTTTTTTTCTAGGGCATCTCTTATGCATTTCTTCTAGAGTATAGTTACAGGATCTGTTACACTTGCTCAGTGTTTAAGATTAGTTTTCAGTCAGTGGTTTTGAAGTTAGTCTCTTACAATTTAGGTCAGTGAACAGAGTGTATATACATTGACCTAACAGCTTTCTGAGCTTCTGCTGATGTTACAAATAGGATTTTTTAATGTTTGTTTAAATATTTCAGATGGAGGGAGTGGAAGAAACAATGTAAATGGTACAATTTACGAGGAATTTTGTCATCTTTTGGAACAAAATGGATATTTACCGTTTGAAGGTTATGATATATTTGCTGCTTAAGCCATCTCTAGTAGGAGGCTTCTGGAAGGAATAGGAAAAGAAAGGCTTCCAGCAACGTAAAATTACCATGAAAAATGTATATGCTTTTAGATAGAATTCTAGAAACTCTTGTTTATTTTTGTGAATCAAACATATATATTAAGTAACACTTTAATTTCTTTAATTGTAAATGCAAGGAACTTTTCCTTTTTTCATATATAATGGGAGGAATTGCTTAGGGAAACAAGGGAGACAATGAATGCTGGTGAGAAACTTACACTGAGGTACTGGAAAAGTAAATGTGTCATTTTTTCTGGTCATATATGTTTGTAACCACATACAGTCTGTTGACCTGCAGGATATTTAAACATCTTACAAATGCTGGGTTCTCAGTTTTCTTTAACTGAAATCAGTGATCCACTCCGCAGAAATGCCTTCTTAGCTTGAAGAAAATAAGGAAGGCATGTGGTACATGTGTGAGGAAGAGATATGGTCTGCTGCTTAGTAAAGACATTGCTATCACCATACCTGACTTTATTTAAAATAAGTAAGAACCAACTAATGCTAAATGTTGTCTCCCTCAGAAACCTGCAAGGATTGTATCTTGTCCAACAGACAGAAAATCCAAGCTCTATTAGAATAAGGAAAGAATAAGTTGTTTTACTGAGGTAGATTTTTTGGTTAAGGTGCCCTTGCTGGCAATTGTATTTCACCTAAACCAACATACTGACTTCTTGGCTGCTTGTGTGGTCTTGGTAGTGAAAGCAAAGAGTCAAAAATAAGTAGAAGAGAGATAATAGAGTGGAGGGATTAGAAGAGATGAGGTAGTTGTAAAAATGGGGCTTGAAGTAGCTCAGGGATGCCAGGGTCTCTGGTCAATACAAATGAATTGGTATTGTGTAGGCTATCACGCAAAATTTGTCTGTAAAGCTGTCTTTTTTTCACAAGTAGTACTGAAAAGAAGTCCACTGCAGAAAGGGTAGAAGAGAGTGGAACTAGTGAAAAAAAAGCAAATTACTGGTTTTTTTCTAAGTTTTCTAACCATTATCGAGTACAGATGGCTGTTTCCAAATGGTTTGCCTCTAAAATATTGCCTACTTCTATGCTAGCTGAATTTTTCAAATATTTTCTAACTTCAGAGCAGATTGCAGTGATTCAAGTGGAAGGTAAGAAAAGAGAGCTAGCCTCAGTAATGTCTATTTCTAGAGAAAACTGGCAACACGTCAGCTGTACATAGATGGAAATAGATTTTACTGATTCTTTACTGACACCTGGTCAGTAAGGCAATTGAGCAGCTCTAGTTCCTGAACTAAACCGAAATAAACTCCAGAAAATCAATCTTTTTTTTTCTTCACAATGTTATCAGTGTTACCTCAGTCTTATGAAACCCCATATTGCATAAATTGTACCCAAGAGGTCCTCATATCACCTCATCTCCGTTAAAAAGAGGAATGTGAAAATACTGCATCTGGGTCTATGTGTGTTATATTGATTCTCTTGTCATCCATGACCTAATTTGGAAAACCTCCTCAGGTCTGCATTGCAAATAGCTTGGTGCATATGGTTCTCCTCCCTCATGTCTTAGTCATATGCACACACGTGCTGTGTGGTGATAATACTAAATGATTAATATCTTTTGTTTTGTGTTTGAATGACAGCTTGTTCTTTGATTTTCTTCGAGGTGCACACATTACCCAGTTCTGTGACATTAAAAGAGCACATTGAAGTCTTGGACAAAGCCCAGCAGGGCACGAAGACTTTTGAGCTGAAGCAGTAGAGACTGCTGTGGAGAGTTTGGGGTTGAAGAGAAGATAAAAGTACCTGAGACATAAATGGGCAAAACCAGTGGTACCCAAGTTGGAGTTTCTAGCAGGGAAGCCCTGCTAGATGTAGATGCTGCCTGCCCAGGGAAAGACAGACTGAATTGAATAAGAAAAAAACTTGAGGAAGTAGAAGGGTGAAGCATGACTGGGGTGGATGGATGAATTTTCAGAGCTGTATATTATCTGACTCTGACAAGGTGATGGTGTGTCATAACAGTTAAGCGAACTTTTAGGTAGTTGGTTGTTGGATTTGAAAACATGAAGTTTACAGAGGCACTAAGAACTCTCAACTGCCTTGGGACATATGCACAGAGCAGTAGCTCATTTTGGCATTTCCAAACATCTTCACATTTTAACAAAGGGATATTTGTGAGTATAATACCTATTTAAAAAAAAAAAGAAAAAAACAAACAACTTTAGCAGTGGATTCAGCATGAGTAAGCTGGAACATCTTGTACATGCCATTTGTATGAAAATCTGTGAGCACTTAATATAGCTTGCACAACCTAAATTGCCAAGTGATGCAAAGCAGATGAGGCCTAGCATGATTATAGGATCTCAGATTGAGGTATTGGAGTGATTAAAAAAAAATAATCTCTTTAGACCTACTGCTTATAAAAGACTTCAAGGCAAGGAATACCAACCCACAACGACAAGTTTTGAACCTGTAAGATAGACAAATGGACACACATCTTTCTGGCTGAAATGTGTAAAACATGCTATTGGAGGATTGAGAAAAGATATTTATATTACATTTGCAGTCTTAGATACGAAAAACAGTTTCCAGACCAAAACTGGGTGAGTGTATTTTTGGGGGAGCTATTTATCAGTTAATACTGAACAGAAGGAGAAGGCTGATAAAAAGACAAGAAAGTACAGACTGCCTCTGCCTCAGGGAGAACAAACCTGGTGACCAATTCCAGACAGAAACTCCTCAAGAAGGGGCTGTGGATGGCTTCTGATTTTTTTT
>WBMY01012846.1:274088-478567 GCA_013397315.1 Donacobius atricapilla | reverse complement strand
TTTTTGGTATGTGGAAATAGTGGAGGTGACAATAAGAGATTGTAATGATATAAAATAAAGATCTTAATGTTTCTAGGTCATGGCCGGCCACAGGAAAATTTATTTCGGTAGGTTTTGTATTTAGTTGTTAGTAGTTGTGATGTTACTCTTTTCTTGCATTTTATTAACCCCAACTCTTCTGCATAGTATTATATAATATATTTGCATTTTGTTATATTCTAATTTTCTTCTATAGCTTTTTCTCATTAATCTTATATGGTATGTTTTCAACTAAAAGCAGATTAAAAAAAAAAAAAAAAAAAAAAGAATGTGAAGACTTAGATCAAGTCAGGCACACTGGAGGATGGGAGAACAAAATCTGACTCCTGACATGTTCCTGAATGTGATGTGAGTAAATGTAATAGGCTGATGAGAAAAATTATGCTGAAAAAAGATGTATTTAATTCATGATCATAAACCTGGCTGTATGTGTGGTTCTTTGGTAGCCCAGCAGAGACTCACTTCTTCCTCCAGCCTAATCTAAGCACTATGTGGACTGAAAAATCTGACTCACTCTGAGGTACATCAGTAGCTTTAAATACAAATACTGTGTATTCATCTTTATACATAAATGTAACCTCTATCTTGTCCTTTGTAAAAAGATGGGGGAAAAAAGCTTCTGAACCAGTTTTTACACCTTAATAAGGGACAGTGAAAACAAATTCAGAGCTGAATTGTAAATGAGTCTGTTAATTGCATGAAGCAGATGCTGAGACTAACAATGTGCTTATCTGCTTGCCTACATGGGGATTGGGAGGGTGGATTTGCAGAGACTTCAGATGCTCTGATCTTGTGTCTGCTGCTCTTCACTGTACGGTCAGACACACTGTGGAGCACATGGTGGTGTCTGAACTATGTGTGTGGAGCAGGATATATGTGTGTGAGATATGGTCTGCTTTTGCTTTTCTCCTTTGTTGCTTAGTCCTACCATTACAGCCCAAAACCTCAGGCAGCTCTTGGTTGTTAGGATTTTTAATGTGGTTTGCAGTGGAAGAGGGAATCTGACAACCATCTTAAGCAACTAAAAATGATGTGTCAGGTTCTATTTAAATGAAGACATTTAAATAGCTATTGCAGGGGACACTTCTGTCTTTTGTTCCCAACTTCTCTTGCAAGGCAAGAAGAAGAGTAGATGTCTTCCTTTGTTTGTCTATTTATGCAGGCTCCAGACTTTTTTCCCTTTCTGAAATCTCAGATTTTAAGACTAGTGTTTAAAGAAATACAAATACTATAACAGAAATAAAAGTCTTTCAGTCTATTTCCATCACTATGTCAGATTTCTTTTTAGGTTCCTCTGAAGTGATCATACATGGAGGGAGAAGGAAAGGGAGGATGCTTGTTGGCTCTCATTTGACTTCATTAGGGCTGACCACTAAATCAGCAGCTTCTTTTATTGTGAGGAAACTGCTATAGAGTGTCAAAGCACTGGGTCATGCTGCTGGGTTGTTCTTGGTTTTGGATTTTTGGTTGGGTTTTTTTTCCAGTTAAAAATGTCTAAGGACATAGTTCCTGAGTTTAGGTGCACCTCAGAAGCAGCTCTCTGATATGCTTCTGAACCAATTGCAGTACCCTGAGAAGTACACAGCAGGACTTACCAAACTGTGTGTACAGTTTGCATTCAGTTATACAAAAACAAATGAGAAAATGCAGATAAGGTACCTATTTCAGTAAATATTTCTTCTAAATTTCTTTTAATTTTTAAATACTTCGTTCAAAAATCAGTCAGCCCATCTGTAGGAGCTGAGTGAGACATGACTGTGTTCCATATATTTTAGTTTTATTGGAGAAGCAGAATACACTGTGGTGCATCAGGAATACACAGGCAAAACTGGGTGACTGAAGCTGACAGCACTCAAGACTGAGACTGAAATCAGCACTCATTCTTGAGATTGAAATTTCACAAGTGAGGAAGAATATTCACATATTTCCCTGAAGTAGATTTCCACTGGAAAAAGAAAATTCTCCCCAATACCTTTGGAGTATGCATTCTCCCATTCCCCATGAAGATTACAACAGAATTCTTGCACAAGCTAACTATCAGTGGTAGTAGCCTGCAACCACTGCTCAGTAATTGCAATTTCTGCCATCTGCTGTTTACATGCCAGAAAAGTTCCTTGGGAAACTGTGTACCTGTTGAAAAGCAATTAGTAGTTCTCACTTTAAATAATAATTTAAGTCTATATTTAGTTCCTGTTTTCTGCTTCTTTATGGATTTCTACTATGTTTTCCAGTGTAGAATTTTGTATCATAATGTCATTTCTTTGGGTTGATAAACAGACATTGGTCAGTTTACAGGGTCATAGAATCATTTAGATTGGAAAAGACCTTTAAGATCATGAAGTCCAATTATTAACCTAATACTGACAAATCCATTCATTAACTATGTCCCTAAGCACCACATCTACCCAACTTTTAAATAAATCCAGGAATGGTGACTCTCTGGGCAGCCTGTTCAAATTCCAGACCACCTTTTGGTGAACTTTTCCTAATATCCGATCTAAACCACCCCTAGTGCAACTTGAGGCCATTTTCTCTTGTCTTATCAGTTGCTGCTGGGGAGAAGAGACAGCCCCCATCTGGCTCCAGCCTCCTTTACAGAAGTTGTGGAGAGCAATAAGGTCTCTCCTCGTGGTGTAGCAGGTCCCTGACCATTTTCCCTTGGAGTATGGATTGTGGGGACTTCCTTCCGCTCCCTATTCCTGTCTTCCAGCTCAGGGAATGGGGTACCTGGAGAACTGGTCTTACTACTAAAGATTGAGGCAAAGAAGACTTTAAGTTAATCTCACTGGTTTTCTCAGCAGTTGTCAGTATTTTATTCCCCACATCACATGAAGGATGAAGATTTTCCTTAGCTCTTTTTTTTTTTTATTGCTAATGTATTTATAGGAATATTTTTATTGTCTTTTACAACAATAGTCAAATAGCATGCTAGCTGGGCTTTGGCACTTCTAGATTTCTTCCCACATAATCTCACAATATCCTTGTAGTCCCTCAAGGTTGCATGCCCCTTTTTCATTGCTGCCTACCTGAAGGATCAGTAGTGGAGAGCAATCTGAGGGCTGTATCAGGGTAGGAAAGGGTTTTCCTTGATATCTTGAAGCTAGTCCCCATGGAGGCAGCAGACTTCCCCAAAGATGTGGACCCAGTCTGCCTTGGTGACTAAGTAGAATAAACAAGCATAAAACAACAGTAGGCATTAAGTAAGCTTTCAAATTCAGAAGCTACTAAGTCAAGATAGCTGTAGAAGATCTAAAAAATGTCCCATCAATAATGTGCAAACATTAACAGTTGAATGAAGAGGTTTATCTTGTGAAGGAAATTATTTAATAAATAAGCATTTTATCTCTTCATTTCCCTATCGTTGTGATAAAAAATAAGACAGGTGAATGATATGAAAAGAACCAACCCACCACTGGTGTAAATATTAAAGACTTCAAGGGGACTGTATCACTTGGTCAAAACCTCTTGTAACTATTAAACTGGTGGCCTCAACATTGGCGGTACAAAGGGGGCCTGAAAGGAAGGTGGTTTCTCAGTGGCACTTCCAGTATCATCTTTAGGACATTATTACAGGCCCTGCATCCTGCCCTGACTTCTTTGTTTGCAGATGAACTGAGATGTAGAGCTGGTGTGTCTGGCCAATAGAAGATTTTGGAGTTGCAAGGAAAGTATAGCTGGAGACTGAGATGCACCGTTCTTGGGAGGCTCTTCGGTGTGGGACTAAGGACTGACTCGTGGTGGGTGATGTCAGCTGGCCTGTGCACTGCACAGATCTTGGAGCATATTATCTTCTCTTCTAGGATTAGATTCTATCACAAACGGAACTACTTGGATTGCTCCAAGCAGGAGTCTGCGTGCAAACTAGTTTGTATTGCAGTGGGGAACTGAGAGGCGAAGGACTGTGCAGGGAAACAGAAAGGGAAATAATTTGGCTAGGTAGATAGGAATTGTTTATTGGGGCCAGAAACTCGAAAAAGGCTTTCCCAGGTAGGCTGCTCCATAGCATGCCCAGGAACACTGGAAGTACAGTGTTTTCTGTGATGTAAAGTCATGGATTCTTCAGATTTAGAATAATTTCATTCCTGAGGTGTTGGAGATGCTTGGCTTCTGAGTTACGTGTGCTCAGTGAAGTGAATGCGGTGTCCTAAAAGCACTATGTACAAGGCATAATACAGAAGAGTGCTGCTTAAATTTTACAGAAAATTCATGAAAACTGACACAATTTATACTAAAAGGTCACCTATAAATTCTTTTTCAAGTAAAAAGGTAGTTTCAGCAGAAAGTTCTTAGCCACTTAAAATACAAAAGAAAATACTACTATTCATGTTAGTTAGGGTTAGATGATATAGAAATTAAGCTCCTCTGAAAATGAAAGAATGTTTAGAGATAGAAATTATGTCAATGCTTCTGTCCATGGGAATGAAAATGAACATTTGATTGTAACTCGTAATTTGGGTTTGAGTTTTTTATATAATGGTATCAAATAATCACACTGACTCAGTCATCATTCTTTGGAAGTTACAGATGAGATGTTAAAGCCATATATATAATGATTTATATGAATTACAGTAAATGACAAGAATCTCCTTTAAATCTGTCGAACCTAATTTTCTGCTCTGTGGAGCACAGTGATTGAGACAGTGAAGCTGAATGATGTTATACACTGTGCGTTCTGCCAGCTGCCAAAAGCCTATGGCATTAGCTGAATCCACAGTAAACCCATGAACAAGTAGTCAAGAAGATGCAATGCATAATTCTCTCTTGGCTGTGCTTCCAAGCAAACTTTGGGCATCATTTTGCAGTGTCTACAATGGCAAAGCAATGACATTCTTGATGAACAGTTTGGCAGAGCTGTCTGTACCCAGCTATTTCAAATACTGGTGGATGCTGCTAAGTGGTTTCAGGGTCATACTTCCTTTGGACCCCTGTAACATCAGAATCATAATTAGAATCAGTGTTGCATTTGACTGTAGTCCAACTATATCCAAAAGGGAGTATATAGTACAATATCTTTTTAGATAAATGGTTAGTCTGTATTCAGATAGGTTATTCTGTTGGGAAGAAAAAGTGATAATTGCTTATAATAGTCAGTGCATCTTCATTTGTTTGCAGAACAAATCTTCATAAAATTATATCTTCCTAAATAAAAGAAGAATAGGAATATAAAGGGAGTCTCTTTATTCTAAAAATTCTCCTTAGTGCCAAGAATATGCTTGAAATGCATTCTCTGAGCTTTCTTCTATGCTTATATTGCTAGCATTCCTCTGATTCTCTTTTGTTTCCCATTGCCTTTTTTGGCCATATCTGTGATGCTTTTATCTTTGGTTTTGCTTTTTTTGCAGATACAGTAGTACCAACAACTTCAAAATTGCTTTTAACCACCAGGAGAATCCATCTTGTTGCATTACAGAACAGCACCAGGGCAACATCTGCATGAATTAGAATGGTAATTTCTTCTGTTTCAGTGGAATCTTAACTTCACGTTACGCTTATAGTGAATTCTTATTATACCTCCAAAGCCACAGATTTTGGACTCAATAGCTTTGATAATGACAGACGCTTCCTATTTGCTTTTAAGGTATGGCAGGTTCCTTTAAAATTGAGGACAAAATTCCAAAGACATTGATTGTGTCAGATTACTAACACCACATTCCTGTGTTCAGGATAATTCATAACATTCATCTTCTAATCTTTGGGATTTTTTCCTCTCCAGAACTTCTCATTTAAACATCAGGTTGAAGACTTTATCCTTGGGAATCTGTAATTTGCAGATTCTATGACTTTTCTTTCAGGCTTGGAGTATTGATGGAAGGGATACCCTTTTTTTCTGCAGGGGCTGGAGGAAGGAACTGAGCTGCGTAACGGGTCTTCTTATGGCTTATCTGGGTTTGCAGGATGTGAAGCCTGGGAGGTTGTCTTCTAATCAAGAAGACATTTTCCTAATTGGTCATGTAATTCCTTTTTCCAGAGCAAAGATAGCCTGAAGTTTTCTTTGAAGGTACTTTAGTACCTTGCATACACTACTGTGAAGTAATCAATACCATGCTCTGCTTTGACATGTGACACTGGATTGTCGTCATCCATAGCCACTGGTAATGTGTTTTGCTAACAAAGTTTTTAGCTGCAATCTTCATTTAATCTGAAGAGGAAATTAACATTTGATTTTTCATTTCCATAGATTTTAAAAAAAAGTTTCCCTCATATGCTGTGCTAAAATAAATTTCAGATGAAATCTGAAAGTAGTAGTGGACATAAGTGTGGCTTGTTTATGGTATTTTTACTATTAACAATGCAATTTAAGTTCCTCACTATTTAGGAAAGGAAATATTTAGGTGCATAATATGTTCTTTCCCTTTAACTACCGGTACCACAAATATCTGTTGTAACCAAATATAAAAGGTAATAGGGCAGAGTACTTCAGGGACTTGGATCCACAGGTGTAGATGCAGTTTTGAAAAATACAGAAATATGTATAACAAAAAAAAGGTACTCCATATGTGTGACGCGTCCATTGAAAAGTAGCCATGCATGTCATCTCTCATACTCACTGCACTTGTTACTCAGAGTAGAAGAGGCAGGTAATGTATTTCATTTTGTTTTACTGCAACCAGAAAGCAATATAATCTTTCTCATTCCACAACTAGCAGGGGAAGAATTAAGTTGCATGTAGCTGATTTGATTCTTAGTGACAGACCTACAAAAGAAATACATGAATAAAACATTGTTATAAATGCAGTAGCATCAAAGCTACCTTTGTATCATGTAGAGGGGTTTGTACTGTTAAACTGTATAAAAACAATCTTTTAAAATCTTCTTTGAAAGCTGAATTTTGATAAAAAGACTGTGTTTTCTATTGTATTTTTAAACTTTTTTACCTCTCCAAGACCAAAATTTTGGATTATGCTTTGAGAAAAAAGGTATTTATTTAAAAATATAAAAAAGAAAATATGCAATCATTTATTTATGAATTCTGTTTATGAGAACTGGGGATTCTTTGGCTGACTAGAGTGAAAAGACTTGCTCCACAAATGTGTTGAGCAGATTTTGTTTTTGATAACTTGAGCAGTGGATGGAGGTGAGCCCTCTCAGTGTGATTAGAAAGAAAACTTAATACAGTTTATACAGGAGTTCAGAGCTCATAATCTCTTTTTCATTCTGCCACAGTCTCTGCTGGACTTGTTGCCGGATTTCTCTATGCTTTCATTTTTCATTTGAGTGCCTTTGCCTAAATTGTAGGTTGTAATATAGGCTAGATCAGCATGTAATGTAATGCAGATCAGTACTCCTGTGGCTTGGATGCTTCATGGGGCAGATAGTACATTTTTCAGGAGTGATTTTGCTAGGTGATTGCACAGAGACTATTTTAAAAGGTGCTAGAAATGGGACTAAATATAATATAGCATCCACTGAAATGTGATAAAACCCTTCAAACTATAAAACCAAGATAATCTCTGAGTTGCTTTCCTATCACTATTGATCTTTTCCAAAATTAAATTTTTACCCATGCAAATTTATATATACTGTAGATTATAAATACACATTATATGTAGATGTGTGTACGTATTGTTTCCTTACAGATGATTTATTTCAGTCTTTCATGTTACATCTGCTTTTTAAATTATTCTCTGAATCCATTGCCATAGTTGGGCAGTTGGGGTTTTGGTGTAAGAGGTGGGAAATATTCTGATGGAGATCTACAACCAAGTTTAGTCAAAGCAGTATGTTATGCAGCGTGTCTTCACTTTCCAGGTGCCAGAGTGGGAAAGCGCACAACTGGTCATTGTGCTGTTATAACTCTCTGAGTCAGATGAGAAAGGTAATTATCCATTGTTCTCAGGATAGAATCATAGAATGCTTTAGGTTGGAAAAGACCTCTAAGGTCATTGAGATCAACCATTAATTCAGCACTATCGGTGGAATAATGTCCAATCTAGATCACCCATGGTTCAACTTGAGGCCATTTTCTCTTTTACTATCAATTGCTACTTGAGAGAAGATAATGACCCTCACCTGACTTACAGCCTCCTTTCAGGTAGTTGTAGAGAGCAGTAAGATCGTCCCTGAGCCTACTCTTCTCCAAGCTAAGCAACCTCAGTTCCCTCAGCTGCTCCTTACAGGACTTGTGCTCCAGACCCTTCCCCAGCTCCATTGCCCTTCTCTGAACACTCTCGAGTGCCTCAAGGTCTTTCTTGGGGTGAGGCACCCAAAACTGAACAGTGTTCAAGGTACAGCCTCACCAGTGCTGGGTAAAAAGAGGTGATCCCTGCCCTAGTCCTACTGGCCACACTGTTTCTGGTACAGGCCAGGGTACCATTGGCCTTCTTGGCCACCTGGGCACAGCTGGCTCATGTTCAGCTGCTGTTGATCAGCACCCCCAGGTCCCCTTCCACCAGGCACTCTGCCTCAGGGCTATAGCATTGCATGGGGTTGTTGTGGTTGAAGCATAGGACCTGGCATTTGGCCAAGCTGAACCTCATCCAACTGACCTCAGCCCATCGATCCAGCCAGTCCAGATCCTTCTGCAGAGGCTTTCTACCCCTCTCAGCTCCTGCCCTGGTGATGTTTGTGAACTGACTTGTCCCCTTGTCCAGATAATCACTAAAGATATTAAACAGGCCAGGTTTAATACAACCATACCCCAGTACGTCTACTTGTGACTGGATGCCAGCTGGATGTAACTCTGTTCATCACTCCTCTCTGGGCCTAGCCATCAGCCATTTTTTTTTTACCCTATGAGTAGTTCAGCCATCCAGGTAATGACCAGCCAGATTGTCCAGGATAATGTTGTGGGAGACAGTGGCAGAGATGTTATTAAAGTCCAGGTTAATATCCATAGCCTTTCCTTCACACACTGACCAGGTCACCCTATAAAAGGAGGAGATGAGGTTGGCCAAGCAGGACCTGCCCTTCTCAAACCCATGAAAGCAGTGCCTGATCCCCTGGCTGTGGGATGGCACTCAGGATGATCTGCTCCGTGAATGCCTCTGGCAGAGGTCAGACTGACAGGCCTATAGTTCCCTGGATCCTCCTTCCGGCCTTTCTTGTAGATGGATGTCACATTGGCCAACCTTCAGTCAACTGGGACCTCCCCAGTCAGCCAGGACTGCTGGTAAATAATAGAATGTGGCTCGGTGAGCACTTCCACAAGCTCCCTCAATGTTCTTGGGTGGATCCTATCCACCCCCCTGAACTTGTCTGTCTAAGATGTGTAGCAGGTCGCCAACCATTTACCCTTGGATTTTGGGGGCCTCATTCTGCTCCCCTCCCTCTCTTACTGTTCAGGGGGCTGGGTATCCAGACAAAAGGCCTTATAATCAACAACTGAAGCAAAGAAGGTATTAAATACCTCAGCCTTTCCCTCAAGCGCTATTAAAAGCAAAATATAACACAGACATTCCACCCGCCCCCCCCCCGCCCCCCGTAAATGGTTTTATATCAGAGTTAAACATGCTCATTTGTTAATAACTCTAATTTATGCAGGGACTAAAGCAGTTTGTTTTGTTTTTTTTAGGGGAGGTAGAGTTTCATTTGCATTAATATATATTCACACTTCTTTCTGGCACTAAAGAAATTCACTACATAGGTGTGCTAACCCTAAATATGTGTGAGGAAAGCCCTGCATAAATGCAAACAGGGACCTAGAGGTTTAATCTGGGGGAACATTTGTATCTCCGGTATAACCTATGCCTCCTTTAGGGTAATGTGAGCTTGCTGTTCTTTGGTTTAGTAGATCGTCTGTGGTAAAGTCGAACTAAATATCCATGTTTTCATAGTACTATGTAGGTGCTTTTTCTTCCTGGCATTCAAGTCTGTGACCTATTTTCATTTTGTGTCTGATTTTTTTGAGGGTTTGTGACTTGCCACCACATAGCCTTCCTTATTTATAAAATGTCTCTGTCCCTTGCAAAAAAAAACCCCATACTATGCTTTGAATGAAATGTGGGCTAGGAAGGAGAGTTATCTGAAATACTACAAAGCTTATTTTTCTAATTAAAATGATGCTAACCAAATTTTAATGAAAAGGAATAATTTCCAAACTGAGTGTTTATGCCCATGTAAATGGTAATGGGGAAGTTGTGAACAGCATATCAAAGTCTGTAGTGGTGATATTGTCAGGATAAATGAAGCCTCAACCAAAGCCATATAGTATTAGATTGTCCTAAAATGTCATTAAAGAGCAATGTAATTTTCTCTCTTTCTCCATTTTGTTACTGCTGTGGCAGAGATGGGTCTGAATAAAACATTTTTTAACAGTTTGTTAATCTAGCTTCAATTACTGGTTCCATAATTCAGTACATAAAACATCTTAATCACCTCTGTGTGTTTAATGGTGCTGTCCAGACGCTGGAGGAAATGACGTTATTCCAAGGCCGAGTGAAGAGACTCATAGTGCACATAACCCAGGAGCCTGATTGTGGCCATCTGCACAGGCCAGGGGCATTCATCCTGCCTGTCCCTGGAAGCAGAATGGTGGGTCCTTGTCAGGGAATGAAAGCTGCAGCTCCAGCTGAGAGGTCTGCAACACCTATTCCAGCTCTACGTAAAGGGAGCCTATAAGAAAGCTGAAGAGGGACTTTTTACAAGGGCATGTAGTGATAGGACAAGGGGGAATGGGTTCAGATGGAAAGAGGGTGGATTTAGATATTAGGAAGAAATTCTTTACTGTCAGAATGATGAGGTACTGGAGCAGATCGTCCAGAGAACCTGGGGATGCCCCATCCCTGGAAGTATTCAAAGCCATGTTGAATGGGGTTTTGAGCAGCCTGGTCTTTGTGTAAGATGTTTGTGGTAGGGGGATTGGTACTGGATTTTAAAGGTCCCTTCCAACCCAAATCATTCTGTGATTCTATTAACATGGATGTCATTGGCTTTCTGCAGTTAAATGGATAAATTCTGCATTTATAAGCATAAATTCTGCATTTATTACCAGGAAAAAATACATAGCTGAAATGTAATTGTCATTAGAACAATGTTTATTTTCATTAGGAACATGAATAATACAATCACAAAAAAACTGACAGATATTTTTCAATCCATTGCCATAAATGCAGAATTTGTGAGTTACTCTTTAAGAGTAAGTTTAAAATTATCAAAGTGGACCTTTTTTATAGGTGGGTTTGCAGCAGTATGATGATTGCAGCTGAATTGTCAGTAGGAATGTCTGTGAATAAGAGGATGACATTTGATTTGCCCAGACTTAGAGCAGTACCTTTTTGCTGGCACCTGCTTCATTATGAGTGAAGTTATAACTGTCACAGCTGCTGCAGATTTAGTTCTTATTTTATTATTCATGTGTTCTTAACTGAGATTTTTTTTCTTGTGGACTGGTGGCTGCGAGGTGATGATAAATATGCAAGTGAATGTGGTCCTCTGAGGACAACGACTTGAATGCTCCCGTATTTTAACTCTGCTCTTGTAGGAAGTTACCAGGAATGGGTTGACAGTTTGTCCTTTCTATCTGTATGTGGGGGAAGTTTTGAGGGACAACTTTCAAATGCAGTGTTGACTTCAACACTCCTGCAGCTTCTTTACAGTTATTTTCAGAGGCTTGGAGAAAAGCTAATTTGAAAGAGCATCAATGGACCTTGAAGTCCATGTATTTCCTCTGTACTCTGGCAGGTAGAATCAGCAGGGAGTAGAAGAATGGTTTAAAATAAGTCTAGCTGGCATTATCTTGAAAGTTTTATTGCAAAATAATTTTCCATCGTCTATCTGGCTATTAATATGTTCTGCTAAACATACAACTCTACAGTAAATTTGAAATTTTGGTTTCTTTTGCTGATCCTGGTAGGTTTTTGCTCTACATATGGCTGGAAGCTCAGACAGAATGTGTAGATTGCATTGATTAAAAATGAATTGTGACAATATGTGTCAGCTTAAGAATTTGAAATACTGTCTCTCTGCTTATGCTTTTAGTCCCTACTGCTTTTTTCTTGTTCCTCATTTCCTGCTTTTTGGGAGAGAGGGTGGGATATAATTAACAAGACTGAACAAGTTCTTGTAATTAAAAGCCTCAAATGTGAAACATACTTTATCAGTTCACTTCTTTGCTGGAGTTCAATTCTAAAGCTGAAATATCTGAGATTACTCCTGAAAAGTAGCATTATGGCCAGCATTTGAAAAAGCATTTATAGTGGACAGTTAATGTATTTTCATGAGTGTTCAATAACTGATCTTCAACATGAGAAAATCAACCAAGCATTCTAGTCTATCCTTCTTTGCCACCTTATTTCTTTTCATGGGAGTGCATTCACTTAAAAATTATCTTTTAAAACTTACTTGCTATAGATAGTAGTCCAGAATCAAAGGCAGACTTGCTGTAACATGGTCTGAATTTGTTCCTGACAAGAGATGAATTAAATGCTGCATAAAGTTTGGTGGATTGAGTATCACTTCCACCTGAGCATATCATCATGGAAGAAAAAGACACAATGATATGCATTTTTGCATTTGGTTCAGCTGCTGGCTCCTTTATTTGTCACCCTGTGGCCTTACCAACTGTTGGCTTTTGGTGAGGGCTAGTCTACTCCATCTTAATGACAAAAATGCTTGTAAAACTGAGAAAAATGGGATACTTCATGCCATGTATTTGTTGTAGAAATCACAATTAATAAATTGCTGATATATATTTTGGATTTGACGACTACTGGAAATTAGATCTGCTCTATATTTCTGTTGCTCTGGCATTAATGGTTCTGGCTGTTGGTACACCCAGTGACGCTCAATAAAGAGGTAGCATTTAGTGCAAATGTTCTTGCCTCAACCTTGCAGTAATACTAAGTCAAAACAGCAAAGCCTTTGATGTTTGCTTTGAAGCTTTTGAAAGGAAATGCTTTGACCTTATTTAGAAATACTTCATTTTGCATGTACAGAAAATCCATTATCTCCCATAGAACATTCAAAGTCCATTAGATCCATATTTTCCTCAAAAAAAAAAAAAAAAGTAAAATTAGTAAAAAAACTTAAAATTTGAGACATCACTGTGTAGTTTTCATGCAGCTAGCAAACTTCTGGAGAGGCTGGTTTCATTACTTTCCTCTTTAACGACCGTGTGCTTCTGCACTTGTATGGTGAGAAGAATAATAAGAAAACAAGAAGCAAGGGGAAATGTAAATAGCCATAATATTCTAATATGCAATCCTGTGTCACTGAGAAAACATATTAGCAATTGTTGACTTCAGAAAGTAAATCAATTTATGAATTTTGCACTTCATCTCATTTCAAAAAGCTTTTGCCTCTTTCTGGCTCCTCCAGATATCAATTCCTGAGCAAATGTTTAGGTAGGCCTGATACTTTAGAAAAAAATTATAAAGATTTTTGCAACAGTCCCCATTGTACTTTGTAGGTGAAAGTACTGGCTTTTATTTATAAACATGTTTTATAAACACGTATAAAATATTTATAAAAATTATAATAATTTATAATGTATTTACATGCCATATAACCACTTGGAGGTAGGGTTATTTCCTATCCTTAAGTCAGAAGAGGTATCTGCACATGGCTACAGAAACAGAAGCCTAGGCCTCCTTTTGCCTCAAGAATCCTAGCTAACAATTATTTCGTTCTCTCCTTCACGTATTTCAGGAAATTTCTACAGGCTCAGTTCTGAGAAACCTGCTGGCACCAGTGGTGAGAGCTGCCCACTCATACATGGAAGCTCAGTTTCTGGAAGGAAGGACGCTGGGTTTTTTAAGGTTGCTTTTTTTTCGTTCGTTTGTTTTTTTTTTTTTCCTGTGAGCAAGTTACAAACCCCAACCTATAAAAAGTAAACCTGAATAATTCACTATTTTGAAAATAATGGAAAGTTGGGAACCTTGGGTTTGGAGTCTTTTCTCTTGGTGAAAAAACAGGGATTTTTGCAGGAGCAGTTTTACCAGTTGACACTAGTCATCAAAATTATATATTTAATTTTAAAAATTTAAAAAGGCTTGCAACTCTCCTTGTGAAAATTTGCAAAAAGTAATTTTTGTCTTTGTGATTTTATCATGGGCTATATTTTTCTTTCATTTATAGAGATAATTTTCATTTCTATACATTGTCTTAATTGCTTATCTGAAGTTATTCAAACAGGCTATGTAAAGTAGATGTCAGTGTAAGTAGAAATAATAGTCAGAACTGGGTGTTGCAAGAGGGATCATCAGCTAGAATATGGACATACTGCATTAGAGTGTTTTCTGTGGCAAAATGGATTGCAGAACTTTCTCCTAATATAGGCTTGTGTGTCATATGTAACCCATAATACAATTTAAATCTCTTCTTGCAGATCTAAACGTGATGTAAATTATATTAGTCTATTTAAAAACAAAGTCTTTATGTTAGAGGTCTTGCACCTACCAACTTACCACTCCATTTTTTCTTGATCGCATAAAAATAGATTTAAAGTCCTGGACAGTCCAGTGCTGTTTCGTGCACTTAAAACAACAAAAAACCTGCTGTTGGTGTACAGATGGCATCAAAAACTGCTAGCAGCTTTCAAGAATCCTTCAAGGACAATTACTTCTAAGCCTTTATGAAAATAAGAAAAAGCAACTTTCTCAACCTCATTTTTTTTCTGGCTAATAATTAGAAGATTTAGAGCTGCCAGCCAGGTGGTTTTAGCTGTGACAGCTGGAAGTATAGCTTCTTTCTTAATTTTAATCTCTGCTAATCAAATGTTTCTAAACCTCTTTGTAAATTGTGATTTTTTTTTCTACAGAGTAAATGCTGCCTTATTTCCTCTTCTTTTTGTCCTTGTTCCCTTCCAAACAAACAAACAAAACCTTAGCCATGCAGGAGGGGAAAAAAGTTTTGTAGAACCTGTTTTTCCTTTTTATGAAGTTTTACTTTAGGTTTCAAGTGAGCAATGTAAGCCTCACCACATTTTCCTCCAAGCAAGTGGATATGCCTTAAAAGAACAGTAAGAACCCACTAACTTTGTTTGCTCTTTAAATTAAAACCTGAAATTCCCAATACCATTACTTGCTAAAGAAAATGATAGTCTTAATCCAGAATTCTCTCTTTGGAGAAGAATCGGAGAAACCAGATACTTTGAGGCAGATAGTCATGATACTTGCAAAGCCAATAGGAAGTAGCAATAAGCTATGATGTGATGGTGGTATGCAGGTGTCCATTAAAGCTGTATGGTTAAAGTCAGTTTCTGTGAGCTGAATCTGGACATTCACAAAGACAGTAAGACGTTACAGAATCGCAGAATAGCCTGAGGTGGAAGAAACCCATCAGGATCATTGAGTCCATTTCCTGGCCCTGTGCAGGACATCCCAAGAGTCACACCATATGCCTGAGAGCATTGTCCAAATGTTTCTCAAGCACTGTCAGGCTTCGTGCTGTGACACCTTCCCTAGGGAGCCTGTTCCAGTGCCCAGCCACCCCGTGGGTGAAAAACCTTTTCCTGATATCCAACAGAAACCTTCCCTGACTCAGCTAATGGGGAATAAGACAGCATGACAAAACTCCAAGTGACAAAGATTTCCAAGCAAGTTCCAGTCCAAGTCTGCACCAGAACTTGACAAACCTTCATGTCAGTTTTACAAGCATTTTGGTCATTAAGATGGAGTAGAATAACCCTCACCAGAAACCTACATTTGGTAAGGCCACAGGGTGACAAATAAAGGAGCCAGCAGCTGAACCAAATGCAAAAATGCATATCATTGTGTCTTTTTCTTCCATGATGATATGCTCAGCTGGAAGTGATATTAAAGCCACCAAACTTTATACAGCATTTAATTTTGAAATCAGTCTTGAATCACATTTGAATTACATCACAGATCAGTACTGCTCTTCTTTGTGAGTGCTGTGGAGAAGATTGCTAAGTGTTCCTTTCTTATAGGAGAGATAAATCTGCCAATTTTTTAAACTGTGTATAAAGATCCCCTCCCAGACCATATCTGATTTATCCTGGCACACCTGTAAACTTCCTCTCCATTGCATATACCCAGCATGAGAATAACCACCTGCTTTTGCTCTGCACGGTTGTTGCCTTCCCAGATTAATCATTCTGGGCAGCTGAGTGCAGCACTCGTGCACAAACCAGCCCTATTGTGTACCATGGGCACCAAAGGCTTGACTGCAGTGCAGTATGACCTAGGAGGTATGATAGCTGTTTTCCCTGATGCTGAATGACAGCCACTGAAGTCAAAGGGATAAATGAGTTTGAAGAACCCTTAGTAAGAAAATTCCATCTTGGGGCAAGTTTTATCTTGCTGCTGAAACAGGTATTGAGGCTTTTTTGTCTGTCCCAGAGCATTGCCATTTATTGGCTGTTTTGGTACACCTCACTGGAGCAATGCTTTTGACCTTGACGCTCACAGCACTCACCTCCAACAATTCCCTGCCAGCCAGGACCATTGCCTACTGCTCCCACTAGCTGCCTTCCCTGCCAGTTGTTCTTTCTTTCTCTGTCTGCTGCTTTGCTCCATCAGCCAGTCTGCCGTTATCTCCCCATCTGTTCATTTCCACTCTTGCTGTTCTCCCCAGCCACATTTCTCTGTAACCCCTATAGGGTTTCAGTTCTTTTAGAAAGGATACTCTTATATTGATCAATTCACCTGGAGCCTTCCTTTTTTTTTTTTTTTTTTTTTCCCCTTTTTTTTTAAGAAGAAAGGCTCAACTCCTTCTCGTTATTCTTTTAGTATTAGACTCATTTTTCCATCCAGGATCTAAGCTGCTCCGTTTTTTTAGGTTAACTTAGCCAATTTAAAAACAGGTTAGCTGTTTATGCTTCCTAGATATGTTTTCCCCAATTTAGCATTTAGTTATGTTTAACAGGAATCTTGCCAAGAGTAGCAAGAATTACCCAATCCATATGTGAATTGAGTTTGATCAGCTGAAGCTTTTGATCAGTTACAGGCAGCTTCCTTTACTGACCAAGGTCAGCGCAGCCCCAATGAACTCTCCACTGAAGTTTCAATAGGAGAATCTCCAGAGGAGAATAAAAATTTACTTCATGTCTCCTGTGCAGGAGACTGATCATACATCTCAGTGGGATGACTGATTTTTGTTATTTAAGAGTAGACATCAGATCATGTACATTCATTTAGTGATAAATTATAGTTAGGTCCTGTTTTGTGGAATCTCCAACAGTCAAACCTTTGCTTAATTTCTGTCCTGAATTTGTACAAATTAGCATTTCTGTATTTCTGCAGTGTGTTATACACATTTTCAAGAGAGCTGCAGTTTTTAGACAATTTTTCTGTTTATGAGTGCCTTTGGAATTATGTACATGGCCTCCAAAATGCTTGTAATCCCTCCCAGCTTAGTGTGATCTCTGAATTTAATAAAACATACTCCCTGTTCCATCATCTAGCTCACTGATAAAAATAATAAATAATACCATACTGAACATTGTCTCTTGTGAACTTCACCCAATTAATCCTTGCATTGTCAGTGATTAGATGTTGTTATCAATAGCTGTAAGCTTGTTTTAGTGTTGTTTGCCTTAGACCACATCTCCCTTTTTTTGCCTGTGGGGATATCCTTTAGTAACTGGCTTATTTGTGCGCATCATTTTTTTAAATTTTATGATCTTTTCATTGAAAAGCATGTTGTTTCAGTATTTTTGAATAAAACTCACACTCTTGGCTTTGGGGTTTTTTTCTTTTTGGACTTTAGGATTCATCACTGTACTTCTGTCCTTTTACTCCCAAGCTGATATTTAAGCGGATGTGCAGTTGTGCTGTTTTGCAGCTGTAGGAATAAGGGTCTCATATGGCACAACGGAGTGCTTCCACCTGTTTGTGCCTTTGATTTGCTTTTAAAATGTAAATTGTTGCTATGTTTAGAAGAGCTGTTCAGTGCATCTTAGCAATTAAAACTGACACTATTATATGCAAGTGCCAGAAGAATTCTTTTTAATACAAAATAAATTATGTAAGTGTCAGATGTAATGGGTGGGTATGGTGTGCTTGTGTGTGGCATCCCTCTCATTTTGAGTCTAAGCGAAAATGTGAAGTAGTGAACATATGATTGATGAATCTATTTTTCCTTCCTGTTGAGTAGCAGTTTTATTTAAAATTACTTAGCTGATTATTTTTGTTCACATTTTCACCTCAAACTGAAAATTTTTCTTGTAAATTTTTCTGTTAGCGCCACCTGGGGTTCAAACATGCAGTGCCTATAGCCATTTTTAAGTATTTCTGCTACTGGGGAAACCTTGGAAAGAAATTTTTCTTAGAGTGCTCGATACTCTTAGCCAATGTGCAATTCTTACTATCTCCGTTGAAGTGCTGTAGTGTTTCCCTTCATGTTTAGTCAGCTTCAATTGCTAAATATAGATATGGAACCAGTACTGCTCTCACTCAGTTAGTGTGGCTTATTTGGCATGGTAGTTAAAAGGGAATATTTCTTCAGTTCAGCAGACACAGAGACTTCAGTGTTCCATGGCCATCTGTGGAAAACAAGGAATGAATCCCCTTTCCCAGGTGCAGCAGTGGGAGATACAGCATGGTTCTTGGTCAGGAGTTGATATGTCTGTCACAATGGTGACAGGATTAAATTTGATCCAAATTTAATGCAAGCATGAAATTCTGCTCTCAGGAAACATGAGATTTACAAATGAATTATGGGGCATTAGTAGTTATGCAGCTGGAATAGCAGTGTCTATTTGCTTGGACCTGAAAATGAATGGGTATCTGGCAATGTGATGCAGTTACAAAAGAGGCAAGTGTTACACTGTGAAATGTGGGAAAATAATTGTTCTGCAAATCTAAATAAATGTCACTCACGTTTCAGATGTACTGCTGTGTCTAACTGTGAACACTGCACTTTTCAGCTGTAGTTGAGGAACGTATTTTGGAGGGCAGGAACTTTTGTTAGAGATGTAGAACTATGTGCAGAATTATTTTTAATTTTTAGAAATAAGCTAATTGGGAAGTACACTCAGTATCTATTACTGTATAAGGTATTGCAAAGAGAGTGCAGGCTATGCTTGCAATCTTCCTCACTGAAATATTTAAATATCATGTTAGAAAAAAACACTTTCAGAGATGGCCTATATATATATCCTTCATTAGAGCAAAATAGTCAGCTAGAGTTTTTAATATGCCTTCTATGATTTTGTTTGTCATCCCTTTATAGAAAATTTCCCCTTCTTTACTTTTGCAGGGATTCTCTATTTTTAAAGGTTTCCCAAGAAGAAAATATTTTCACCCTGTACTGAAAATCTGCTTATTACTTTGCAGCATACACTGAAACAGTTTTCCTGTTTGGAAACAGTCTCCTCTATGGAGATTGGTGAGCTGCAGGTTTAGAGGAAAGCCATGAAAACATCCTTAAAGCAAATTCCTCTATTTTTTTTCAGCAGAATAAGCAAAATATTAGGTCAGCTAATCAAGTTTCACTTCAGAGATCTTCCATGGACACTGGGAATGTGGATATGAAGGACTTTCAGTAACATAGTATTAGGGTTATCTTTAATTACTTCTGAATGAGAGACAAAGCTTTGTTTTATATTATCTGTTCTAAATATATATCACAATTGGGAGTAATGGCAACTAAGCTAAAATGGATTCAATTCCCCTTCCTGCTACTTAATATTCACTATTTCTTTTCCTAGTTGCTTCAAAATAGGAGAAGGAATGGAACTTCCATGGAGTATGAAGGAAGGCACAATACACCCAAAGTAAAACCCAGATAATATTCCTGCAAAAATATGGTGCCTCTCATAGGTAACTCAATTCAACATTCTGCATCATTCACTGTGCAAATGGTTGTATTGAACTGTTCTGTATTGCACTGTGGTTTTGAGCATTATCTGAGCTGAGAAGGAAACTGGCTCACAAAGCAGCACACACTATTTCAGCGAAAGAATTAGACTTTTTTTTCTTCAGTACTGCTTCATAAAGCAACACAGAGTGGGGAGGAATAAACTGAGCCGAAGAGGTAAAAGGGTAAATAATCACATTCTGTACTGCATCCAAACATCTTTGCTTGCTTAGTGTCTGTCTTATTCAGGGCAATATGTTCTTTTCTGCTACAAGGCATGGAAGAAATCAAACAGAAATACCAGCTCTGTCCAGATGATTAAGTTTGGAGAGGGAACAGAAGGCATTCAGTGTTCTGTTATCTTTCTCGGGAATAGCAGAATTCACTCTGTGTAGCGCAACAGTATGGAATCCTCCATTTGTTTTGAATTGTTTTGTTCTGAGATGAGGCACAAGGCGGAATAGAAGGGCCAAAGTAACCAGGTGGGTGTGGAGACATCAGTACTTCATTTGCTAGTAATTTTGACCAGGAGCATGTGCAGTTGTTTTCTTCTGTCTCTAATATACTCTCAGGTTTCCTGGGCATGTGTATTTACAGATAGACCAAAGATATCCAGCTGACAAAACAGAAAAACATTTTCTTCTAGGAATCACCATTTTCATGAGGCAGTTGATACTACTATGTACTTTTCTGGCAGTATGCTCCTTAAGTCCTTGGAAAATTCTCTGCCATTACAATGGTTTATAGTTTTTACCATTATAGCTTTATAGTTATAATGGTTTGGGCACAAACTGGTATCAACCATCACAAAACCTTTTCTGTTTTTCAGTCTAGAGATTCCCCAAATAAAAATTGGGGTGGTTTTTTAGTAGATATATGTAATTTCTTGCATATTAGGATAGTATTTCTCAAAATACTTCCAATGAAGTAGCCTCAGTAAAGTTGAAATAAGAAGGTTTAAAGCATAAGTTGTGGTTGCCAATTTACAACAACCTGGTTGCCAAGTAATCTGGATGAACAGGAATAAAGAACCATTTGGCGATACGACAGAGATAATGTAGAGATATCTGGCTGTCTTGCAGGTTGTCACCTGCATGGTGTAAGATCATTATCATTTGTCACCCTGATTTTTTCAGCCTTCTCTTCTGTTCACAGTTTTCATGGTTTGGGTTTTCTTCTCACACTCTGGTCTGTAAACACCGGCAAATGTTTATCATAACTTCAAGGTAGTTTTCATTCTTTGTCTTAGACATATGGACAGCTGATGGACAGTTGTCCTGACCAATGGGATGGGGAGAGGTGTCAACCTTCTCCCCCAGTCCCTGGCCTTTGTAGATATACTATATATTGGAGTCAGATTCTTTTAAATAAACTCAGTTCTCAGTTCATGCCTTCTGATCAAAGTGTGTCTGTGTGTGTGTGTGTGACGAACTGCATCAATCATTTTCTTGCTGTCTTGCANGTGTGTGATGAACTGCATCAATCATTAAAGAATCTTATTCTTGCTGTCTTGCTCTGCTTCAGATCACTTGCTTGAAGTGAGTCATCTGTACGTTTTAGAGCTCTTGAAGAGCACTTCCCATCCAGGATTTTCTGAAGAAATTGATTAAGTTGAGAGGTCCTGGTGGAAAAAAAGTGGATGGAACTGGGCAGATTAGAGTTAGGGGCATGGCTGCATAAGGTGGAAAGGCAGTAGAGTGTCAGAAAAAAACGCCTACAAAACTAGATGCTGGTAAGAACGGGACTGCAGGCGACCTGTTCAATGTCCTTCTCTAGACTTGGACTCATTATTCAAGTCAGTAACATTTCCTTTCTGGCAAGGAATTGTGAAACCCATAAAGCCAAGAGCTCACAACTTAGGAATTCTGGGCAAGTAGTTGAATCATACGGGATTAATTTAGAACCTTTGTACATACGCATTATGTTGCATCTGGTTATTTATATGCTTAGAGAGCCTCTCCTTCCTACTTTCCACAGAACCTTTGCTGGCTCAGAGCTGGATTTACTTTTGGACTGTATATAGAGGTGGCAACTCATAGTAAAATAAAGTAGAGGACACCAAGAGGACTGCGTTTGTAACATGGTTTGTTGTGTTTCTGCTTTGCCTATGGCCCAGAATTCCTCTATGGTGCTGGAAAAGTTATGTAGACATAAAGATTCTCAAGCAGAACTCCTCACTCCGTGTTGCTTATTTTCTAAGGGCTTTTTAATCAAGAACTGCAGATTGATTAACTTAAGTTGGGAACATTTATATCTGTAGCTGGGGCTAGTTTAATAGGAACTGTGGTCTAAAGGTGAAAAGTGCAATAAAACACGAAGTAATTGGAAAGATCAGGCAAAGGCTTCTGAAGTTAGTTGCCCAAATGGAGCTGACACTTTTTGATCATTCTTGTCTTAATCTTTGTGCTCCTGTTCTCAATGTGTCATGGATATGAAAGAAAATGTGCTCAGTCAGTTGTAAACAACGAGGCTGACAAAAACTTTCATTTGGGTGTATATATGTCCTTATTTTCCATGTATATTTATTTGAAATATGGTTATATCTCTTGTCTTATATTACATTGATCTTTGCTGGTGACATCAGAATAAAGAATTTTTAAGGATGACTTAAGGAAAACAGGGGTCTTTCTTGTGAGTTTTGGGGGAATTAAGGGCAAGGAGTGCTGCTTCTTTCTTTTCCTCTTCTTCCCCAGGACTGTCAGACACAAGGAAAAGAATATAGTAGAATTGTATAGGATAGAGATCGCTGGAAGGACTGAGTCAGGATGCTGTGGGCAGCAGAGGCCAAAGCACTATTGTTCTTAGATTGCAAAGCCGGGGGTGAGATGCGTAATTGTGCAAAAGACGATGGCAAGGCACAGAACAGGAACCTGTCTGATGTAAATGACTGGTGCTTTTTTGGAGACTGTGTGGTTGTCATGAGCACTAACCTCTTTGTATTGATTGTTCTCTGGTTTTGTTTGTTAGTGCTTTGCTCCCCTCTTCCACAACTTGCAGAATACTAGCAGAGGAAAGGAGCCATGTGGAAATGTGTAGGTTCAGTGAAAGGCATTTTATCTCTTGTTTAACTGCCTTGAAAAGTTATTTTGTATGAAGAGCCACAGTTGAAACAAAGCAAAGTTTCAGCAAACCTTGGGTTTTCCCTCTCATGAGAAATAAGTATTCATCTCTCCATCTAATTTTTGAAAGTTCAGTATTACACCTCCTGGACACTGTATTCATGCGCCTTTGCAAGGCTGAGCTGATGCCAGGATTCCCAGGGTGGGATGCTTTTTGTTGTTGACCAGTAATGAGTATTAGCAAAAAAGTCATAGGCTAGGGCACTTAGAATAATATATTTGATTTAACTATGTCGTGCTTATTTAAAATATATATTAATTAAATTTCAAATACTTCTTCTGACTTGCTAACTTGTTTTTAATTAAATCCTTGTTAAGTTGATTGACTTAATTGAAATAAATGCAACACCCTGATGAGAACTGGGTTATTTTGAATCTATTTAACCTTCAAATGAAAGTGGGATTTTTTCTGCAGTATAATTAAAATTGAGATTAGCTTATTATGCTCATAATGAGTGACCTTTCATCTTGTCCAAGGTAAATAAATTCGCAGAGGCATGTGCTGTAAGAGTAGAAAGTATGCAAGTTTTAATATAAGATGCAGACGTACTGTTTGTTTCGCCTATTGGGGCTCTCCTTTGTGACTTGCTATTTTTATCACTGAAGTTCTGAAAGACATGAGTCAGGAGAGAGGCCCTCATGTCAGGTGCTATGCAGAACCTCGGAAAGAATAAATGGATTCAGCTACTAAATCAGGGTTCATTTTTGACTGTAACTTGTGTTTTCTAGGCTGCCTCTGGATGTCCTTGTGCTGCTACATCTTGAATAAAAATGAAGCTTCAGAACTGCAGTTTCTCTTTCTCCTTCTATAAAACTTGTCAGTTCTCTTTAAAAAAAACATGATGAAAAACCCTAGTGGTTGTTGTGTAGGCCTCAAGTGCAGAATCATTCCCATCAAGGCTTCCCTTTGTTCACTTTCTTTTTCAAGGCCTCATTCACTGGGAATACTTTTGTTAATTTTATTGCTATACATCCTCATACTTCATTTAAGTGCTGATATGGGATACAGAACTGCTGTGTTTTAATGAGTGTGATAATGACTTGAGACATAGCATACACATAGAGGAAATAGAGATGAAAAATGTAATTATACTTTAATTGACAATATCTGTGCAATATAAAGCATATAGGTAACATCACAATCTAGCAAACAGCATCAAAATGTAAAGAATCCTGACTTTGCGTCCTAAGTCATATGTGTTTCTGGGTATTCCACACAATGGCTCTATACATAGTTTTCATCAGCTACAAAATAGGGAATAGCCATTCCTAGGTACTTCTGCTAAGTACATTTAAAACTTACATCTAAATATCTTGGTGCTATTTTTTCACCATTATGGCTGCATGATTTAAAGTACTGAAGGTAAAAGCCAAAGTGGTCTCCTTCACTGAGTTTTTTTAGTACCAGTATCATCAAGGCCCATTTGTCACCAGCATCTGAGGAAAGGGTGGTGGGATTTTATGGTCAGCAAAATAGTACCAGTGTAAATTCCGTAACAACTTTCTTCAGTGTGCCTGGAGACCTTCTTAAAATGCATAATAATATCCTGTGATACATGCATTATTTCCTCAAAACTAATAAGACAGGTTTAAAATTAAGTCAAATTGAGGCCCCTTGAGAGGAAAAAATTTATGTTTTACATTAGGAAGCTGTACCAAGTCTTTCCTTTGTTAGGTCTGAGGTTTTATGAACTACTGTCTATATTGCATCTTTCTGATCAGAAAAACACTGCTTGCACATATTTAAGGTTCAGAATACATTGATTTGTGATGGTAATGGAATGCTGATTTAGGCCATGTGCTGGGGAAGTCAAAAATATTTCATTCATTTCATCCAGGTGCAGACTGTAGATGAGGCAAGGGAGATGAAACTGGATTCCATATAAAACAGCTTTGCATGGGCTTTTCCTCAAATTCAAAAGCAAGAATTGTAGGAGGTAATATTTTCCTTTTCTATTTTAACAGCATAGTAATGGTCCCACACACACTAGAAATCACTGCTATTGTCACCTGTCACTGCAAATCAGGCTTTCAGTATGATCTGGTATTAAGTTGTTAAGATATCATTCAAAGTCAGATAAAAAAGATACTAGGTGCTGATTAGCTTGTGGAATGACTAAGTCCATAAGTGTTAGTTTGTCTACAAGACGGATTTAATAATATGAAAGTCAAAACTGATGATTTCACAATGCAAAAAATCATGCTCTTTTCTTTTGCTTCAGTCGTCTGTGGGCAATATTTTCAATAATTTGACCCTGTCCTCCTTTCCTGGAATGATTGGTGTTTTCCTCTTTTATTTAACCCATTGCGTTACTGAGTTGTTTGATTTTTTTTTTCCAAATAAATTGTAAACAAGCACTTAAAAGGGCAAAATAAAGACCTTACTATTGTCTGATATGCATCATGGTGCTGTAAAACTCACAGCAATCCAAGTCACCAGTTACTCATGTCCATAAGATACCACTGTAGAATTCCAAACAGGAAATAAAAACATGACAAATCCTTGGTAGCAGCAGAGAGGGCAGAGGCATCTGAAGAGCCAGATCAGGACAATATGCTGCCTTACAGTGAGGCAAACAACTGGATTCTTATTCCTTGGATTTATTAACTGTATGTTGACACCAGGTTGTACCACACTAAAGGAAATTTATGTAAATATGGCACAGTTGAGGAAGCAGGAACCCAAGCATGAGTACCAAAATCTGGCTCTGGTGGTTCATGTGTGAACGAGCATACATTAGGGAAGTTCCTCACCATAAGTGAAATTGTTTAAAATACAGTACCCTTGGATCATTTTTCAACAAAATTCATCTTTCTTACTTTCTTGCAGCCTTTGCTGCAGCCCTTTCTGTTTGAATGACTTGAAGGAGACAGCTGGTAACTGAAACCTAGAAACTGCTACTGGTTTCCTGACATGAGCCAAATAGGCAAATGGCAAAAGTAAGCTTTCTACATGGATAGGCTACTTATATGGACCTTAAAATGTTAAACAACCTCTTATTTTTTCATCATACCTGCTACAGCCAACTCTTTTCTGCCCCCTGAGGTTTTTTTTTTGGGTTTTGGTTTTTGGGGTTTTTTTTTGGGGGGGGGAGGGTTGTTTGCTTGTTTGCTTGTTTGTTTGTTTTTAAAGGTTTTCAGCTCTTTTGAAAGGCTGAAAATCAGTTTGCAGTTGTTCAGGGCTTCTGAGTACCACTGCATAGTGCTGCTACCAGTAAGGGCTGAAAATTGTTGTCACTTAGCTGCTCTTGGGAAGACTGCCTTGTGACGTGTTTGGTGACCATTGCAGCTGCCCTAACTCTTGCAGGAGGCACCTGTGCCACCCACTGCCAGCATTTTGGGGGAGGTTAGTACCAAGAGGTATGGCTCAGGCATAAGGTTGCTTCCGGGTAGGGGATGAGATGTGTTTCAGAGTTGGTTTGAAAAAGCTCCCATTGCATCCAGCTAGGAAGTAATTTGTTTTGAGGATCTCCACAGCCTCTGGGTTTCTGTGGCTGTCGTCTAGTGCTGTAAATTTATACTCAGTGTTTTCTCAAAAGTCAATGATATAATTTAGCGAATTACTTTTGATAATACTTTTTTAATATTGCGTTAAGTGGTGGTAAATTATGTTGTTAAGAAAAAAAATAGGTTCTTCAAATCTAAAAGGTAAATTAGAAATGAGAAGGACGAAGCTCCTAAAATTCTGTGTATTTCAATTCCTCTCAGTTCTCAAGTGAATATATATGACTACTGTTGTACCTACAGAGAAATATTATTATTTTAATTCCTTTAATGTAGGCAATCAACTAAAATATTATACCTGTCAGTTTGTCCTTGGTCTCTCTAAAGGGCTCTTATTTAAGTTTTCTTGCTCCCTATTAACTTGGTTCTACTTGGTTAAAGCTTTGAAGAGATGAAATTTCCTTTCTCTGGCAAAGAATAAGATCAAAGATACGGTAGCTTGAGGCATTGATATTTTCTTAATTGGAGAAAGTTTTTTGTTCTCCTTCATGTAGAAATAAAAGTACAGCTTTTTTCCCAGTCCTCTTGTTCTTTCTCACCAAGATGATCAGTGGCAAGTCTTATTTGCTAGGCTTTGGACCCTGTGGTTTTGGAATTTGATCTCATCTTTTTCTTCTGTAAAATCTTCTGTCAAGAGCCTCTGGGGAGGAAACAGAGACTTTTCTTTCCATCACAATATTGGAGGTTGTGCTATTGTGATTTGCCTTCAGAAAAGGGAGTTTCTTCTGGTTAGGTATATTCAGCTGGGAAATGTTGCTGGACGATATTAGATAAATATTTTACTCCTCCACTTACTCTTTGATTAACAAGAGTTAACATATTCATAATTTATGTAGGTTCTATGTCTATAGACTAAAAATTAACCTATTCCCGTTCTGTCAGAATCGTCTTTTTCAGTTTTAATATCTGCCTATATTTTTTTCATATCTGAGGTCCAGTATATTCCGGTTTGTAGTCAAAAGGCAGTATGTTTATATTTGTTCTGAACTCCATCAAATTCAGAATGTTATGATTTTGATACACTTCAAGTATTTTGATTTAAAGAGTCAATGCATGGTCAGTTTTGTCCACAGTTGTTTCTTTGATGAATGCACTGAAACAGAGTTGTGATTTCCCAAACGCTGCCGTGGTCAGGCAGCAACCTTTCAAACAAAGGGTACATTCTGCCCTGGAGTTTCTGTGTGGTGTTGGGCCAGTGAGTTAACATTTCTGTGTCTGAAGTCTGCTTCTCTAACAGGGGAGCCAGAATCTTCATTATTCTTGTGTTCACTGAGAATGTAGAATTTTAATAACTTTTGTGCTGTCTGTAGTACAGTTGTTCTCCATCCAACATGGAGTAGTTAAGCAAATGGAAGTTTTAATTTGCAATGCGTAAGTAATACCCATTATGATCTTGTCAAACATGGACCTCTAGAAATGCTACCAAATTCTTCCTCAATGCTTTTTAATACCCACAGGCTAAGAAAGAGATTATTTATCTTGGCTCTGAGGCAATGTCCTGGGTGTGCATTTCCAAGTTTATGGATGCCCATGTTGCCTTGAGAGGGAGACATTTTCACCTTACTCATCTGTAGCTTATTTTATTCATTATAGAGGTTGCTTAGTGATCTCTCTTGCAGACTGTTAGCACAGTGGCAATAATTTAGGTGTTTAAAAGTTGATGATGCATTTTGCAGATATTGACTTGGCCCCCTTTTCTCAAGAACCTAAACGATCACTTTTTGTTTCGGGGAGAAGAAAATGTCACTATTGGAACTGTATTCTTTGAATTGAGCATGTTGTGCCTGTTCAGTTTTGTGCTCCCTGGGTGAGAGGTCCTTCATTGCTCAGTACTTTATCTATTGCTGTAGAACTCCATACAGAAATGAGAGGAGCTACAGCAGGTCTGTATGTCCTTTTTCAAAAATCCTTAGTCTTTCTTAGGAGCCTGGACTACCTCATTCCAGTTGGATTTACCATGCATGCCAAGGGCTTAAAACAATAAAGGTTACTACATTTTATCTAGACTTATTTGAGCATTCTTTTAGGTCAGCTTTCAAGCATATATTGTTTTAGTTCCAACAGATACTTATTAAACATGTAAATATTAGGATGTCTTAAGGTCAAGGCTGGTTCATAAAGCCACAGATAAAAATGTGTTGTTGGAATGATGGAAGTTTATGCGGGAAAGAAATGAGCTTTTACCCTGTCTTTCATTCCACTTTGTTTACTTCGTTTTCCTTATGACAAATTTTAGATCCTTGTTTCTGTGAACATAAAGGGCATGGCTATAAGTGCCTCTAATGTGAAATTAGCTATATTTTCCTTGCTGTGGGAAAGATACAGTCACTCTTAGGTGATGCTGCCTTTGCTAGCTTCTGTGAGCCAAGACCTGTTTGCAGAGCTAAAAGAAAAGCACAAGGGCAAGATGCTCTGTGGAAAGCTGCCATGATAATCCACTTCTCAGTGGGCACTCTTAGGCAGAAGTATTCTGTGTGAGTGTCTTTGAAGAACAGACCTGAAATATTGATGTTTGGTCACGTAAACCTAGCTAGGGTCTAAGTACAATAAGGATCAATTCAGTATTGGCAGGAAAGTGGATTAGATTTGTTTTGGCTTTGGCTTGGTGAGGAAGTAAAAGCACTGTTAGCAAAGCCGTCAGCAAATACATGGATTTATGTAATTTTTCCCCAGAATGATAGGTGATAACTGCAAAGGGGTCTATTATCACTAATTCTCAGTAAAATGGGAAGGAATGAGGACTGAAAGATCTTATGCTGATTTTGTTTTTAAAAAATGTATCAGCTCAAGCCTGGCTTTGTGAAATTCTGGACCCACTGAATTGATAGCAAATTTTTAAAGATGAAATTCAACCTTTTTCTCTCCCTCTGCTTTGCTCTCTGGTTTTCCAAAGTGAACATTTTAATCATCCAGTTATGTATACAGGTCACCCTTTCAAAGGAGAAACCTATTATTCAAAGAACAAAACGCCACAGAATAAAACTTCCCTGACTTTGTTTTTACTGACTTTGTTTAGTGTATATGAAAGCATGCTGCTTATGAGAGAAACGTGCCAATCAAATGGGTAGAGACCTTTTAGTTTGAGAGTTCCTGAGTAGGTTAGGTAAGCTTTGAAACCAAATGTAATACTTTATTAACTCCGCATGATCTCTGTTCTTCAGTCTAGAATTTGATCTCACAGTTGCACCTCTTTCAGTGTTCTGAATTACACTGAAACGAAATGAGGCCAGAGTGGTTTGTTTGGGGTTTTTTTCTGGGCCACATGATACTGTCCAATGCAGTTTGAGTGTGAGGAGTACTGAGTGTGAAGAGGACTCTGGGTGGGCAGTTTCTATTTACCCAGGCATAGGTTCACTGGGCCTTGGTTATGGATTTTTTTTCATTGGCTTCTGCATCTTGGTTTTTTAGAGACAATTCAGATAGTCTGAGCTTCCAGCATTTTTCACTGGGAAGAAAGTTTTGCAGATATCAGGTAATTCTTTTCTTCGGTCCTATAGATCTCATAGATTTTCAGCTTCCTTCTGTTTGGAGCTGCAGGTATGGCACTCTTATCTAGTAAGGGGCCAGATGTTCTGCACAGGGAAGGTGCCATCTTACTACATTCAAATTCAAAACTGAGGTATATTAGTTGCAAAATTACTCTGTTGGATAGTTTAATGCAATAGCTAAAAACATAGCCAAAAATAAAGTTTTAATAAAGTTGAAGTTTCTTTGTTTTCTTTTTTCAAGTCAAAGGTGTCAGAAAAAAAGTTAACTCTGGTATTTAGATTTCAAAATGAGCCTTAAATTCTAGTTATTGTTTGTAGAAGGACTTCAAATCTCACTGGTCATAGAAGTTTAGTGACTTTTTAAAATAATACGGTCATTACAGCTGCTTCACCGTTTACTCAGACTCTTTATACTCAGGATGTGACTCTTAACCTGAAGGATATTATTTTACAGAATAAGGACTTCCCTCTCTGTAGCCTTTTAGAAGCACCCATTGCTCATAATCATTAAAGGACACTTAAAGATGTTTGAGGTGTCTGTCTGAAAGAAGCCTTCTCAACATTTCACAGTCACGTATACACAATACTTCAAGAAAATTCTCTGGGTTTTGTTTAATCTAAACTCAATTATATAGTAGTATTTTATGGTTTTTTTCTAAATTTTTATAGTGAGACTCTATAGTTAAGCTGCACTTAATTTGTTGCACAATCCAGCAGTAGTTGGAGATTTCAGGAAAATAGGCCCTCCTGTCTTGAGGGCCTGTTGTTACACAACACATTTCTCAAGCAGTGATTTCCTTACTTGATGTAAAGGAGTAAGTGAGAAAGAAAGGAAAAAATGGCGGACTTCTTCTTAGGAGAACTTTCTTATAGCAGAATTTCAAAATGTAATGCTCCAGGCAGAGAGCCTCATTTCTGGCTTTTTGCTGTGATGATTAATGAGATTGATGAAAAGTTTTCCAGTTTCTCTTCTTCATCACAATATATTATTCACTCGCCAGATTATGCAAGCAGAATGTGGAAAAACATAGGCTTGGCTACATTTCACTGCTGATGTTTCTCTAGCACATCTGGTTTATTTGCTTTTAAAACTGTCAGTAATTTTTTTTTTCCACTTAATAATGGGGATTTGTTTTGCCTTAAAATCTAGGAGTGTTTGGGGCTACATAACACCTAAATTCACTCTCCAGTTGTGTACATCACTGGTGTAGTTTTGTCCTAAACTGCTTAACTGTGTCTGCAAAATGATGCTTGAATGCAGGCCTCACCTGGCATTCTAAGACTGATTTTTTTAGCTAAAAACATGGTTATTATGTGTGTATAATATAGCATACACTTTATAACATACACATTTCTCTTTGAATTATTAGTTGCACTAGGATTCTGCAGTGGTCAGTTTCTCATCCCATTTAACATATTCTCTGATTACTTTGGAATTTCTTTCATAGCTCAGCATAATTTTGGTGAATTGCTGTTGTGCCCTAAATTACATGAAATATAGATTACAACTCTGAATATATTCTCAGAACTACTTCATGTCATTTATGTTCCTTTTTTCTGTTTACTGAAAGGCACTGAAAATAGGATTACTTGAGAATGAGGTTTGATGAGGGCTGTACTTTCCGAGCTACAAAGCTGTTACCATGCAGTGACAGGGCAAGGGGGAATGGCTTCAAAGTGAAAGAGGGCAGTTATTAAATTAGATAATTAGCGTGGAATTCTTTACTATGAGGGTGGTGAGGCACTGGAAAAGGTTGCCCAGAGAAGCTGTGGATGTCCTGTCCCTGGAAGTGTTCAAGATTAGGTTGGATGGAGCTTTGAGCAACCTAGTCTGGTGAGTGCTGTCCCTGCACATGTCATGGAGCTTGGAACTAGAGGACCTCTGGAACAGATTGCCTTTAGAGATTGTAGAGTCTTCCTCACTAGAGATATTCAAGAATTGCCTGGACACAATCCTGTGCAATGTAGCAGGTAGGATGGAGCAGATGACTCACTGTGGTCCCTTCCAACCTGACTTGTTCTGTGATTCTCTGGTCTTTAAAGTCCCTGCCAATCCAAGAATTCTACAATTCTGTGAAACTGATGCAAAATGGTCTAGTTGCCAGTAAGATATGATTAACATTTAATTTAGTACCTTAACTCTATACTTATTACTTATTTTTATGGTGCAAGATGAGAAGTTCTAGGAAGGTTCAAGCTTTTATAATAGAAATACATTTTAATCCACTAATTTTATGAGATTGTGTGTCTTTGTAGAGAAATACTAGGAGTTTTCCCAGAATAGAATGAGCCTGAGCTTGTCTCTCTCTTAATGCTAGGACAAGCTATTGCACAGCTGGAACAGTGTCAGAAGGTCAAGACTAAGGAGTGACAGCTATTGAGACAGATTTATCTAGGTCATTTGCTATCATTCAGCTGTCTGTTTACAGCTGTGCACCAGGGAAGTCATAATAATAGAAGTAATGTTCTTTGGAATGCTACTTCAATTAGGTTATGTTTATTCAAGCAGCTGATTGCATTATCAAAATCATATTTAGAAGAATTTAAAAGTACACGGGAAAACAGAGAGCTGTGTAGAGAAGGCATTTATGTGTAACATACATCAAAAGCTGCCATAATTAAAACATTTGTTCATGTCAAACCTGGTAAATTATTAAATGATTAACAAATAAACACTTTCTTGTCATGAAAATGTATTTCTTTTATTTTTCTCTGGGAAAGAAAGAGGTGGAAATTTTATTCTGCTTTCTTGTGCAGGTTGTACTGCATCTTTAAGGCCACACAGTGTCTTTACCTATCTGTTTTCAGATAACTGTTAAAGGACAAAGAAATGGCTCAGGAGTTCAGGCTCAGGAAGTAGCAATGATATAGCAGTAAATGTCAAAGGCAACTAATGCTTCTTTCTGCAATCATACTGCTGTGAAGCAACAGTTTGCCAGGTTTTATGTTTCCCAGAAAGACAGTGAGCTCTAATGCCTCAGACTGTAGGACTTTTTCCAGTAGTCCCTTACTCTCCCACAAGATTCATGAGATTCTTAGCTAGGTGCAAACAAACCATTTAACAAAGTTTTGAAATGAAATTTGTGTCCCATTTTAGCTCTTGTTTCAACACCTTCAACTCTTTCCACCAAGGAAACAAATTCTCTAAGAAATGCTAAAGGGATCCAAAGCAAAGCAGTTCCAGGTATTGTATGGGGATATCACTGTTATCTGGTGTTATACTTAGTAATAATTACACTGCATTTCAAATTGGCTTTTGGCTGATTGTGCCTTTTAAGTGGCTTTGCCTACGGCCTCTGGTAGGTTGTTCACTGTCCATGAATTTTTCCATCTCATTTCTAATTTTTTATAGTCCTTGCTTCTTTAGTATCTTACGAATTCCTTGACTGACATGTACAATCTATGCAAATTTTGTTCCTTTGCTTAATTTTAAACCTTCTGGTTGGTCATAAGACAGCACAAAATTTTTGAGTTATGGAAGAGAATAATGGCTCTTTGGCCACCTCTTATGAATTCCTGAGTTATGGAAGAGAATAATGGCTCTTTGGCCATCTCTTATGAATTCCTAGTAGTATGCAGATCATTAAGCAGTATACAGAAATAGTTTGTTTTCTTCTGAAAACTACAGTTTTACAGATTGCCTCATCCATGCGTACATCAGTATATACTGGTACTTTATATCCTAAGAAAAAAAAATATGGTAATACAGAGAAAGCATATTCCAGAAGATCATTCCAAAGAAGATTCTAAGAATCTCAAACATACTTCCAACTTTGCTGTTGATTTGATGTTTTAATTTAGGCAAGCTATTTTGTTTTTCTGTGCCAGAGCTTCTTAACTGGTTCATTGCCTGTCTTGCCTTCATCAACTTTCTAAAAGCAGTGTTTTATTATACCTATTGGCACAGAGAATATCGAATCTAAGGTGTCTGTATACATAGCAATAAAGATGATTTCCAAGAAAATATGTGAAGTGATTAAACCACTCTTTCTACCAAGCAAAGTTGTTAGAAAGGTTATGCAGGGCTATACGACACCACGTAAGTCCCCCTTCTCTTGCCATCAGGAAAGAAATCTATAGCTTAGAAACCTTAAAATTCTTTCAGATGGCTGTAATTTGCTGCTATCACTTGTAATTCTTGTCTATCTGCATCTTTCACCTTGAGCCTGCAAGCTGACAATATGCAAACCCTGCATGTTTTGTATAATCACAGTTCCCTGTTGCCTTCTCAGCTCCCTCTTCTGTTTTCTTCCTTATTTCAGGTGTTGAAACAGCTTTTATTTGTCATTTTTCAGTCATGTGGTCCGCAGGGCTCAGAGGTTTGTCTACAAAGGAGCTTTTGAAGGTGACAAGGAAACATAAAATCATATATAGCTCTGTCTGTATGTGACATTTTTTAAGATATTTGGACATTAGCTCAAAATTTTTGAAGTCTTCCCTGTAAGAAGCTGTTGAGAACATTTTCAGGTTGTAAAACTCACTGTAGAGGAGCATCTCACCTACCTTTTGGCTGACTTGAGAGAGTCATTGCTCTTCCTTAACTCAGCAGTGATCAGCCCCTGACTCTTGCTGTGGGGAAGAAAATGATGACTTTACCTGCTATTATCTGCTATGAGCGACTGCAGAGAGTGGGAGTGAAAGCATTCTGGCTGCACCCCACTGTGTGTTGGGAGGAGGAGTGACTGAGAGCACAGGGTGAATCCTGTGAAAAGGGGAAATGCAGCCGGCTCATCCCAGTTCAGCTCACGGTGCAGATGCAGATGTAACAAAACACTTCCTCTCTGCTTCTCTTAGAGAAGCTGTTGGTTTCTGCTTACCTTGAACAGGTAAGTACTTGATCATATGGGCTTTTCCAAGAGCTTGTCTGTTCTTAGTGACTAATGATAGTTTAAAATGCATTCAAGTATGCATTTGAATTTCAGATGTGAAAAACACGGGGAAAAATTTGGGAATATGCAGCAGCAGAAGAGGAGTGGAATCAGTCAATACTGGTTTTAGAACAGAGCACATGTAGTCCATATTAAGTTGGTTTTGCAGCACTTGGAAACTTGTTACTATCCTGACAGACTTCAAAATAGATCCTTCACATTTGCAGGATGAAAAAGGTGTAAAATCTCAGTATGAGGGAAAGAAAAAGACAATGTGTGAAAGAAAGAAGGAAAAAAAAGAGAATGTTCTCCAGAATGCATATTTCATGTAAAAATCTGTATTTAATCAAATGAGAGAGTGAGAGTTCTGTTAGCAATAAAGGCTTAATCTACTTTCTTACTAGATGCTAAGTTTAGCAACATATTATCAGAACATACATTATTTAAGTATTGGAAAGTTTCATTAAATTGTACTATAAAGCACCATATAAATAGAGCTTTTCAGGGCATCCATTTACTACTGTCTTTGGACCACAGTGACTCATTTGGTGTTGGGAGACAGTTACCAGTGCTGTATCTTAGGCAGTAGTATGCACTCATGAGATTTGAAAGATCAAACCAGAAAGTTTAAAATGTATATTTATGATAGAATGAACCTTTACGATAACAAATACATATCCAACTTATTAACTCCTTTTTCTGTGTTTGGAGACCTCTGCAACTTTTTTGTTTTGTTTTGAAATTGAGATTTACATATTTCAGTTACTACAAAACCCAACACAATCAAAGATAGAGGATTCAATGGTAGAGACGGTAGGTCCATCAGTTTTACACAAGTATTGCTCCTTTACTACCCATATGCCTGGTGACCCACAGTTCAGACTGGATGTCAGGCTTATATCTCAGTCTGTGTTTTTCCTCTGATACTATTCCATGTATTGTTATGATATAAATATACTGGGGGACTTAACAAAATAGTAACATCCATTTTTCTCAGTGTGGAAGTGCAAATTAATGGTTAAAGACAGAGATAATGAGCCACAATTCTTGGTTCTATTCTGGGTTCTGAGCTGACTCACTACATAATCTTACTCAAGTCATTTAAATTCAGGTGAAATAGGCCCCACTGAGCTGATAAGATAATGCGGGCTTCAGCCTTTCTTCCTTAGTGGATTTTTCTATACAATTCTGCCCCTCTGTAATCAGAATAAATTTAATAAAGTTTTGTTCCGCACGCTAATTGTAATATATGTTTAGTAAATTTATTTACCCTTAAATCCTTTATTGAAAGATGCATTTTTTTCTGATAGAAGTAGGCAGGTAAATATTAGCCTGTTCTGTGGAGATACGTCTTCTAAAATGATCGTCTTCTACACCCAGAAAAAATGGCCTTTCAAAAAGCAATGACAACCATAATTGCCCATCAGCAGGGTTGCCACCTGGAGATATGTCTCATTCCCAGATTTCTGCAGTGAGCTAAATGATGATTTGTGATACACAAGTCAGGACACAGAATATTTGCTCTCCACTGGAAAGTGTACCTCTGTCACTGATGTGTGAAAACACAAATGACCTTTGCTTTTAATTCCAGTATGTGAACTTGAAATAAAAATTCTGACCAGTTTTGCCAAGTAGATTTTTTTTTCAGCAATGCCCAGGAGAGTAAGAAATTATGTCTTAGAATGGCTTCACATGACCACACATCCCAGCAGTGGGAATGGCACCACCAAGCAGTGGTGATTCATTCACTCGGCACTGAAATTGTCATCGTTCAGAGGAAAAGGATCATTTTTGAACAAAGAAATGTCTTACCCCACAGAGAGTACAGACATTATAGAGTTATTAATCAGGGCAGTCGTCCCGAAAGTAGATTTAACTGCAGGATTTCATGTAGAGAAAAACCAGAACTACAGGAGGAAGTGATTGAGGGCTCAGAGTAGTGGATAGAATTGCATATTTTAAGGACTCCTTAAATTACACCTGGGGAAAAGTTCACTCTGTGCATGCCAATGAAATTATTCCTGTTTGTGTGGTTCACAGTTTTCTTTGGATGGCAACTACTCAGTAAGGTAATTGCAGCTGGTTGTAAAACAGGAAGACAACCAGTTTAATTTGCTCTGTTTTCCACTTCAGTGTCACCTCAGGCTGTTTCTTTGCTATATCTGGTATACAAAGCCAAATCAGCCTCATCATTGGTGAGATGGGAGACCACAAAGGAAAGCTGTGATTCGGCAGGTAACTACAGAGGTGATTTTTTTTTTTTTTTTCCTGTGAGCACTTCTTTGTACTCAATACAGCAGCATGAGGTGGGAGTTAAGGATTTCATAGCACTGAAGCATCTATTGTCTTTATGAATCATAAAGCTGAGGTGCTATTCTCCTACGGCCGTTGCAAAACAATTCAGATAATTTGGAGCACCCTGGTTCAGCTTCCCTTCTCTTTGGAAAGTACCTGAAGTAGAGCAAGTCAAATCAACTGGATATTGTTGTAGTTCAGCTGAGGAAAAAGTAGTTTTGCATAGATCAAAATGGTTGTTTAGTTTTAAAGGGACATCTGGACCACAAGGATGACTTAAAAGTTGGATCAGATTGCTGAAGGCCTTCTCCCGGTTAGTTTTGAATATCTCCAAAAGTGAAGGTTCCACAATCTCCCAGAATATTTCCCTTCAGGGTTTGGCCACTTTGATGGTCAAAGAGGTGGTTACTATCACTTGGTCTGTAAATTCTCCAGGTAGAAGACAGTTGCTTTGCCTTTTCTCAACTGAATCTTGTTTTCATACTACCTCCTGCCTGCTGATGAAGTAAAGATGAAGTAAAGCTTAGGCTTTAGGGACCTCCAGGTTAACAGTACTGAAGTTATTTGGAGTCCAGCTAGTCATGGTTTACCTCTGTAAAAATTTTCAGGTGTCCATAATATTAACTGAGTCAGTAAGGCCCATGTTCAGTGGAGCCTGTCATCAGGCATTTTGTAAGTTTAATGAAGGCTTTGCTTCCCAGAGTGGAAGGATTGTGAGTGTACCGAAAACAGATCTTTATTCTGATGAAAGTTACAATAGAATAGGGACAAGCAGAAATTACAGAAATTCTGAAACAAACTCTTGGAAGCTTAGAGGTCTTGGCAGTGCAATTAAAACTTTCTGAGGTGTACATTTAGAAATGACATCTTGAAACTCATTCGTATTTACCAAAGTTTTTGTATTTACCACCAGTTTATAAAATTGCAGGCTACACTAACCTGCATTTCTGGTACTTCTTGAAAGGCATGTGGTTTCACCATTTACTGATATCTTAGGAATTTCTTTTTACTTTATTTCTTTATACCTGTAAAAAGTGTTGTGAAGCATAGTCATTTTGATTTGGTAGCTCTTTTAGCACCCATTCTGGACAAAGTGTATGTGTCTGCACGATGTAGGAAATAGTAGTTAATCAAGCATTTTATACTTTCTTTGACAATATCACAAAAGTTTATTCTCTTTAGAGTCTTTATGTACTTGACTAGAATTTTTGGGGGCTTGGATGCTGGTTTCCTCTTTCTGTTTCCTTAGATGATGCAACTTGGGTAATGAAATTCTAACCTTGCATAAACAGGCATGATTTCTTCCAAGTATCTAAAAGACATGCATATTAAAAGTGAAAAATTGTTCCAAATATGTCATGGTATTAATTTTTTATTTAAAGTCTGAAATATTTCTGTCCTTAGTAATGTATATTATACATGAAAGCTTCCATTTCATTTGCCACTATAAAATCCTGTGTCAAACAGTCTAAATTCTTAGTGTACGAGTTTCAGCAAGTCAGAAGCCGGTATTTTATTAACAACCATGGCCTTGGTTGCTCAGGGAGAGGTTTTTATTTGATCTTAAAAGAATGTTCTGTGATCAGTCCATGTTATCGTGGAACTCATTCTGTCTCCCACTGACATGGATGTCTATTCTTCCTCTGATGTTATAGTGGAGATTGACATCTTGTAGCACTACATTTAATAAAAGAATGATTTCAGAATAAAGAAATAACTACAGTTTTGCAATAATGCAGTTTCAGGTAGTCTTTCCCTCTCAGTGCAGATGTTTGCAAAACTGAGGTTGAATCTGTGGATACATCTTAGCTGAAAACTTCATAAACCATTTTCTGCAAGATTTAACAGGCAAGCTTTACTAATTTCAGCACCAAATTGTCATTTATCTGATATTTACCTGCTTTTCTGGATGACATTTTTCTCCTAAACTATTCTACCTCTAACAGACCTCATTTAGACTAGCTGTCTGTTAGAAATGTGTTTCAGGGTGGTCACTTATGGTACTGAGACTAAACACAACTTTTCCATTTTGTGTTATCGTCCTTCTGTGATTACGGAATAATACATGCTGTATCCTCAGCTCCTTGGAAGATACGTGAGACTTCAGTAATCTCACTGAATTCTACTGCTACATTTGTATTGACCCACAAATGAGATGCAGTATGAAAGGAGTTAACTGAGAAATTCCTATTGGAATCAGCTGCTGTACAACAGTTACTACTGAAGTTGTTTTTTATCTCCCTGATTTTTTTGAGTCTTATTTCTGAGCATATGCAGCATATTCCCTCTCCATAAATAATGATCTTATTAAGTAAATAACTTGCTGCATAGTGGAGAGATGGGAACACCTTCCTGACTTTCCCACTGGGGCATCTTGCCTTTCTAAACCTGCAGAAAGGAAACTATCTTTGGTAATCAGGACATGTATATGCCCAGTTGTATAAAGGGAAAGACAGCCTAAATCTGTGTCTCAGTTTTTGCAGCAGCTGACAAATTGTTATTGTACATTAATTATGGCCTAGCTCACAGGAGGATCTAGGAGATAATTTATGTGGAGGAAATTGTTACTGCTTTACTCAAAAAGGAAAAGAAATCCTAGTTAACTATAAAACTTTCTGCACCTGGGTTTTCATCGTGGCTTTCTTAAAAATCCATCTATACATGTATGCACTTGCTTTTCCCTGAGTGAATTTTAGCTATCTACCCTTCATGGCACTTGTTAGTGCATGGTAAGGGCAACAAAACAAAGTGAAAGTTCATTTGTTTTGCTGAATTATTATTCACAGCAGTTTCAAATTTATTTTGTTGATATGTTTTTGGGAAATTTCATGTCTAGAGGGAGTTAAACAGAAAGCTGAAACATTTATGGGTGCCTTATAACAGAAGTTATGTAAAATGCATTTCAAATTGCACATTTGTAAATAATGTTGGTTTGCCATATTTCCTATAAAATATTGCATTCTTTTTAACTCATATAATTCAAACAGGATATCTGATGACAATGCAGCTGCCTTTGTATCATCCAATGTTCTTTTCCTTTTTTTTTACTGGACAGCAAAAAATATACTTCTGTTTTTTTCAGTGAAAATGTGTTATTTTTGAAATTAGGGATGTCTTTATTATATTCCTCACTGACTAGCTCATAACTTCTTTTCATATAAAGATATTGCACTATTTTTACAGCTTATCAGTTATTTTATGGGGAAAAACTGTTCTATTTTGTAATAATGGAGATACTTCTTAGCAAAGTCCTCTGATTTTGGAAGATGTACTGATGGTTTACTGGGAGATGGATGGTTGTATTTCCTGCTTATTCTCTGAGATATGAAGTTCACACTTAATGGAGGTGACACTTGGGGACATGGTTTAGTGGTGGATGGTGCCAGATTTATGGTTGGACTCAAGGATCTTAAATGTCTTCTCCGACCTAAGTGATCCTATAATTATTTGTTTGTGAGCGTAGTCATTACTTTCATTATACTTTATTTGCAAATAGGTAAATGTATCTGGGGATGTTAAGGGGAGGCAAACAGCTGAGGGACAGTGGCCTTCCTTTAATTTTGTAAAAAAAAATGGTGGAAGTAAAGCATAGAGAGTGCTCCCTTGGGGGAAGAAAGGCCTTGATTTTATTTTTAACAGAAATGACATTAGCATAAGACACTGATATATAGAACAAACATACTTTGGGGTTTTCTTCCTTTTCAAAGGCAAAGAGAAAAATTCTTCCCATTTGTGCTTTTTCTTTTATTCCTATACAAAACCAAACTTTTCTCTTTTGCTAACTTTTTAACCCAATTTTTTATTAAGTTCTTCTTCATGTTTCCATTATTTCCAATTATTTTGTCTTCTTTGAGCTATAATTAATCCTCAGTATCAGAACGTATGACTTTGTGTTGCTGGATGCCACTATTTGACATTTATCTCAACCTGTCTTTTCCTTTCTTTCCTTACTCAAATTGATGCCTTGGAAAGCTGATCTGCACCTTTCCTTTCTTCCTGAAACAGAGACTGGACAGAGTTAGAGAATAAAGTAGGTATTTATTGAAAGGCCTCCAGGATCCACCCTAGGCAAGACAGGAGCCTGACCAAGGCTGCACCCAGGGTGGACCAAGAATGATCACAAAAATGGCTGACTGGTCACAGGATGTTATATTTTTATAACTTTTGCTCCATCTGTATATTGGGGTTTAATTGTCCAATTACAGCTTCCGGTTGTGAGGTCCCATCCTTCTTGTTCCTCTCTTCAGTCCACCATTGGTTATGCTTTTGGGCCTGAAAGTTGTCCTTGGTCCTCAGCAGGAAAAGGATTTGTTTTGTCTGCCTACTCCGTGAATAGAGCTTACTGGCACTTGATGTGAGGCTCAGAACTACACCCCTAGGCAGCACAGAATATGAAAATATGAAAACTAAAACTTCAGGCATCACAATGAGTGTTAACAATTTCTAAAAATCTGACAAGCATCTTAAATGTCTAAATGGCACATTTATTGTTGGCACACTGAATATGTCAGCATCACAGCAAAAAGAGATTAAAGCAAGTGATTTGATGATTGAAATGAGAAAGGGAGAAATATATCCACTGTTTACTTGCTTTTGCTATAGAGTGTGTTGTATTAGAGGATATGAATTTTATTTGTTGTGTCATTATTTAAATAAGTGATTATTTCAAAAACGACTATACATTTTTATACGAAACTTTAGTTAATTAAATGCTTCACAGTACCTGCTGTCTTCAGGATGTTGAGTGGCTGGGTAGTCATAGTTATCTAATTTCACTGTTATTTTCTAAACCCAATTCTGTGTTATTTTGCTGTGTGTATTGACGTCCATGTCTAGGCCCCTTCACTGATTCTATGCGATTCTTTCCATATTCAGCCACCTTGCATTTTATTTTCTTTTTGGGAACTTTAAGACTGACAGGTTATACAATTATTAGTTGCAAATCCAAGGACCAATAAGTTCTCACTTCAATCCTAAATCCTAAAGACTGTTTCTTCTTCTTCTTTTCTTCATAGTTGCACATGTTGTCTCCAATCCTTTAAACTCATCTCTCTTACTAGTAAATTCTTCTAAAAATAAAAGTGCCTATTTAGCAAATTGCTTGTTGGCAAAATGCTCACATTGGGTATGTTTAACCAGGGCTTCTCTCGAAGAAGTTTGGGAATTTCTTAAAACAACTGAAATAACCATCTCAGCCAATACTTAGGTGGATCACTGTGCCCTGGCAGTTGTCTGCTCTGGTTTGATTCTGAATATCTCTGGTTACCTCGCCGGTGCAGTAGGTAGAACAAGTTGTTACTCGGCAGCGTGCTTCAGAAAAAGTTGTATGTAGTAGAAAAAGTTGTGCAGACGTGATAGATTCTTTTTTCAGTCAGAGTTACTTTGTATAATTTGTTTTTACCTGCATCTCCTACTTTGCTAAGTATTCCGGAACAAACTGTGCTCATTTAGTGAAATTGTCCCAGATTACTGATATTTTGGGCTAAGGCCAATAGCATGAGACTCAACAAGGCCAAGTGCTGGGTCCTGCACTTGGGTCACAACAACCGCATGCTGTGCTGCAGCCTTGGGAAGAGTAGCTGGAAAGCTGCCCAGTGGAAAAGAGCCTGGGAGTGTTGGATGACAGCAGCCAAACAAGAGCCAGCAAGTGCCCAGGTAGCCAAGAAGGCCACAGGCATCCTGGCCTGTGTCAGCAATAGTGAGGCCAGCAGGGCCAGGGCAGTGGTTGTCCTCTTGTCCTGGGCACTGGTGAGGCCACACCTCAAGTGCTGTGCTCAGTTTTGGGTCCCTCACTACAAGAAAGACATTGAGATGCTGGATTGTGTCCAGAGAGGGGCAACAGAGCTGGTGAAGGGTCTGGAGCACAAGTCCTGTGAGAAGTAGCTGAGGGATCAGGGAGTGTTTAGTCTGTAGAAAGGGCGGCTCGGAGAGGACCCTCTCTCTCTCTACAAGTACCTGACAAAAGGCTGTAGAAAGGTGGGGGTCAGTCTCTTCTCCCATGTAACTAGCAATAGGACCAGAGGAAATGGACTCATGTAGTGCAAAGGACGGCTTCGATTGGCTCTAAGGAAAAGTATCTTAATGGAAAGGATTGTCAAATACTGGAACAGCCTGTCCAGGGAAGTTGTGAAGTAACCATCCCTGGAGGTATTTAAAAGACGTGTGGCACCTGGAGACTTTGCTCGGTGGTGGACTCAGCATTGTTAACATTTCAACTAGATGATTTTAGATATCTTTTATAATAAAAAAAAAATTCTATTATTCTATATATACTTGTTGCTTAAAATTAAATTTCATCAATCAAAACTCTTTCGTTCTCCTCGGATAAATTTATATTTATTTGTTTGTTTATTTTCTCCTTGGCAGCCTAAAGCATCACAAGGGCCATATTGTTCAGGATTTCAAAGAGCAATCGTTTATCTTTGTGGATACAAGTAAACGGACAATGGTGTCCCGGCCATCTGCTCAAGCTGCTTGAGAACAGTCTTCTGTGCAAATGGCATGAAAGGTAATTTAACCTCAGAAGGTGCCCACAGAGCTCCAGTTCTGTTTACTGTTCTGTCTTTGCCAGTCTAAATATAAAACATGCTGAACAAAAACATCCTTTTTTCTTTCCCAATTTAAAGAACAGATCATCATCAGGGCTAATTTCAGCTAATTTCACCACAAGGGGTTGTTTTTCCTTTTTAGTATGTTTTTTAAGTAGCAGATAGGTTTCCTGGGATAAATGGTATCTGTCATATAATTGTGTTTGTTACTGTAGGAGGCTGTTGTTTTTCAGAGTACAAAATAGGGTATAATCATGGAGTGGTACTCAGTGCTGAGTGATACACACTTTAAACATATCAACTCTAATTTTGCCATGATCCCTTGTTATTTTGTTTTGCCAGACACTGTGTTTAATTGAGGAAGGCAGCTCTGCTAGTAAGCAAGTTTTTATTTGCAGGGGGGTATTCTGTCCTGAAAATGATGAGTGCCTTTTTCTGGATGCCCTCTTTCAAAGCCTCACTTGGAGTAGTTTCAGTCTCTGGTCCCAGTGAAACTCTGAAAAGAGTTAAAGTTTCACTGCCAGTAAAAAGCTCGTGTGTGTGTGTGTGTGTGTGTGTGTATAGATAGATAGATAGATAGATATAGAATAGCCAAATGAGGGAAGAACAATTCCTTTCTCAAATTCAGTACATATTTTAGGCTAGAAAAGAAGGGCTTGACATTCATCTCAATGTCAATGGTTTTGCAGTTCCTACTGGCTATGGTCATTACGCTCAGGACTAGCAAAAGCAGCTTCTGGGTGCTGCCCCACAGCTTGAAGCTCTGTATTATCTTCTGCCGTCTGCTGTGCTTCCTGTTCTGTGCTAAAGCAGTTTCTGACTCCTTCGTGCTCTCTTTGTACTGCATTCCTCCTGCTTTGTGGTAGGTCTGACTGGTCCATGATGTGAGACTGTTTTCTGGCAAAGTCTGGAGGTCAGATCAGATCTTGTAGAGCATGTTCTCTGGGATGCTGTTGCTGCGCAGTCATCTTGCATGCAGCTGTGGGAGGAGAAGTAGAAAAAGTATATTCCTGGCTGCTTTGTCAGATAACTTGTTCTGAGGGCACGTGGGAATGTCAGCAGCAGAAAGAAGGTAGATAAAATCTGTATTCAACAATCAAACTTGGAATAGGCAAAAAATTATGACAGTGTGTCTGTGAGAAGTATGTCTCATCTGGTTTTGTTGCTTATTCAGCTACACTGGTTTAGCTAACCTAATAAAATAGTGTCTTACTGTAAAAAATACATCCTGGACATAAAAATGGACCAGATTCTTGATTTAATTGCTGAAGAGTATCCAGTCTTGATGGTGGCAAGCTTTTGCTCCAACTTAACAACATAAGCCTGATTCATACGTTTCTTGGACATTTTCACTTGGATTTAGGTTTTTAAGCAGAAGAGGTGGAACATGACAGATTTGAAAATGTTTTATATAGCTTTCAACAAGAAGCAATTTATAGCAACTTGAAGTTACATAACTTCTAACTCCACTTTTTTCATGGCATGATTTAGATAGATCTGGTACTTTCACAATAATTCAAAGGAATATGCAATCAGTCAATCCATCTTATCTATTTTAAGCATTTCCAAGGAACCATCACTGTAGTTTCTACATTCTAAATCTGAATACAATTGACAGTTTGCCATAAACAAGTATTTTGCAAAATATAAAAAAGAAAAATGGCTTTATTCATTTATGAAATGAAACCTTCCTCTAATAAAGGGATCCCACAGTATTGCTCATGATGTTCACTACACAATTAGTATTAATTTATGCTTTAGGTAAAATTTTACTTTAGGAAAAACCGTGTTTTTCATAGGAAGATGATGAGATTCTTCTCTGGCAATAGCTAACTTGCAGATTTGTACAGATTTGATCCTACAATTATCAGAAAGACACTAGAATATTACCTTTCATTAATTATATTGGTCTAGATACAGGACAAATGAACACAACAAAATTTTTTCACAGAGCAATATTTAGGATAATCTAGGAATTCATTCATATGGCTTCAAAATACTTGTAGCCAGAGGTAGTTTGAATTCTCTCATAAAGTAGTTCATTCCAACCATTTTGCAATATTGTTCAAATGAATTGTTGCACTTTTAATCAATTGAATAATTCATGAACATTCTTTTAAAGGAATTTAATCAAAGTATTATGTGAATACTTTCTCAACATTGTACCAATAGTAGTATCAAAGCAATCCTTCAGCCTCCGCTTACCCCTCTGTGTAGTTTGAGTGTTTGCGTTTTCCATCATTTGGCCTGAAAAGAAGCCATAAGGTTGTGTAGGGCAGAATTAGGCATCTGTCTGGGATATAAAGATTATCCTGCTGAGAAAAACAGACTAAGTTGAGGAAAACATTAGGAGAAGTACAAATCAAAAGCTAAAAAAAAAAATAAACAGACAAAAAACAACACCCCAGAAAACAAATCCAACAATAACAAAATGGAACCCGCAGAAAGAGCAGCCTGTGTCTCAGGAATATTTTCTGCTTTTGACAACATTATCATATTTAGTTAAAATTCTAGAATGTTCATTCCTTGTTCATACTTCTTCCACACTGGCAGGGTAGATTTCAGTATTAATAGTGTACTTTTTCAATCCACATGGAAATTTTTTGTAATTATTTGGAAAAAATAAGAGAAGCATTAATATCAGTTATCGAGTTTAGCTGGAGCTTTTTTAAGGTCAAGGACTGCCACGGTAGTTCAAAGCTGCAACAGATTAAAATTCTGCTACTCTCAAGAGAAAGAATTCTAGAAGGCCCTTTTAGTTTTCCATGAAGTATGGAAACACTGAATTTTTGAGAACTCAGTTTATCTTCTGTTTCTCAAAAGATACACAGTAGTTCTGTATGTTGTTTTTGACATTCTACTGAGCAACATGGCATTATTAGATTCACAGAAAGAAGGAATTAGAGATTATGTAGGATTTGACTTCTACGTCTCATCTCCTCTACCTCACGGACCATGCTTGGCCTTCATTTGTTGTTGCTCTTTAATTAGTAGTCTTCTCTTAGATGAAGTGGTCAGGAATAAGAAAGGATTAGAAGAATATTGTTACTCTCTCATGTGGAACTTCTGTCATAAAAGTGTATATGATTGAAAGCCTGAGACAAAATGTGAAGAAGCTGCTTCCCAATATATGGTGATACCATTTAATGGTTCTCACCCATAGCACTGACATTTCATTTAATGAGCTGTAATTGTCTGCTGTCATCTGTCATGATCTTAGGCTCTGGCTGGGTTTTAGTTTGTAATGAGGACACTTCAGTGCAAGCATATGCTGATGTCTAAATGCTTGCTAGGTGTCTAGATTCTCATATAATCAATGTACTGTATGTTTTCATGGTAGTCAGGCCAAAATAATGATTCAAATATCCATCTCCTACAGGTTCAAATGACTGACACCTTCGTATGTCTCTAGGATCATTTAAAATGTGTCAGTGTGCTTGAGACATCCATGTGGAATAGACAAATATGGTGGTAAAGGACCTGTAGGAGACCTATATCCTCCTAATGGGCTTGGTGGAGCTAGGAAGGAATGTTCCAAGGTACCTCTGAGGCCAACTGAACTGGGCCTTAACTGGCTAGGCAACAGCAAATTTAAATATCTTTCTTGCATGTAGACAACAGATGCTGGGTGTGTTAATCTGAAACTGAACTCCATGATATGTAACAGTGCCTTTATTGGATTTCCTGCAAACAGCCTCACTGACGTGAGAATCATGCAGAGAACTAATGGGATTGTGGAAAGTCATCCAGGTTTTGTCTGCGGCCCTTTATAGGAATCTGACATTACTATACTATACCGTACCAAAGAGAACTTTTCAAGAGTGGACCTATGAAAGTTTGGCTTGAAACCACTGCCAGTGCAGATGTGCTGGCAAAATGAGGTGCATAGGCAGGAACTCAGGTTAGCAGCCATGGATTGAAACAAGAGGTTTAGAATAGATAGAAGGAGGAGCATTTTCACTCTGAGACAACAAGGCGCTGCACTGGGTTGTTTAAAGATCCTGTGCTGGCTCTGTTCTCTGAAGTGGTCAAGACCCAGCCGGACAAAGCCCTGAGCACCCAAGCCTGGTCTCACAGCTGAGCCAGCTTGGAGCAGGAGCTTGAGCTAGGAACTGCCTGATGTTCATTCCTACCTGAATTTTCCTATGATCTCAAGTTACATTATGTCAAAAAGTGAAGCCAATAGCTTTTCTGTTCAAGTCCAATTAAACAAAAATAGAAAAACTATTTCCCTTAACTGAAGGTGCAAGGATAGTCAGCTTCCTTTTCTGGTATGAACAAGTGGCCCCAGAATTAACTGAACTAATGCTGTTGTGGTGGGAACTGAAATGGTTTGTAAAATTTTTTTGTTACAACCAGCATTAAAAATTTGAGATGGCGCATAATAATAATAATAATAATNAGCATAATAATAATAATAATAATAATAATAATAATAATAAAACAGCAGAAGGACTCTAGGGTGATTTGTGGGATCCTTTGTTTACTGGTTTTGGGTTTTAATATGATGCTTTTTTTGGTGTGAAAAGGTGAGAATATTTTTGTAAAAATTGAATCTAACCTCCTTATAAATGAAACATTACAACACACAGACAGGAGAAAAGGTCACAGTTTGACTTGCAACTAGAAATCTAGCATTTTCTCAAAATAGGGAAAACATGGGAAAAAGAAATTTCAAGTCAGGCTAGAACATTTTTTCTCTTCTTTCCTCATCTCAGTGGAGCAAAAATTTCCCCATATATTTAAGGAAATATTTAAATAGGCTTTATTAACTCCCTAAATAAAACCATGCTTTTTAAAATCATAATATTGCCAACAACCTGGCACATATTGCTAGCTTTCTCTACGTAAAAAAAAATGTATTTATTTTTGAATTATGGCATATTTTGAATTATATCACATAGAATGAGACCTGCATTATGCAAAAAGATACTGAATTACTTTTTGCCTTTGACGCTATTATAAGCTGGTGAAATTGAAAAGGAATGTAGGAAATCTCAATTCCTTGACTAGTGAGCAAAAACAAAGGATGTTGCAAGAGTATGCAAAATGATGCATAAATAGAGAACCTGTATTATAGTAATGTTTTGGATAAAAAATTTGGGTTCAAAACAAAAATATTTTGAAAATGAATAAAATAGTAAAGTGTGGATAAAATCAACAGTGGAACTGATGTACTTTGCATGAATTTAAAGGGCAGTGTTTGAATAGGCTCTAGAATGCAGGAACAGTGGTCTTTGTTTTTTGGTGTAAGCCCGTTGCATACTCGAGTAGAAAGGTAGCTCTGAGTGTTTGAATTTTGGTTACTCTTATCTACAGAGCTCCTGTAGTGCTGAGCTGGTGACCTCCTTCCTGAAAAAGCCTGACATATGCCACGAATTTAGGTAGGACGCTGGAGCTTGTATTGCCTCAACAGCCACAGACAATTTAGAGTATGCTCATAATGCTACAGTTCTTTTCCTACAGCTGAGAAACAGCAAAATTCTAGTGGAGTGTAACCAGGACAGTCATTATTCAATAGCTACCAAAGGAACTTTGTTGCATCAAAATGTTAAAGGGTGTCTGCAAGAACTTAAATATTTTCAGCGATATGTTCAGAAGAATACAGATCAGTTGATGTCAGAATGAGGTTTTTAGAGTCATTGGCCATGTCCCAAAATTCTTTTCACACTTTTTCACACTGTCCACAGTCCTTTAACTGTTCTAACACTGTCTTATGCTAGTTTCTGAAAAGTGTACCACTGGAGTTCATGAACAGTTGATTACAGTATTGTCATTATTATTGTTTCTGGATTTCTCCCTTTTGTAATAAAGGATGTTGTGCAAAATTGGTGATCAATAAAACTGCATAAGATGTATTTTATCTCACTGGTTTAATATCCAACTCCCATGCCCTCAAGCATGTTTTTTGATTCCCTATCTGTTCTATTATTTTCAAGCTCCCAGCTGTGAAGTTTGTTCTAATTCAACCTTGAGCTGATCAAGTATGTTATCAGTAGCATAAAGTACCATGAATATACACATCATTATACTGGTTATGGAGAATGCATGCATGCATAAGATGTTTAACACATAAATAGTTTAATAAATAATTGAATTCTTTGCTGATATTTTCATCTTATGTAGTGAAAAGGGATGATCCATTTAATTAGTTCTAATTTTTAAAAGTGCTTAGTTATACAGTGGTTATACAATCATTAGTTCTAGCTGGGGTTTTTATTAATGTGAACATATAAATATATATAAATATATACAGAAATAAAATCTTCTATTTGATTTGTTTCTTTTCTGCATCTTTTACCTACTGTTCAATTTTTTTTAGCTTTTTGTTATTTGCTTGAAATGTTCTGCAGTAGAAACACTGCTAAGTTTCTCAGATATTTGCAAACACGTTACCTTTTAATGTTATATGGCCCCATTCACAGATGTAGAAATTGGTATGCCTAAATATAAATGAGTAGTAGTATTTTGGAGTATGTTTTTTGTGTGGTTTTTCTTTCAAGTATAGGCTAACACTTGTCAGCTGCACCTATGCTGCCTAGAAAAGATATCCCAACAAGAATGGTATTATATTAATGGTGTATTTTGAATTCCTATTTAAAAGTGTTGATGACGTTAAATAAGTAATAATTTTATTCGTAGTTGGATCAAGTTTTATCAGGCAAAGATTCCTAGATACAACATTTGGATATGATTTGCTCTGCCATGTTGAGACTAAAGGTGTGTTATGTATCTTTTTGTGTGTGACATATCTTGGAAAGTGTGGCATTTCGCCATTAGAAATTGTATGACAAAGTGTATAAGCCTTATTTTATTGCTGTAATAGTTAAATCAATGTGAGAATTATCTTTTGCATCACTTTAAATTACAGCCAGTAGTTTCCAAAGGCGAGGGGTTACCTCTCATACATGATTAGCTTTTGAAGTGAAAAGAACATGGAGGTTTCATAGTTAAGCCTCCTCAAAACTTGCAGTCCGAGAGGAGCATGGCACTTTCATGCTTCTTCAGAAACAGGACACATTCCTTTTACAGTGTTTACTTGCAGATTTTCAATTGAAATGGACACAATGTCTTCCACTTCAAAACCTATGGATCTGACAGGTGTTAATACTTGGGGGAATACCAGCATTTTAATATTCTTTCAGTGTGCTTCTATTTCAGCACTTTAAATTGAGTCATTAAATATTTCTGATGGCTCTAAATTTTTAGAAGAAAAATGGTTCAGCCAAGTCGGTAAATCATTTTGTCATTAGGAGGGGTGACGCCTTGAAAGATAGTAAGGTGATGAGATTTATTCTTTCTGCATGTGAAAAAATTACTTTTGCAACATGATAGATCACCTCTGGACTTAAATCTTCCTTTGAATAGGCCATCAGTGCATAGAACAATGAAATTACAAGAAGTAATATAAGTATTGGAATGTTAAAATTAAAGTAACTCATAGTTTTAATCTTTAAGTAAAATTTAGACTACACCACTAAAAGGATAGAATGTGCATGGGAATGCATGAGCGAGAGCTGCAAGGGATTTCAAGGCATTACACAATAAATGAGTTGATATTAAATAATGGTGGTATTGTTGAAAGTTACAATATGCTAATGGTCTTTAGAAAGCTTGAATTGAATTATTTAGTGATTTTACCATGCTGATGGAATATTATCTGTTTCATTAACTATATACTTTGCAAATGGGATATCTCTTTTCTGGGCAGCTTTAGTGCAATAGTTAACCATTAAAAAGTCAAAGAAACTAATCCAGCTATATATAAAGTAGGGAGGGTTGATGGTAAATTTTTACATGAGTAGGAATTTATAGAGCTGTTTTTCCTATGATGTGGGTTGTTTTAGCTTACAGATCTTCAGTCCAGAGGACTGCAGTGTGTGTCCTATTAAACACAGCAATGGCCAATAGAGAGCTCTTTACTCCCACATCTTCTATTCCTTGTTTCCTTACAGGGCAGATATGCTATGGAGTTGACTTCTCCAAGGCACCTCAGAGAAACAAGTGTTGGAATTTAAGTCTGATTGAGGCTTCCATTCTACAGGGTCAGCTGGTTTGGGTGGTTATTCCAGAGAAGCCGTTTGCAATTGCAGGAACACCATGTTTCTGGACCTTAGAACTTACTTCGGCATTTGCAACTAGCAGGCTAACATAAGTCACTATACGGAACTTTCAATTTTATAGATGAATAGACTGCTGGCTCTGTGTTTCAAGTATCAATTCAATTTTATGAAAATAGTCACAATAAAGTTAAGACAAACTATTACAGTTACTAACATCACAGTGTTAGTAAAAAGTGTTAGGTCATATCTAAGGCAGAATTAGACATAAATTACAGTTGATAAGTTAAAATAATAAAAATCTAATGTTACTATAGGATTGTCTCTGTTAAAGGTACTTCATGAATATTCAAGGTTTATTTTACACAGTTACTGTTCTTGCATTCAGCACCATTTTTGTAGTTCCTAAGGGAAGTCACCCCAGCTACTTCATCACCTATATTAATGAAACATAATATATCTACATGTTTCAGCATTGAAAGTGAAGGGAATCTAATGAGCTAACTGGAGTTGAAAGGAGATAAACAGGTCTGTATTATGGTTAGTAGTATTTAAGTATACTTTTTCTCCCCTTGTATTCATTTATTCCCAACAACTCTTCTGAGACTGACCCCTGCTGGAAGCTTTATCTTTTTCAACAAACATGTCATCAGAGATGCCTTAATTGTATAAACCCTCTTCCTAGGCAACAAAATTAGTATGAACCTTGACTGTACTTTGACAATCAAGCTCACGCTCTTGAGAAGCTGAAGGTTTCTGGGCGAAAGGTGTGCCTAACCATACTAAAAACATTGGGGTACAAAAAAACTTGAAGGCTGTAAGGCAAACTGAAATTTGGTCCTTTTATTTCCACTAATCTCACAGAAACTCTTGTGGACAAGTGGCCACTGTTCTTTGAAATACACTGAGATTCACACATCCATCCAATATTTGTCTCTCAAAGATGAATTATTTTCAAATTAAACACCTTTTGATCAGAAAATTCTTGGTTCAATAAGCCCCTAAATTTTGTTGATAAACATTCATTTAGATTTTAGGTTTATCTCTAGTATTTACTTAATTCAATGCAGTATTTTTATGTGTTTTTTGAGACATTACATTTATTTCAGAAAAGATGAGTCAAGGTTGTGAAAAATTCACAGTCCACTTACAGCTGCAATGTATTGTTAAAAATTCTGATAGTTTTATATAACCTATCAAAATCCTTAAAATTTGAAATAATTTTCAAAAGTATTTAAACAGTTTAGAATTTAAAAACTAATTAATATTGGAGGATTGACCTGTATGTGTAGCAAACAGCTGAAGTCTTGAGTTTAAATGAGCCCATTTAAATGTGCTCACTAAAATTTGACATCTTGAGTTTTATAACATAATTATGAACAGAGAAACTATGTATACTACTTGTAATTTGTTCCTACTATTCAAAACATAAGCCTTTTTTCTGAAGGCTGAATTTTTCTGATCTTGGCTGCTAATGACTAAATTTCTACTATTTTGTGGCACCATAAACTGTGGCCAGTGTCTCTCTTTACTTTTTTTCTGAGTGAGGCCTCGGTACTGAGCACAGTCATTGACCATTGGTCATTCTTAGGATTCTTTGCTTCTCCTGGTTCACAGCATCTCAAAGTGGCTTTGCAGCAGTAAGGTGGGAAGGGAGTTTAGGAGAGGAAAGAGAACAGTTACTGAGAGTGAAGCAGAATTATGAAAACCACATGAATAAATAAAGGTGTTCTTCATCCCCTATTTGAATATATTATAATCCTAATAAACAACTCCATCTTCTCTGTAATGCATGATGATAGAAAATTATTTTTCTTTTTTTCTGATGACTAGATGTTTTACTCTTCAGAATAAATATAAACAGCAGAAGTGGCTGTTACTGTCCTTTCACATCAGTAGATGGTGTTTTGGCCATGAACTTATATACTGCGTATGCCTTGAATTATGCAAAACATAGTTTGTCTTGTTATTGGTGTCCGTGAGGTAGTTGCAAATTTTATGTTATGAATTTTTGGGTTACTCGTGAAAATATTGGTTAAATACAAAATGTATAGTGTGCAGTCCACATGTATAATTTCAAAAAAAAAATATGTGATATATAAAATTCTTAATTTTAATAATTTAAACTAAATTACTGTCTATTCCCCTGGATTCTACAGTGGTGTTGCTTATGATCTGATTACACCAAAGTGCTTTTACTGACTTACTAGCACATGTTTAAATAAATCTTAAGTGTAATATGTTAAATGTATACACTGTAAGTTACTGCAGTTAGCTGTGGTTAACCCATACTTAAGCAACCACTGTGATTCTTTTCATTACTTCAGGATGTATTTGGATTTCTTTTTTTTCTTTTTTGTAATATTGACATTGTGGAAAAGGAAAAAAGTCATAACTGGACTAAAGTAGTATATAATGCTAGAAATTCTTTAATTATTGATTGATTTTTCTTCAGCCACCTTAATGTTCAAAGAATAAATGTCAGAAACAAGCGTTTTCCACTGAAACTTGCATCTTTTCATCCAATCATGTAATTTGTGGTATGGGGATTTGCACTAGAAATTTTTATAGTCTCAGCTGTAGCTGTGCAATTCCAAGCACGGGTAGAGGTAATTAAAAAAGAGAGGCAGAATTACTTTAAACAGGTGAGGATGATGAAACTCTTGACTTGTGGATTGAAATGTGAACATGAAATATGTTTTTTTTAGTTGCTATTGCTTGATAAAACTGAGCTTAAGTTCCCTGTAATCACGTGACACTTGTCTACTTATCCTCAGATTGGCAGCTGTAAATCCTTTTAAGAATATAAAATGAAACAAATAAAGAAATGTAGTTTTATGAAGTATTTGCAGTAAGGTTTTGCTAGTAGCCACTAAGAGGTTTGTTTAATCTGTGCAATTAATTGTGTAGCAAACATCTACTCTTACCTTTACAGTCTTAGATTGTTTTCTATACTCCACTAAAATAAGTTGGATTTTTTTTCTGTCACATTTGTTAGCTTTGTTGTGTATTTTTAACATAACATCATCTGAGATCTGTTGCATATTCCTCCAGGACAAAACCTCTCAAACTATTTCTGAGCCTTTTGCATCTTAGTTTATATCTGGGTTAGCCACAAGCCTCTTTATTTTTTGTATGAAAATTTGCAGATTTGTTTTGATGCTGACTCCCATTGCAGTGGTCGTACTCACCCAGTCAGTGCTGATCATTTTAGAAGCAACTTGGCATCCCCTAGAAAGTAGGGACTTTGTAATGAATGTTTCCATTGCAGCCGCCTTCACTACCTGTAGCTTATTTATGACCAAGTAATGCAGCAGAAAAGCAGTGAGCATAAATAACATGATACAGAGAACATACTTAAAATTAGGATCTAAACTACCTGTATTGCCTCTGTATTTTTGGGAGTCATCTTCAGATTTATTCTTGCATGCCACTAGAATTCCATCTCAAGAGTCTGAAGCTGAATTTTGGAATTAATATTGATTTACTGAGGTGCCTCTTATCTTTCTTGATAATGTGTATGCTGATAACTCCTCCCCAATATATTAGAGTGCTCCATTGCTGCTCTGTCAAGCTGCACAGTTCTAGAAAACTGAATTGCATTTGAGCATCTGCTGTGGTCAACCACAGATACTTCTACACATTTTCCTAGCTTTCAGCATATTTTAATGTGATATTCACTAGAAATTAGCAATGCTAAACAATTAATCTCACAGAAGAAAAAGTGCACTAAGAAAGAGAAAGTATAAAATGCCCAGATTGATCATGACAGCATAAATCAATCCAACTGAATTATTATGGAAAGTCCTTGTTTATCACGTCTAAAAAAGATAAAGTCTTTTTCCAAGTTTCTGTACATGCATATCATAAACTCAGACTGTTCTTTACAGTAAAAAGTGATAGGCTTGAGTGACAACTGATTTCCTTTTGTACTTTCAGAAACAACAGGGTGGAAAACAGCCATGCGAAATGGGAAATTTGGGCAATGTGTCATTACAGAGAAGACAACTGCAGTGTTGAAGTAATTGTTGTCATTAGCCAGAAACAGTTTCATATTTCTGGTATAACTGGGTCTGTCAAAGAGCGGTTTAAAGCCCCAAATCATAAGTACTTTTTGAGTTACTCTGTCCTGCCAAACTTCCTGTGAAGCCAGCAGTTTCTAAAAAAATTTTGTCTCAATATAACATACTGTAAAATTTTCCCATGTAGACCATAGAGGAACTTTGAGAAATAGGAAAGTCTGGAGGACCAAAACCTCCATTCTTTCTCAGCAAGTATGTATGTTTCTTTAAGGTGCACAACATTTGCCTTAATGTTTATGCAAAACTGCATAAACAGTTTCTCTGCTATTGAAACCTTCATGTTGATCATGGACATCTTTCTGACAGGAAGAGAATGTGAGGCTCTGTGAAGATTAGAATCTCCCAGAGCAGCCTTGCTTTAACCATTAAAGACATGCATGGACAGCACCATGACAAATATGAACCAGTTTAGTCATTCTGTGACTGATTCACCAAAAGTCAGCCAAATCCCATGTGACGCCTTAGAGGAGCATAAGGTCTGCTCTGCACTCTGCCTGTGGGTACATTGTCTTTTGGCACAATATACAGGTTCCCAAGAGTGGTTTTCCACCTGCAGGAGCACGATGGGAAGGAGAACAGGGGCTCTTTCATTGCCCCTTCTTTATATTGAATTTTTTTTCCCCTGACCAGAGTAATTCCTAATTACTGGATAATTTAATTCAAGGCAGTTTTACTGCTAGAGCATCACAGAGTGGCCTCGGTGGTACCCAGGAGACACTGTTGTGCAAGACAAGGAATGAACAATGCTTTCTCCATTAATGGACCAGAACAGCCTAGGCCACTCAAACTTCTGAGCAAACATCTCCTGAGTATTAACAGCTCCTATTTATCTGCTAATGGATAAATTGTTATGCAGAAACATGAATATCACAGAATCCCACTGCACCCTGTGGTACAGGCATCTTCTCTTGCAATGTGGCATTTGCATACTTCATCCTATTGCTTTTAACCAGGTCTTATGGGAAAAGGAAATAAAAATACAGGATGCCTTTTTTTAGCATAACTTATATGCATGAAAGAATAAAAATTTTAGCAGGTGTTGACATAAGAAAATGAAATAACTGACAGATATTCCACTTCTGGATTCTCTGGCTCTAGTAAAAGAAAGCTGACTACATGGTGGATGTTTTCTATGTGCTGAATGTGTTATTAATATGAGCTTCATGAGTAGCTGATGTTCTTGCTATGTGTCATTTATTCTTGATTGTAAATATCACAAAAATCTGATACTTTATCATTCTGAGTCTATTATATTGATTTTTTTTATTGATAAACATAATTCTCAAACAAAATTCTATTATAAAGCTATCAGCTTTATTAGGGTACATAAGTTTTCATTTAACATGATGGCAAAGCTGCACAGCAGCTTTAGAGAATGTGTTTGTTTACTTTTTCTGTATTTAATACCTTGGTAAGTGATACCAAGCATAGCTGAGAGCTCAAATAAAATAAAAGGTATCTATATTTATTCTTGCAGATGCCTTTTCCATTTCCTGTCAGCCTGTTTCTTAGACATCCTGGTTTTGGTGCAACAGAGTCCATTTTGTTCTTTGTAGCTAGTACAGTGCTGTGGTTTTGGATTAAGTATGAGAATAATAACACACTCTTTTTAAGTAATGCTGACACCTAGTCAAGGGCTTTTGCTCTGCTAGTGAGGAGTTCCACAATAACCTGTGAGGGAGCACAGCCAGGACAGCTGACTCAACGTGCAAAAAGAGTATTCCATGCCTTAGAATATTGTGCCCAGTATACAAACAGGGGGAGTTGGCCAAAAGTCACTCACTGTGGTTCAGGGATGTGATTTACATTAGTCAGTGGGTGGTGAGCAGTTGTTTTGTGCATCACGTATTTCCCTTGGGTTCAGTTACTCTTCTCTCCCTCTTCTTATCATTGCAATCCTCATTATTGCTGTTTTTGGTATAAGTATAATGGTATCATTATTAGTAAAATATTATTTCTATTATAGTTGGTATTATTTATAGTGTATTTTGTTTATTGATTTTTTCCGTATCTAACCCCTGAGGTTTAGATTTTGTTTTCAGTTCTCCTCCCCATCTGGGGGTGTGATACAAGGTAGTGAGCAAGTGGCTGTGTGGTACTTCGTGGCCAGCCGGGGTGAAACCACAACACTCATCTTCCTTTCTAAACCCCAACAGGAGTGGGTAATGCTGCAGGTTTCACAGAGCAACTCCTGTGAGCTGGAAGGGCTCACTCTTCTACTTCAGCTGAGTGTGCCCCTGAACACTAATGCTTAAAACTTTAGGAAAGCTTTCATTTATGATTGACTATACAGCATTATGTAATCTGCATTAGATAGGTTTTAGTCTTACTGCAGCTGTATTCAGTGTGCATTATTCTCACCCCAGAAGAGCACTCTTGTCTTCATTTTCTTTGCCAGTCTTTCCAGCTTGGTGGTTGCAATTTTGATTCCGTTTATGCCTCATTTAACCTGACTGTCCTGAATATCATCCAGTAAGCAATAGCTTATTTTTTAGGTGATTTTCTTCCTTGATGACTGTGTCACTTTTTGCTAGATAAAATTGTCTCTTAGTTTTTGATTCAGTCTTTGACTTACATTTGTAAGATCTGGAAACCTGGGAGGAGGAAATGTAACTCCTTTCCTTCCTATCATGTTTACACCACTAGAGTGGTGGATCTTTCATTTTAAGTATAAAATTTTACTTTACCTGTTTTTTTGTCTACAAACGTTTAGCTAAAGGAGTTAGGAGAGGAGGCGGGGGGAGGAGGCATGACTGTGGGTGTTGGGGGAAGAAAGGAAAAGGATTTGAAGGAAATAAGTCATGAATAGTACGTGGTAAGTGTGTTTTAGCAGCATGCAGGTATTTCTAGAACGACATTATCCCTGACAGAATTTGTTGGTAATCTGAAGGTAAGAATAGCTACATGGTGGCCTCAGCTGGGAAGGATCAGTGCATGAACTTTATCTTCAGATCTGGATGTTCAAGCAGTGTCTAGCATCTCAGCCAAGGAGGGATTTTTCTGCTCATGTCAAAGGAAATCTGTTTTATGTCTCTGTTTTATGAGAAGCACTAGTTTGTAATAATATTAATCATCATTTTGGCAACTGCTTGGGGGTAATTCTATCAGCATGCTTGTTTTGGAAAGACCAGCTCAGCAAAGTAATAAATAAAATGGACAGTGTTGTGGTATAGGCTAGCAGAATAATAGGAAAATGTCTCCGTGAATTCCTTTCATATTGACAGTGCTTCATTTCCAATCCTGTGCAAATAAAGAGAAAAAATTAGTGATGGCAGACATTTTTCATAATGGAAAGGAGCTTGTAAATGTATAAGACAAACACAGGCACTTGTATTCCTGCCATGACAAGGCCCCAACTTCATGACCCAGTCACGCCCTGCTGTTAATTTTCTTTTTCAAAGACACCTTTGCTTTTATGAGGTTTTGAAAACACAGGGGAATTTCTTTGCAATGATAAATTGGTTAGAGTGAAGATAGCACAGTAGTTCTTAACTGCTAAACAAAAAAAAATCAGTTTGGACGAAGAGCATGAACTTAGAGTAATCTATTTGAGTACTTCTTTTTCTATTTTAGAGAATGAAAGACTAATTTTTAACATTTTCTTAAGGGAAATAATTTACTGTTTTAAAAATATCACAAACTGTCTTCTTCTTTGCAGTAGGTTTTAAACTCTTCTGATGTAAAAGTAGTGCCACTGGTGTCGGTTAGCAATGTGCTACATCCCTTTAAACTGCACAAGTTTTCTTAACACTGTCAGAGACTGTGTATTTGTGTTGTATGTGCAGGCAGGTGTTGTTCTGCCTGATGGGGAGTGCAAGTGACTTAATTTATCTTCAGCGTTTTTTCTTTGAAAAATTCCATGAACAACACCAAACCAAGAAAACTCTCTATTGACTGATACACAGGTTGGTAGCTGGACTGCTGATTAATAGAGCTTAGCACCATGTCCTAAATAGAGAATAATGTGAAGAAATTAATTAAGCAATAGGCTGCCTGATCATTTGTCTGTAACTAGAATTGACTCCTTACATATCTTAGCAAGAACTTATGTTTCCAGGTTTTCACAGATAAAAAGGAAGCTACATAAAATGCAAAGAATACCAACACTCCCAAATGCATTACTTGATCTTTGTTAGTGTTCCACGTGTGTATAAAATAGGTGAATAGTACTGGGATAAAATTTACTGTCTCTTTGTGCAATGATGTTAACGATATGTAATATTCCCTCTAAAATGAAATAAACTCCATAGGATGTTTCACTGGAATAATATTTACTAGCTTTATTTTGGTTTTAGAATCCATATTTCTTAAATGTCTTTGTAATTTAATGTATGTTGCCATTTAAGAAGAGAGAAGCCTGCACAATATATACATCAAAGCTAATGAAAGCAAAACCCAACAAATAATGTGGACATCAAAAGTCAAATCGCCAGCTCTACACCTCTCTCCTCAATATCCAGACATTAAGTCCTTGTATGCAAGCACTCATCCACAGCAGAAAGGTGATCTGGAGGGGATGTGCATGGCTTCATGATTGCCTGTGTACTCACCAGTGCAGCAGAGCTAGCGAGGCTGGAGACTGTTCTGCTGCAGCTGTCAGCAGCAAATTTCTGGTGCACAAAGGGACTGTGGCTTGCTTCCTGAAAGGTGAAGCAATGCTGTTGTCCCTTGGTAATACAGGCTGTGTCCCTGGAACACAGTCTGTTGTGGAGCAGTCAGCAGGGGAATGCGTGGAATAAGAGTTGGCCGTCTGTACATCAGAACTGACAAGAACCATTCTAGTGAGACCAGGGTGATGGACACTTGAGAAATGTGTGAGTTGTATTGATAACACAACTTAGCCATGTTTCATTCATTAACACAGACTTACTTAGATGACCCATTTTTAAATCAAGAGTGTCACATGTTATGTAAAGGTGCTTTTACATTTCAAGAACCTGTTGGAAAGGTTCCCAATTCTGCCCTTCTGTGTCTGGATTGCTGTTGGAATCCAGGGCAGGTGCAAAACACCTCAAACTGCCCTGGGGGGTCTGAAACCCTGGCAGAAACCCTGGCACAGACCCCAGAAAAGCACAGTCTTTGACCTTAGTCCATGGGAAAAACTTCCAACACTTACAGATGAGTTAATAAATAATAAAAGATTTAAAATAGAGCTAGTTTAGCTTGTCACAGGGTGAAAAACTGTAGTTTTGGGGTTTTAGTATGGAAGAAGATTGAGGCAAGATGGAGGATTTGGGGCATTGTCTCATCTTCATCTTCTTCTTCTTCATCTACACCATCTTCTGCTGTGATGGTGGCACAAAGACATTGGTAGAATGGAATCGGGGTAGAAATGACGTGCTTAGAATAGGTGATAGCAATTGGCACAAAACCATAAATATAGTACGTTCTTAGAGTTAATTGGATTAGAAATCTTTAAAATGACCTTGTGGCTGTGCCTCCATGTTCTCGTAGCAAAGCTTTTCCTACCGCGCGGACACTCTTGTAAGACCTTGAGATCAGCAATAGAATAAACATCTTTGAAGACCAAACTGCAAGATCCATCTCATCTTTCAACCCTGGTATGGGACTCTGAGAGACAGAACACCCCTATTTAGGGGGAATGTCTGGGTGAAAACCCCGACAGATTGCCAATGCCTTGACAAATCCAAATAATGTTGTATGTTTTAAGCATGGTTTGCCAGAAAAGCAAACAAACCCAGGACAGAAGAAAGTAAGTTGATTTCATCCTGCTTATAGGATATGACAGCACACTGAGGCGAGGACTTAACATTCACTGACCTTGAAACAGAGCATAGGCTTGCTCGTGGTTCCCCTTTTGTTATCAGGCTTTCATAGGGAGAGAGACTGGACTGGGTAATTAGTATGGTTGCCTGTCTCTGTTGTTAAATTCCATGTAGATACCCTTCTCTTCAGCTAAACGATTTTATTCAATAATTTCCTTTCCCTTGGAGACTATACTTGAAGTTCAGAGAAAAGTCTCAAAGGATCTTCAGTTTGCAAAGCCACTGTGATGGAAGGAAACCTGCTAGATAAGACAAGATAGTCCTAGCAGGCAATTGAGGTCCTGTGCTGCAGATGACTGAGGAAGTAGTTAGAAAAACAGGAAAATAGGAATGAATCTTGGCTGGTTTATACATACTGAGGCACTGACTAGAGATTAAAAGATGAGATAAAACCCTAAAGGTTTGCATGACACTCTGAGCCAAGACTGGGCTGTCAGATTGGCTGGTTCCTAGAGAGAATGGTCCTCTCCTTTGGTAATTGTACTTTCATTTCATGATGCCTTGAAGGAAGGGCCTGGGTGACTACACCTGTGTGTTTTATGTGTTGGGACATTTTATAACGTTCTGAAAGGAATTCAGGCATGAAGTGGTTTGGATTTGGTTGATTTTAGGGGGTTTTAAGTCTTACAAAATCAAGTATTTCAAAAGATATGCATAGGTATAAGAAACAAGTGAATGAAGATAATGTAGAGAATAAATGAGCTCTTATTTTAACTGAAGATGTTGTTTAAACAATTTTTTATTATAGCCTTTGAATATAAAGTGAGCCTAGACAAATACAAATGACTGTACGATAACAAAGATCATGTCACTTAGAGGAGGGAAACAGCTTTCTGTTGTACATCTTTTTATTGTGTTTATAAATATATATGGGTAGAATTACAGCCTCAGAACTTTTAAATTAAGTGTTCTTAAGGTCTGGTTAGCAGGCTGGTTAGGAAGTACAACAGAGTTTAAGAACAATGGGAAATTGTGAGGAGTTTCATAAGAATATGGTAATGTAAAGCTATATATAGGCTAAAATTTAAACCTAAGCAGCTTGAAATATGCACAGTTTAGCTGAATGTTAGTGCTTAAATGGTCTTAAAGCTTAAAGCTTAAATGCTTAATTATTGTTTGGTTACAGAGATACCCTGGCTGTAAATATCCTATCTGTAAATGCAATCCATATTTAAAAGGGATCATTGGAGGACACTTTTAACTATTAAAAATGTGGTGTACAATGATTAGTATTTATCTTATTGATGTTTCTCATTCATAAATTTCCTTCTAAAGGACAAGGCTTTTCTGTACAGATTCAGATTTTTAAGCTAGTGGAAAGTAAATGTTATAGGGTCCCTTTCTTTCTTCCTTTCTCAGGAAACTAAAACAAGTAGCACACCTATTTCCCGTCACACTCTTTGATTAGTTTCACCCCAAAAGGAAACTTGTGCTCCACAGCATAAGGACTTTCTGTAGAAGCATTGAGAAAGCCCTTAAGTTTCAGATAGCAGTAAGTCAGTAACATTCCTGGTGACCATAAAAATGAAGTCTTTTGAAATGGGTTACATAACTTGCTGCAAGAACAGAGATGGCTTGGCATACATGTTTAATGGTTTCACCTGTGGTGATGCTTGAGGGCAACCTCCAAGCATTAATGCTGAACTCTAATTAGTGTAGACAAGATCACAGCACTGGATTTCAAGGGAATGCAAGATAACCTGCAGACAAATTACCACTGAAGAAACATGATGGGTCTTGACAGTATGTTCAAATCATTTACAAAAAACAAAAAACCAAATACATCCATCAACTCCAACATTTTCTAATATATTGACTATCAAAACGTTTTGTGCCCAATAGGTATCTAGACCTCTGGATAAGTATAGAAGTGGCACTGTAGCTAGAGGGTTTATGGTAATTCTATAAGCAGCAAAGTGTCTCTGCAAAGGAGAGATAAACAGCTAGTAATCCTCATAATTCCCCACTGATAGCCTATCCATCTCTGCTATAAATTAGAAAGCCCAGAGATTAGGAAGGCTAGGCAGGGTGTAGCTCACAGCATTAATCACAGTATTAGGACAGCAGTATGCTTGATTTCTGTGTCCAAAACACTAGTATTTCTGTCTAGGTTTAAATGACATAATGTAGTTTGGCATACATATTGTTCAAGCTGCCTACTCAATGCAAAGATGGTTTTCCAGAAGACACTGTTACACACTTCTTAAAACTGAGGTATTGACTTCAGACTGGGGAGCAGTGCAGTACTTTTCACTATAGGGGCTGTAGCTGAGATTTTGTAATCTCTTCAAGTTTCCAAATAAAGATTTTTTTTTTTTAATGTGTGTTCAGCATTATTCAGATGGATTAGGGTCAGTTTGTCCTCATACCTCTTGCTTCTAGGAGGATATTGTGCAAATGCTTCTGATCTTTTGGAATCTGCATGTGGCCACACAGGCAGAACTGGAAATGTAATTGTGTGTGTACAAATTCCTATTTAAACATAAAATATGAATGAGCACCTCTAAAAATTAGAGGTTAGATATTAGTTCTCACCAGCACATGGCTGAACTAAATATAATTAATCTGAAATTTTCTTGATAACATTTATTGAGCTGGTAGTCAGATGGAAAATGAACTGTGGCTTGGGCTCCATAATAGTGTGGCATATATTCCAAATCCTATACAACTTTTGTCTTTAAATACCAAAAATGGGTATTTTAGTTGTCTGCTTTTTATTAGATGATACATCAGGTGATACATTTTATGACTTCAGCTCTCTACTCCCTCATTTCAAAGTCCTGTTGGCTATATTGACAGCAGTTGTACTCTAGAAATGTAATTGATGCATATATTATTGTCACTTCAGCCTTTTGGGATGCCTAGTTCAATAAACTGTTGCTTGAGGGACCATTCTGAGTAAAAATAAGACTTCCAAAATTGAAAATGCATCAACAAACTTTTTATCCTTACATGCACAGTAGCAGTGTACAGGGCTTTGGGGACAGTGCAAGTGTTTCAATCGTGTTTGATCCTGCTTCGGAGTGATGATAGAGTTTTTGGTTTTGCAGTCATGAAAAAGGCTAAATGGAAATCTCTGGAGAAAGGAACTTCCTAACTGTGATATGAAAAATGCCTGGTCAGCAAAGGGAGAAAAACACCAATAAATCTTCACAGGGAAAAAAAAAATCTCTCTGATAGGGATAAAATTTTGTGGAAAAATAAAGATTTTGCTTCAAGTGTTAGAGAAATTGTGAAAGGATATGAATCAACATAAAACTAATAAAACCTAATAGGCTACAGGAACACATATTGGCAAAAGAAGTATCATTCTATCATCAGCATATAGTAATTTAGACGCAGCAGATTCCATACCAAAGTTGAAGATTTATGTAATTGTTAATAAATATCTGCAGGATGACAGCATAGAAGAAGACAGTCTCAGAGATATGTTCTTTAAAAAACCTCAAACCCAACAGTTACAGGAAATGCACCCTGTAGGGTAAATACAAAGTTCACAACAGTGTACTGTGGAAGATAAAGCAAAACATTGACCCACAAAAAGCAAAATCTTCAAGCAAAAGGTAAGACATGCATGTAAGACATCAGTTGCAAGAAGTTTTGTAAGACAGATCCAAAAGGAAATGTTAGCACTGGATGACAGCAAAGGAATACATCTTCAACAGAATGTCTTTATTCCTTTATGAAGTTAATTTCTGAAATATATTCACAGAACTCTGAATGTCAGCATTTTAATGATAGTGGTCTGATCTACCCTTCCCCTCACAGAGATGCCTCAGAAGAGGAATGGAAATTTTCAAGCAGCTTTTTAAAATAATATTAATGGAGCTTTCTACAGCATATCAGCCACCAGGATTTGTGTGTGTGGACTACAACCAGCAGAGTTTCTGGTGGGGAGGTGAATAGGGGTTCTTTCATCTGTAGTTGTTCAACCTGGACAAAGAGGGCCACTCCAACTGAACATATAAGAAACTCAGCCAAAGGTTGGTGTTGAGACTTCGAGCTGTTTGAAAAACTGGCAGAAGCTGTTAGGTAACAATCAAAATTCTGTAAATACTTTTACAGAGGGATGTGCTTCAATTTTAATTATTTTCTAGCATGCCTAGGAGAAAACTGTGTGCCTGATGGTGGAATATGTAGAATTGAAATTGTCATCTTCTTTACTTCTTCAGGGAAGCTTAACAGGTGTGGGAATACACTGGAGGGCTGTTAAGGTAATTTTTCCCCTACTAAAGTACTTTTAGGAAAAAAGAAAATAAACCCAAGCACGTAGCATCACTATAGGCCATTTCAATGTGGGTAAGTGAACATGATATTTAGACCACGGATCTGAGGTATAGGAATTATATTCCAGATGTATTTTTATGTCTGTAACAGTATTGGAGTGTGTGTGTAAATTATTTTCAGTTCCATTATATTCCAAATTGTTCAGCACTGCACAATCAAAGCAATGATGCCGCTGGTTCCCTGGTGTCCTTGGTTCTGAGCATTTTGTCAAGTTAAATCAAAAATCTCGTTCTGGCTACTGACTACCTATAAAAGGTTTGAATGGTTCTGTTTGCTCTAATTGCTATCACGTAGGAATTATGAAATTAGAAAGAATGTAGGAATTTGGAGGGGACTATTTGGTGGTTTTAACCATTAAACAGTCCTTTTGTTTTCCTTGTTCATTCAGCATCTTCCCAAGCTCATCATAAAATAAAGAAAGGGTACTATTTCCTGCTCTTTATCTGTGCAGTTGCATTTCATTGACTAGACAGAACTGAGTGTCCTGAACAAGACAAGATCATTGGGAAAATGTGTTGTCATGTAGCTGTAAGGAGTATTATAATGATCAACACAGGGCACAGTAAGCTTATAAAGCAAGAGTGTGGTGTCACATATTTTTTTCAGCCCTTTTTTTACTAACCTCTCTGAAGTTATTTGGGGGAGTTCAAATCATTTATTAGTCTTGGTTATCTCCATGCTTGCTTTTGAGTTATTTCTGATCCCTAAATTTGGGGTACCTTATTGCAGCTTAGCAGTGATGGATATATGCATTACTTTTTTGTTCATGACAGCTCACTTTCAAGATAGAGGTGCCTGCTTGAGGCACTAGTTGGTAAAGATACAGGAATCTTTTTCTTGCTATTCTCTATCAAAAAACCAACCAGCCACCCAACCAAACAAAAAACCCCTGAGTATCTGAAGCTAAATCTATTCTCTCTTTTGATTAAGAAAGAAAGAGGAAAAGGAGAGACTTACTGATGAAATTTTCTAGAATAGAGTCACAAACTCTGGCTGAGCAGATGCTTACATTGTCATGACTGGAAACAGAACTGAAACATGACTTCTCTGTGCAATTTGGTGCCTGAGCTAAGAAGTCCTATGAAGATAGCCATGCTGCTTCCAGAGACTGTAACCATGGCATATATCTTGCTAGTCTGTGTGGATTTGTAGCTGAGTTCACTTCTTGATATAAATATTAGCTTAATTTTCTGATAATAATAGTAAGGTTTTAGGGGATCAGGTTCTTTGGTGAGCTTTGAATATGGTGAGGATATCCAAATGTGGATACCTACCAGTTTTGTAAACCTAGGAGCAGAAATTCTTCTGTTACTATGTTGTGGTTTAGGAATGGTATTCCGCAATTTAGTATTCCCACTGAAACCCTCCAAACGACGTGCTTATTAGTAACTCCCTCTTTCCCCGCTACCTCCCAAGACTCCAGGCTTGAGTAGAATTGGGGGCACAAAAGATGAAGACCATGGGTTGAGATAAGAACAATTTACTGGAAAGAGCAATGAGATAAAAAACAGTAACAGCAACAATACTAATAACAGTATTAGTATAAGAAAAGAAGACAAACAGTTCACATGTGATTGCTCATTCCCTTCCATGGAAACCCTCCGAAATACCTGACCACTTCCTCCTCAATGCCATGCCATCCCTTCCTCTATCCCTGGAAAATGACATGAGGTGTTGCAGAATAACCTCCAAATCCTAGCCATGTTCCCTCCTACTGCAAAAATTAACCCTGTCTTGGCTGGACCTAGGGCAGAGTAGAAATGAAAATACAAATTTTCATAAACTTTAAATATGATAAAGGCCGTGTGACTTTTAATTTAACTAACCCTTTGAAAACAGATACTTGACATTTAAAACCATCTGGAATACTATGCCAGGTACTTATCTAGATTATTGGAATTAATTCAGAGCAGTCTGGCTGGGAAACTTCAGTGTAACATCGCTACCATCAAGAGAAAAGAATAAGTGTGACTAGGTAGTAGTTGAATAAATAAAGTGAGCGTGTCAAGATCTGCGAAGATTCCTTTATGCACATTGACAAAGGTTATGTTACTTCTACAGGGGTATGATAGTACCTGGCAGGGCCTGCAAAACACCTGTGAAGGGGAATTTTGTGTATTCCAGAGGGAAACGGCACTAAATCTGGTGCCTAAAGTCACTAAAAGAGTGAAAATTCCTCTCTAATCAATCTGCTTACTGAGTGCTTGCTAACAGCTCTGTACATACAGTTCTCTAGGAGAACTCAGCCCAACAGTATAGGTCACGTCTGGCTCTTCATTCACATTAGATATTAATGCTAGTTTTAAAAGTGTTTCCAGTAACAATGTAGATGTTCAGGTTAACAACTGGCAGTCTAAAACTTCTATGTTGAGCTGCTCACTTCATTGCTGTATTTGATCTGGAAGTTCTTATGTTAGGCATGTGAAGAGATCCTACTGTGACTGGATAATTTCTGTGCATGATTTCGGGACTCCTTGTTCTCAGAAGACGTGTATTTTCTCACTACTCTCAAGTGCTTTATTACCAGAATCCTTTTCAGAATGGTGAAGTATCATTGCTGTTCTTCATGAAATTTGTTAGTTTTTCTCATCCTCTCCCAGTGTGTTCTCAGTGTGCTTGTTTTTTCCACCACCTTCTTAAGCAGTTATTATTCCTGTGATTTCCTTGAGCCTCACCCTGCTGAGAATCTACTTTATGTTGACTTCATTTTGCCTACTATCCTGGAAACAAAAAAGTATTTTTGTCAGGTATACCATAACCCTTCCTGAAGGACAGAGTGACTCAGCCTTGCAGAAGGGAAGCCAGCACACCTAGCTTGCATTTTGGACAACTCAGTCCACCCAGTTCAACCCTCCTTACCTAGTATATGGAAAATCAGGAAAATGGAGGCATACACACACTAGTCTCTTGTACGGAGTGGGAAACCAATGATTTTAATTGAAATGATAAGTCTCTTCATTCAATTCCTGACAGCTATTTGCCATACTGAATTTTACATGACAAAATTATTTTTTTCCAGGTTTTGGAAAACTCTTCATATAGTTGCAAGTATTCTAATGCAGAGAAAAAAAAAAAAAAAAAAAGGGAGGAACAAACCATTTNNNTGGACAAAAAAAAAAAAAAAAAAAAAAGGGAGGAAATAAGCATTTGAATAATACTTGGCAGTATATTTAATTTGAGGAATGTTTGCTATTGCACACCTTAAGACTGGTTTTACCTGGGACTTCATTGTGACATTATGAGATTGGGATGTGGGGAATCTTTGTCTTTGCTTCCCAGAAAAGCATAATTTTCTTTTTACTTAAGACCTTTATTCAGAGGTGGGAAATTGATGCTATTGCATTGTCTATTATTCTATAGATGCTAAATTCCCTCCAAATAGACCATCTTTAAGTAGTAAGCCTCAAGGTGCTAGGAAAAAAGCCAAATATACTACAATGTGGTCTGAAATTTGGATGATGTATCAAAGAGAAGGGGTGTTTTAGGTTATAAGTATTCTATTTTAGCTGTGTGTATTTTGAATCAGTATTGTAGTTCAGCTCAGAAAGACTAATTTTTTCAGTCTCTAAGACTATGCAAGTGTCAGCTAGTGCTGAATTCTTAGGATGCAGTGCTGCTCAGGATTTCAGAATGGGTAGTTACTGGGGAAATCAGAAAAGTGTGCATGTGAATCCAGAAACAGAATCTGCTTTTAGTTGCAAGGTATCTTTAGTCAGTGTCATAGGAGAGAGAATTACACCTCAGGGAAGAAAATGTGACTGTTCAATGTTTGAGACAGATCTCATGCTTAAGTCCAGAAACTGAAGTATAACTGTTGTTTGTTTTTATTTTAGCAGGGAAAAAGCAATAATCCCAACTGGCAGTCCAAAAATAACCAGATTGGAGGGTGGAAGGAAAAAGAAGGAAAAGGGAAGACTAAAATGGAGAGGTAAATTGTTATTGTGTGGCCACAGCTCCCTTGCAAGGAGGAGCAAGGAGGCAGCATTTTATCAGGAGTATGTGGGGATGTAGATGTCTGTGGTGACTGCAAAGGAGGCACAGAGACACCACTGCTACACCAAACCATTTGAAATGATTAATGAGATTTGTGGGAGAGAAAGGGGAATATCTCCAGTTCTCCTCTGGAGATATAAACACCTTGTGGACTATTTTTTCATAAAGTTCCTTAAATACCTCCTGAATATTGGACTGTTTCTAGTAATTCACTGTAATGTTATCTCTCCCCATTTCTATGGTAACTCCTGGTCTCACATAAACAGCTGTAGTCTGGGTGGTTCAAGCATTGGGAAAGTCTGATTCTTTGCAATTAAAGTGTGCAGGAGCAGATTCTTATTTTCCTTGATCATCAGATTAATGGAGGATGTTGTGGATGTTGTGGGATTGTGGCATGTTTAGGCTGTGATAGGTGGATATTTTGCATCTTCTTTGTATTTGTGGGAATGAAAAACCTCAGCCACAATGGAAGGAAAGTTATGAGTCCTGAGATGGATTCTCCCTTTTGTCTGATTCAGAAGTGAGCTGTGATATGATAACATTTGAGGACTGGAAATGTGATGGTAGGAAAGTAGAAAATATGAGACTAAAAGTGCTCAGAACCCAATCTCAACATCTATTGCTTTTTTGCCTCATGAAAATTAATTCAAAGGTTTCTTCTTGAACATTTTAAAAGCAGTATATTCCTCCTGGAAAGTACTGCTGCTAGATATTACATAGGCTTCCATTTTTAAGGTTTGAACCATAAATGCAATACAGAGCAACATTTTGCTAGTAATTAATATTATTTCTTTATGCTACTTTATTTTTTATTGTACAGCTTTGTTTTATATTATGTTTGGACTCAAAGCCTTTCTTCTAAACTTTGCATTAGTTATTACAGAAAAAGTTGGTAGTTTTCTCTAATCATTTATCTCCACCTATGGTTTAAAAGAATAGGTGGCAACATGTAATTATATTCCTTCAAAGCTAAGTGGTCTGGAGAAGGCTGAAATAACTGAGATCGCACTGAAAGATCGTGAATGTTTAATTGCAGAAGAAAAATGCTAAGTCCTGTGTTTGGGCTGCGATAGCCCTGCACAAGAGCATAGACCATGGGGCCATCTGGCTAGCAAGCACCTCTGTCACTTCTGGAGGTATGCCTGGTGGATGATGAGTTGTGGATAAATCTGCAGTGTGTCCTTCCACTACACAGGCAGTCGTTACCAACCATAACCAGCAAGTCCTTCCTTACCCTCCTTCCCCTCCTTGTGAGAGCACATTAGGAGAGCTGCAACCAGATTGGAGTCCTCTGCTAAAAGAAATTCCCTGATGTGCTGTAATTATATTCCTTCAAAGCTAATTGGTCTGGAGAAGGCTGAGAGCTACCAAGGTGGCCATGGGGCAGGGGAACATCTGAGGTAATGCAGGGTGAGGCTGAGAGAACTGGGTTTGTCCGGCATTAGGAAGAGATGGCTGATGGGAGGTCTCATTGCTGTCTTCACTACCTGAGACATACAGAGGAGACAGAACCAGACCTTCTCAGAGGTGTGTAGTGAAAGGACAAGAAGCCACAGACTAAGGGAAACATGGAAAATTGTGACGAAAGAGTAAGCATTTGGGGAAATGACTGGGGTAAAATCATGAGAGCAAATGTACTGTGAGGCTGAGGGATCTCCATCCTTGGAGGTAGGCAGAACTTGGCTGGACTGGCTTTGAGATGGGTGCTTGGACCAGATGAGCTCTAGAGATTGCTGCCAACTTAGGTGGTTTTGTACATACTAGTGTAAGGCCAAGAGGGACATAAATGGGATTTCCAATGGGATTATGCAGCATAGGAGGCATCTCCTTAGAATCACATGCATGTGTGTGGGTTGGAGTTTGTTGGGGCGTTTTGCTAAAATCCTTCTGACTCTTAATTTCACCTTAACTTGCGAACATTTCTGTAGTTTCTCATTTTAACATTCTTTAATTGTTTTTATGTTTTTCAGATTTGCAATCATAACAATTTATCTTCTTTCTCGTAATAATGTAGCAACTGATAAGGGTCTTGACGATCCAATGCACCATTTCTTTGTAAGCTTTGATCAGTGAAGTAGATAAAAAAATCGATTTCTAAATTATGCTGGTTTGGATTTTGCCTGGATACTGTCTGTAAATAGTAGAGATGATTTACACTTATCTTTCCCTCGGTTTGTGCTTCAGGCTCTCAGCAAGCTCCAGCAGATATGAAATGGGTATGACGAGCTATAGCAATATTTAGAAGGCTCTGTTCAGAACTGTGGTTCTAGCAGCTTGTTTCACATGTAGTAATGTTAAGTTCTGGAGGACAAGGTAAAAAGCTAGCAATCTTTGAAACAGGTGAGACACAGCACAATCGAGTCTCAGATGGCACTGCTTTGTAAGAAGAATGCAAAAAGTACATTTTGTGTGCTAAAGTACATTTTGTGTGCTTTACTCTAAATCGCTTGCTAGCTTTAAACCCATTTGCTAGACATTATTTACTCTCTGGAGGCTTCTTTCGTGGACCTTCTTGAGAGCTGAAGTTACTCAGCAGTTCACCTGCTTTGAACCTAAGTAAGTGGGCAGCTAACAAGAAAATCTCCCAAGCAAGGATTTCCACGTACCAATGTGACTTACTTGACTCAGCTGGTTTCATTATTGCCACATGTCAGTCACCTGCATATCTGTGTTGTACAGTGTGTTTGTGCCTCCTCTTTGAGGAAGGTCACTTGGCATCTCTCCTGAGCTCAGCTGAAGGCAGTTCATTACTCCTGTACAAGTCTCACAGTATCCCTCATCTCCTGGGAGCCCTTGGAGCATGGCGTAAGCTGCACAAGCTACTCTGGTAGGGCAGCTCATCCATTGCTGCATTGATGCAGGAACTGTAGGGCCTGTTGTGCCCCATCAGATCAGACTTTGCCTGTATGTGCATGGATAAGATGCCAAGAAAAATGTCCCTGCTGAAGCAGCTTATCCCTCTTGCAGCCTGTTCTCATGGAGAGCAGTCTCTGGTAGGCAGGGCACAAGTGACACAGATTAGCCAGGCATTGGCGGGCCTCCTCTAAGGGGGGAAACTGGGGGAACACAAGTGCCTGTGTTGTGCAGTGCCCATGGACTGGGATCAGCACAGTGTTTGTGTCCGTGTATGCTCATGCTAAAATGGAGCATCTTGGGACCATGATTGCAGCTGTGTGCATGGGTGGGCTGGTGTGTACGGAAGACTCAGTCACTTCACTGATGATGGCCTGGGTAGGCTTTTTGTGGAGCTGATGTAACTTTGAGATGCAGGCTGCTCAGATGCTCAGGACAGCAGTCAGACACTGCACTCTGTGTCACATCACTGTTTGGTATTCTTTTCCATTGAATAGAAATTGAAAGTGCTTGTAGTCCTGCTTCTACTCCCCCTAAAGTCTGGTCCCCCATAGTGGTGCTGGAGAAAGACAACTGATTCCTACCATATTAGAACAGTTTGGATTATCCCAAGGAGAAAGAAAGAGAACTGAAAAAGTGAAGTGAAAGGAGGGAATATCACACAAAAATTAATTGGTTTTGTTTAATTTTGTAGTCACTACCTTGTTCTCCCTTGGATAGGTTAGAATTACAAATTTTACATAGCAATTTAAGCTAGTATTAAGCTTGTATATAATCAGCTCTTAAATTCTGTTAACTAGTTTTATACTCAGAAAAAAGCGACAAATTGCCAGCTTCCTGAAATGCGTATACTTCCTATGAACTACCCAGACTGCTCTAAAAGAATCGTGTCATCAGTTTGGCCAGCTGACAAGGCATATGGCAAACTCTTTTATGATGCCTGTTATCTGTAATGATAGCTGTTTGTATAGCTGTGCTATTCACTGAGTGAGAGTAGAACAGTAGTGCAGCAATTGCTACTAAGTGGAACAAACTGCAAAAGGACAAAAAAAAATTTAAGACCAACATTTTAGAAATGCGAGAAAAAGAAAAGCAGCAGTCACCCAAGGGAGTTTCTATAGCAGCAGTAATCTGAAACACCCAGGCACATTGCCAAGAGCTCCAGTAGGTTGTTAATCAAAACTTCCAAATCTCCTGCCAATCCAAGGCTCTCTTAGCATCAGAAGGGAAAGCTGTCACATAATGATGTGATACTTCAGTTACATAAAGAAATTTTCAAATTGTTTTTGTGAGAAATATTCTTGTCCTAAGAAGATTTTTTTTTCTTTTTTCAGCCTTTAAGAGAATGCTTCCCATTGAACTTTCAATAGAAGTAATGTGTATTTAAACATTATTACATTTAATTTTTAATAAGCATACAGGATACTTTTGGATACCCTAGAGAATATATTCTCTTTTATTGGTTTCAATTAGGTGTTCCAGTAGTAAAACACAGATCTTAAAATTCTTCCTTGGAATGGCAAAAGGTAGTAGTAAGAAGATTAAGCAAGTGTCTGTGTAAAGCAGACACTTTAACTGCAATGTAAAATTTAAGTAAACTCTGTAAAAGTGCTCCAGTTATCTCTTTAGTTGCCAGTAATATATGGCTTTGCTTCAGGCATTGAATGAACTAAAAAATAGCATCAGGCACTTCCTGTTTGTATGGATAATTGATTTCTTAATATTATCACGCAGTAGGCATTTTTTTTCAGCTGATGCTGACAAATCCCATTATCTAGGAGGTGTTTCTATTGTGTAATCTGAGCAACAGTGAAGGCAGCAGTGATTTCAGCCTTTTCCGTCTTAATTTTCTGGGTGATGATTTTCTCAGTTTGCTTGGAGGGAGAGGAGAACGTGGCAGGACGTAAAAGGAGAGTGTGCATTCTGGCGTGGTGTTCCGCTCCCGCTGCTTGCCTGGCAAGCCCTCGGTGATCCCAGTGAGGATGCTGGAGAGAGGCAGGAGGGAGGGCAGGAAGCAGAGGCAGTAACCACTGGCCATTCACACCAGGAGTGTTCCCTGGCATCTCGCTGTTCACTCTGCCAGTGATGGGGTCAGTGCTAATTTACACAGTCTGGCATGTTTTGAGAAGAAATTCACTGCTAAGGGAATGTCTGCAAGTACACAGGGATGCCAGTGAGCTTGGAGAGCTGCGGTTTTAAGCTGTGTTTTTATAGGAGCTGTGCTGCCATAGAAACTGAGAGACTATACGTAAGCTTTGTCTTTCTATGTAAATAGCCATAAGTGCCTTTGGCCTGCCTAAATCTTGGGAGAGAGAGAGATTTATGGGGCTTAGGAGAGAAGTTCCCTCCCCCATGACCCTATTTCCCAAAAATACCATATGTCAACAGGATTCTTTAAGGGAGCTGTTAAGGATATTAATGAAACAGAGCATCCTGTGGTTTGTGTAGGGTAACCCATGTCAGTTGATTTGGAGAAAAGCTTTCACCAGTACAGTTTTCAGCCTGTCAGAATGGAGTGGAGAAATTTGACATGGAAGTATAATTCTGGGAATTGCTTTACAGGTCTCAAATTTCATGTTATAGCTGCTGTTTAGCCCTCTGTACTTCTGCTTTAGCACAAATCCAGCCATTGAGAGTAGAGTCATTAATACCATAAAGATCCCTGTATGACATGATAAATCAGTCTGTTATGGGCCAGAAGGCATGCTCAATAGCCTTAGGCAAAATAATTGTAAGGTAATAAACCCAAGAAGATGGTGTGTATAAACTGAAATACTTTCAAGCCAGTAGGGACACTCTTTAACTCAGTAGTAGTTGGCTTTTGTTTCATTTACTACATTTACACTGTAGCTATGTAAGAAGTACACAGTCTTTTCTTGGATCACTTACTAGTTAGAGTGCTGAAAGAGCCTAGATACCTTAATGGAGACACAGGAGGAATAAAACCCAGGCTAACAAGTTCGAATTTCTTTGGAAATGAAGCTTTACCCAAGGATCGATAAAATAATTCCACTGTTTTGCCTATCCATCAACTCTCCTGAAAGACCATCTGCACTTCTGTCAAACATGACGTGGCTGTCAATGCAGGTAGGTGCAGGATGGCATTGATCTAGTTAGGTGATGTGACAGCTTTGAACATCATGAGTTTCAGTGCAGGCTGGAGACCCCAGGTAAATACTCAGAAGAGTGACTGGTCTGGAAAAGCCTGTGGCAGAGCATGTTTGGCTATGGGTGAGTGCAGTCCTCTTAGTGCAAACAAGATTAATTTCCCCATTTGATTTGGACATTTTAAGCTGTCTGAAAACTGTGCATCTAGTCTGAGCTATGTCTGGGTGCCTTTTCCTGCAAATGGAAAAGTGATGATGCATCTTATCTTGATGTGGCTAGATGAAATTACATGTGTTGAATATTCCACTTGGATTTCTGCTGAACTGAATATGATTTTATGTACTTCAGGCCATCACAGACCCCCTACAAGTGCAGCACACCTTCGTGTATTGCAGTCTTGCTTCAAAGAAAATGATCAAAAGATCACTTTTTTAAAAGAAAATAGTATATTTGGATTGCAATTCTGTGTTCAGGACAGACCACAAATTGGAATTTTATACCCAAATCCATCAGTCATTTATGTAACAGGCAGTCTAAATCATGCTTGTGATAGTGGCAGTCTACTTGTAGAGCCATAAATTATTGATCTGCTTCCTGCAGATAGTTTGCCCTTTCTGACTTAAGACTAAAATTATTTACTGCCTTGGTTTTTTACAAATGCTTGTGTCACTCGGGCCTTGTTAAAAATAATAGGGGCAAAGACTTCTTGAAGAGGTTTGAAAGATAGAAACTCTGTAAGAGAGTTCAGTCTTCTACGCGATATTGGGTGATCAGTTTATGCAGACCACTTTTTCATGGCAGTCTTCATTTCCACTTACCTGTGGGAACAGAAAAAAATAACATGTACAGAAATCTGAAGTTTCCACTGATTTTTCCAAGAAATCCAGTTACAAAATGATGAAGAAGCTGTTCTAAAATCTTATCCCTGTGAGAGGACTCTTTGCTTTGCAGCAATGGGTTTAATGACAAAGGTGCTTCATAACTGACCTGTTTCAATAAAATGCAGTAACCCCTGTGAACTTCAAGTGTGCCTTAAATTCCTGCACTATATTTTAAATTTACTTTTAATCTGGCAGAAACTGATGGTTAGATTTTCAATTTTAAAAAGCTGTTCATTTTATGAGATGTGTAATGAGTTACAAATGTAAATTTGATCTAGAAAAAGTACAAGAATTCTCTACTGCAGTTGGTCCCCTGGCGTTGTGCCCCAGAATGGAGATAAACAAGGACATATAGACTGAACAAAAAAAATGTCCCTTTGGTGACTAACGTGGTTTGGTTTTAACGACATGATTATTACAGACTCTCTTACACACATTGGGCCATGGTGAGAAGGGAGTGTGAGAAGGACTGGAACGTTGCTAGGAATCAGTCATTTCTCTCACAGGTGTTTACAGCTCTTCCCTGAAGATAGCAGGAACAAGAATATCACCATAATCCTTGGCCATGGGAAAACCAACTTTTGTTCTGAGACCCACATTTGCAGCCATCGCTGGAACACACCATTGTGTTACACATTTCAGCTGGGCACCTATTCCCATAATTTTTACTAACAAGAAAATGAGTCTATTCTCAGAATTGCATTTAATACACCATTTCTATATTTCACATTCAGCCCACATGGTGCTATGCCTGAATAAAAGCAGATTGGCTTCCTTTTTTATTCAGACACTCTGGCTAACCCTCATATACATAAAAGAACTGCATCAAAGTTACCACCCACTGAACATACACAATTTTTTTCATGAATTGGGTCCAATCTCTTTTTAAAGAAGCTGTTAAAGGGATTGGGTAGCTTCTTTGCATGTTACGCAGATACTTCCCACTTTGCAGATTCAGCAACAGCTATTGTTGGGAGCTAAAGAAGCCATTTTCCTACCAATTCAAGTGAAATATTAGTCCTGCTCCATAATAAGCTTAGTGAGTATTTACTGGATACTGAGGTAGTAAAGAACCACTAGAGATCTTGAGTGGAATATAAATAGATTACCTTTTACAGGGTCTCAATGAGAGGAGGCTGAGAAATATGTCAGCTGTTTAATTATTAACATTCAGTATAAATCAATAGCAAAATGGGCTTTGATGATAATCTTCAAAAGGGTTTTAATCATTACTTCCCTCACACACAGAAAGTAAGTCTGAGCACTGGGGGTTTAGTCTGTGTTTCTCTTAACTGTACTAGAAGGCTACCTCCGTGGTGTTGCAGTGACTTTAATAGCAATAATTAAGATTGCATCATTATTCAAACATATTGGCATTTGGGACTATTGCTACCACATGGCATACCTGGGTAACTCCTGCAGCACAGAGGACAGACTAATGAACAAAATTCACTTAAATCCCATTGAAATTAATTAAGTTGTATGATAGGACTGCAGATTTTGGGCCGATGTGATGCACGTGCATGGCACAGAGTGGAATCAAAAGGTACATGATTTTCCTTTAGTGTGGCGTCCCTGCCACCTGACAGGATTCTGATGGGCATGCTGCATCCTGGGCACAAGAACAACTGTGGAGTCCAATTTCTTCATGAGCCCACTTTCACCTTTTGAATTTGTGCATTTCATTTTGCATTTTATTTGATATTACAGAAAGATATGGCATGTAAGTCCCTGGGGAGTGTGTTCCCTAGTTTGTATAGAAAAGTTATTCTAAGTGTGGTTGCGCGGAGATATGGGACGCAAAGCAGGGTGGGCAGGGGGAGAGCAGTTTAATGCAGGTGCCGGTGACATTGAGAGAAGAAAGTAATTTTATAGTAGAAAGTACAGCACGGCTACATTTTTCTAAGTCTTGAAGTCTTGCTGCGAAGTGTTTGAGAGCCACATATTCCTGATGGATTCCCTATAGCTATCCAAAATAGGATCTTCCGCTATTCCTGCTGAAAGTCCCCACTCCCTCATTCCATATTTCTGCTTCTTCAACTAAATTCATGTCCTCCCACCTTCCGGCTGCTCTAACTCTGTCTTGCTTGCCCTGCTTCTCATCCCTAATGTACAAACTGTACTCATACCAGGTTGCAAATGCTCCAGAACTGCCTCCACCTCTAAACACTTCTCTTACAACCTGTACATGTCCTTGCACACTCCTTCACCTCAGCATCCCCTATCTGCAAGATCTTAGAAGCTTGGAAGATGAACCTAGGGCTGCAGCTGCAGCTATGCTTCCAATATATTTAGCTTCTCTGCAGTTCTAGCTCTGTCTCTGATCTCTTGTGTGCTAGCCAGGGTGCTCCGACTGGGTCTGTTTGGCCATGCAGGCTCCCAGGATGAAGGGAAGCTGCGCTGTTTGTGCTGTGACCTGGCTGCCAGAAGAGCTCAGGTAGAATGGCACTCTGTGTGGGCTGTGCTCCTCCCTTCTTCGTGTTACCCTACATGAGGGTGCCTACAGTCAGGTGGTAGTCTGCCATGAGAATTCTGCTTTGGATATGGAGTCTTGTGTAGAAAAAAGTGAGGCAGAGAACCGCTGGGGAGAGTAGGAGCTGGTGTCTGCGAACCACATTGGCTAGTCCAAATCCAGCTGGATTGGATGAATGGATGACTGGATTTCCTGTCCAGTCACTGGGTGACTGGATTTCTTTTCAGTGTCACTTGGGGATGGGCTCACTGCTGAAGTCATTAGGCCATCTGGGTTGTTCCATGGGTCATGTCAAAACATTTATCACTCACTACGTTTTCTGATTTCTTGTTTTGTTTGTTTTTTTGGGTTTTTTTAAATAATGAATCCTAAACCATATCAGTATGTGACTCTTCATACAGTCAATTAAACTACCTTTGCAATTTTGACAGATACTATTTAAGCTATAGCTTATGTTGTTATTTTTTAATCCTTCTCTTTCAGAATGTAGCTAAAAAATATTTCCATGGGGCACTTTGAAAATGTGATCTTCAAAAACCATATTTTGAAGTTCGTTTGCCTAATACCACAGGGGAAATTTTCTCAGCAAGTGTGCTTTACTTTAGTTATTTTCTGGTATACTGATACTGGTCATAGGAAAAGGGTTTTTTCTTCTTGTTAGCAAACATTTAACAGCCACACTAAAAATGTCAGAGTGCATTATTTTATTCCTTCTTTTACCTCCCTGATCACATCCTTTTCTTGATATAGCTATTGCAGTGCCTCCTTCAATTAAACAGTAACTCTCTTCCACGGCTCATACCAACATATATTGCTTGGTGTGGGGTTAATAATTCACACTTGCTGCTGCTTTTCTGCCTATTGGCAAGTCAATATAAGCTTGTTCAGACTGTGTTCAGTCCCTGTAGTTTCAGGATTTGAGCTCTATTGCCTGCTTCCAAATGTGTGCCTGCCTCTTGGATGAGAAGAGTACTTCTGCCAGGATGACAAAATTTCATACACTGAGCCATCCAGATCATCTTACCATAATCTCACAATAATAAATCTTCAAGAGAAACATTCTCTTCCAGAAGTCCTGCTAATGTACACTGTGTTCGCTAAGGAAAATGGTTTAGAGCTATGAATCATTTGCTTAGAGTTGTATCATTTTTCCACAAGGGAAATTCAGATAATTATTGATCTGGAATAGCATAAAATGAAATCAAGTCCCTTTATTTTTTATCATTATCTTAAATTTCACTGTTCAAAAAGATGCTTTTCAGTATTTCTGTTTCTAAAGTTATGCTTGAATTAAATTTATCCTTTCCATTTCCTGCCCTTTGGTTTTTTCCTTTCAGGTGTTTTTATTACAAATAATGTCATATTTTAGTTCAACTTATTTATAGGATATTATTATGCTGATAGTTACACAGCGTTTTTTAAATCCTACAGTGGGTCCATAGAATGACAAAGCCCAGTAGCAAGTCATCTGGGAAGACATGTTACTTTTAACCTTCCGAGTAATGAAATAAATCCACCAGTAATCTTGCTTTTGAATTTGTTTTTCCTAAACCAGTACTTTGGAGAAAAGTAGCATAGTGACTTGCAGCACACGTGGTTTTTCATTTTGTATCATTTGACCAGGAAGCTAATTTTGCTGAAAGGTTTAATAAATACTATCCAATGCACTAATTAGCTGAATCAGTGAAGGCTGGTAAAGTTTCATCTGCAAAGGATTGGCATAACAATTATATTACCCCAAGTATATCCAAGCAGATCCTGAACTGCATAATACAAATGACCAAGATCAGTTCATGAAATAGTAAAAGTTGTTGGTTTTCAATAAATGATTGATAATGGAACAGTAATTCAGAACTTAGCATTATGATATTTAAATTAACCATCATACTTTATGGAAAAGAACCATTTTTATATCCTCAAATACTTAACAATCTGTGACTCAGTCAATTGCTATCTGAATAATTTTGTATCCTGAAACTGTAAAACTTTAGGAAAATTGTGCACTTTTAGAAGAAAAATGCAAGAAAAAATCTTAAAGGACGTGCTTCTTGGGGGAATGTACACTTTGTGCCCTGTTAAAAAACTTTTTCTTTAAGCAAGGAAAGTTTTTGCTTTGAAGATAGCCTGTTTCATTTTTTTCAACAGATCTGTAAAATTTCCTCAGAGGTATTTGCTGATATTCAGGATACCATATTGTTTAGTGGCCATGTTTTCATTCTGGTCAAATTAGTAATTATTTGCCTGATTTTTTTTTTTTGTTCCTCTCTTTGTCCATTCCAACTCTATTTCTAGAGTCTGTGGGAGTTTGAAAAAGGAGTCCTTTTCCTTTGAAATCACCAGCATTGCACTGGCATTATTAAATTTCTGTCAATTTTTGCAACCGGAGTTCTGGCATGCTGCTATGGCTGTTAAAATAGGATTGATTAATATGCTTTTCATTTTCAGATGCTTGTGAACACACCTCCTAGCAGAGACTTTTATTTGTCCTTTTTATAGTTGATGCTAAACGTAATAGCTTGATTAATCCAATAGTTTCTCTAAAACAGAGAAATGAAAATAAAATTGGGTATTTTATTTAACTTGAGGTAAGAGCTAAGAATTTAGTCAAAGCTAGTTGCTTAGGGTGTCTCTGTAGGCATTGGTGAGAAAAGAACAACCACAAAGTATAGTGTGTTTCTTCCCATTTAAGATATTTTCACAATTTAGAGGATACAGAGATTTGCTGTTTCTCTCCATTTTCTGCTATGTGAAGCTTAGACTGAATGCTAGCCCCCAAGGCTTCTGATACCAATACAAGCTGTATTTCTGCGTTTCTTTTGGGTGTGCAAGACTGAATTGTAGAACATGTACATGAGCTTCACTGTCTGACCAAGAATGTATTCTGGAAATGAAGTAACACATATGCATTTAAAACCATGGATTAACAGATGCAGTTTCAGAAGCAGCTTCATAAAGACATTGCCCCATAAGTGTACTCATAAATAGTATCAACCTGGAGCCTTTTCCGACCTTTCAGTTAAATGCCATTCTCTGCAGTAAGAGTTATAACACTGGCAGCAGTTTTTTCAGTTTTCTCTGAAATGCCTAGTGCATTTTTTTAGTACTGGGAACTATTAATAGCAGGTGTTGGAAGTAGGAGAGTAGGGCTATCAGCACTGGCAGGTGGTTAAAGATGTTCTTTCATTCCATGCTGTGGAAACAAGTGATTTCCGTCCCCTTGGTTGTAATAGAGTTACAACCTGCTACCAAATAAAATGTTCATGACCCCACTCACGCATGGTTGACACGTTTGCTTCAGGCAGGTGCTTTGTCCTGTTGAAATTGTTAGGTCTTGGGATGGTTAAAACATTGCCTGTAGAACCCATTTGACCTACTGGCACCTAAATTTAAGCTTCCCAGTTGTGAATATGCAAGGCTGTGCTTAGAAAACTGATACCACTTGCCTGTCCAAAAGAGCTGCACCAAGGCATGTCTAGACTCATGAATAAGAAACTGATACTTGCTATGCTGCAAGAAAGCTTTTGTCTTATTGTTGCTGGTCAGATGCACAGGAGGCTAAGCAGTCTGAGAATATTAATTGTCTTTTACCATAGCTGGAACTATAATAAGAATTATCAATTCTTGCATGTTTTCTTCAGTAATTTAGTTTTCTATGGACTTGAATGACTAATTTCATTTGTCATTATCAAAATATTTGGAAATCCTTCTCTGGATTTCTCATGTATGTAGAAATTCATATCTTTTTGTCCAGTAGTTAAACTTTTTTTTTTTTGCAAAGTATGTTTTAAATCTCTCATTTTGTCTTCTTTACTTGTTTTTTTTGTAAGAATCATATTAGAATAATTCACATCAGTATGTTTCTGCGTGCCCTCAATATCTAACATATGTGAATGATGAACAGTAGCTCTGAAAATAAATGTTTTTATTGTATGCCCACTTAACAGCAAAGTTTAATGTTGACTTTATTATTTTCTTTATGATGCACTAGATAGTACCACTTTTCTTAAAATTCTTGAACAAAACATTTAAACCTATTTTTCTTTTAATACTTTATGTACATATCTCTTTTAATGCTTAGGCATGGAGGCATGACGTTTTTCTGTCATCTGAATACATGGGCTTCTTCCACATAACTGATAATGCACAAACACCAACTGACTTTCTGAATAAATGGATCTTGAAAATGAAAATTATCAATTTAATCCATTAAGGAAATAACTACATAAATATATATGTGATCACAAAAATTATGCACATTCAGAGAGACAAAATCCTCTATATCTACATATTGGCATGTATGCGGAAATACAGAACTTGCACAAATTGTTTGAAAATAGAAGAAAAAATTAGCTCTAAGTCAGGGAAAACCACATTTAAAGTGACATTAGGAACAGAGAGATATCTTAAGTGCTAGGAATATAAATGTTATATGTCTTTTGCTAACTTAAAAAAAAAAAAGTGGTAACCAACACCACTTATTCCATGGTGTCAGAATGTATTGATAACCAGATGTGCAGTAAGTATCTTTCTCTCCTTAAGTACTTGTTACTAGAGTTTACAAAGTAGTTTTAGCAGTGACTGGTCCTATGTATACTAGCCACTAGAGGGGGGATGAGACACATCTTTTGTTATGAACCTTTGCAGATAGTTGATGGCAGAAGTCTTGAGATTCTGCAAAATCTTCTTCATTTTTATCCTCTATATAGTATGGTCTTATGACTAGCCAGTTGTCTGAAATCTCATTTTGTGTCCTCAGGGTGTAATCCTCATTTCAGATTCATAGAATCACAGAACAAGTTAGGTAGGAAGGGACCTTTGGCCATCTACAAGGATAGAGGCAATTTGCAATCTTAAGTAGGTAAATCAGGCCTTTGTACAGGCAGGTTTTAAGGGTCTCCAAGAATGGAGATTCAACAGCCTTTCTAAGCAAACCTGATTCAGAATTTTGCCAGTTATGTCCACAGTTTACATTTTCCCCCCAAAATCTAATTGGAATATCCCTTGTCACAGCTTTTATCTGTTGATCTGCAACCTTACATTTAGCACCACTGAGGAGACCCTTTCTCTGTCTCCTCAACACCTTCCTTCTGATTAGTTGAATACTCTTGTAACATCTGTCCATCCACAGCCTTCTCTACCATCTGATACTGAGGAAAGCAGACTTCCTTCAGAGTCTGCTGGTATGTCATCTACTCCAGGCCCCTAGTCATAGTGGTAGCTCTCTGCTGGACTTGACCCAGTATATTAATGTCTTTCTGGGAAGCCCAGAGCCACGCCTAATTCTCACAGAGTAGTTTTACAAGTACCAAACAGAAAGAAGGAACCATTTTCCTGAATCTTCAGGCTACCCTTGTTCCTATAGCCCAGTAAGCAAATCGTCATCTCTCTCTCCAATTCAATATCTCTATTACTTGCTTCTACTTTCTGTTTGATCCTTACTCTTCTCCAAACCTTTGAGCCCATCCTGGCTTCCACTCCTGGCTTTTTACATGTTTCACTTCTCCATCTTACCTCCTCTCTGCCTGTGTCCATATTCCCCTCTCCACTATCTTCCTGCACTCTTCTCCATATCAAGTGAAGAACATTCATCATTTTATGTAAATGTTTGACATACATTGGTGATCTTAGATGTTGACAAGGAGTAAGAGACATTTCAAACATATGAAAAATAAAGTCGTTCAAAGTTCTTGCATCCTACCACATTTTTTCTTAAAAATAAAGGCCTCCATTGACTGTCCTTTCTGGTAGTTGCAAGCACACTGCTGTGTGAAATGGAGATTGAGTATAACTGCAGAGATTGGAATTTACCATATTTTTCATGAAATTGCTTACCAGTACTCCAGTTCTTGATTCTTTGTTCTCAATGTGATGCATAGTGTTCTGTCAGAGGAATGGGATTTATTATTTCGAGTCATACACAGAATAGATTTATATGGATTTATAGTAGATTTATGTATGGTTTATATGGAATAGAGCAAAAGGATTGCTGAAGTGAATGAAATATTTCTAAGGCATTGAGATGCCCTGTAGTGTTATCACAGCATTTATTTTCATTTTTTTTCTCTACTGAACTCCACCCATTCTCATGGCCACAGGTGAAGTGGCATTTTCCCTACTTTCCACATTGTGTAAGCAAGTAGATAATGTATTTCAAGGAAGAATGAGATCTGCTTAGGGCATAGCTTTAATCTAATGGAAGACTTCTCTAAATACAATGCATAAAGGCATGTGAAAATGCTATTATTTGAACAAAATCTCTAAATATACTTGCAAAAATTGGTAATACTACAAATTATCATTGTCACATTCCATTAGAGGATTTCAGTAATTCTGCGACAATTTTAAGGATCTCAGATGAGTCTTTAAATGTATCTCTTACCTCACAGACTGCAGCATCAAGACCTGGCTCTTTCCATAGAGACAGTAGGTAAATTTAGCCCTATAGTCTCAAGAAGAGAGAAGGCAAGGAATACAGGCAACTGAAATTATCTATGTAAGTGGTTTAAAAATCCTTTCTAAAAGTGAAAATAAAATATGTGATTGCAGTGATGCAACACAAAAGTAAATTTTATCAAATAGCACCTAGTCAAAGTAATGAGGAGTCTAAGTAAACTGTGTGAACCTGTGGTATGATCACTGTGGAAGTTCATGGAAGTTTACTCTGGGTGTTAATATGAAAGAGAAGTGAGGAATACTAAATTTTGCCAAAAAAAATAAAGAGTTACTAGACAGTCTGCTTGATAGGCTAAGCCAGGAATTTCCTTCTTCCAACAGAAGATAGAATTCAAAGTCATTTGTCTTTCCTTCTTAATTTTGAAATAAGAAGGAAATAAGGAATAAGACAACAGGATTGTTAATGTATTTGTGAGGGTTCAAGAGTAGGTGTTGACCCTCATATACTAAAACTGAGACTTTCTTTCAGTGGGTACAATAGCTTTATTAGTGCTGCGGTCTGCGACCCAGAGTTCTGGACACTGTTACAAAATAAAAACTAGGTATAGGAATGGAATTAACTGGCATCTTTGTTCAAGCACATGAAATTTGACAATGTGGAGTACAAGGAAGAGATAAAATTCTGCAGGTAACTCTGAGTAAATGTGTTTTTCAGCAAAAATAGCTGCGAGAGCTAACTTACGTGATAACACAAGAATGCTGCAAAATTATGGGGAAAACTGCTGTGTTGCTAGCACATATCATTTGTAATCACTATTCTTTCTGCAGACATACCTATGTCAGAAGACACCAAGCTGAGTGGGTGGTTGGCACACCCAGGGGATGGGATGCCATGCAGAGGGACCTGGATAAGCTCATGAAGTAGGCCCAGGTGAACCTCATGAGGTTCAGCAAGGCCAAGCGCAAGGTGCTGCACCTGGATCGATGCAATCCCCAGTTTCAACAAGGCTGGGGGATGAGGAGATGGAGAGCAGCCCTGCCGAGAAGGACTTGGGGGTCCTGGGGACCATAATGGACAAGAGCTGGCAATGAGTACCTGGAGCCCAGAAAGCCGATGGTGTCCTGGGCTGTGCCAGAAGTGTGACCAGCAGGTCAAAGGAGGTGATTCTGCCTCCACCCTTGTGAGACGCCATCTGGAGTACTATGTCAAGCTCTGGGATCTGCAGCAAGAGAAGGATGAGGACCTGCTGGAGATAGTCCAGAAGAGGGACCCAGAGAAGGGCAGAGGGCTGGAGCACCTCTCCTGTGAGGACAGGCTGAGAGAGTTGGGGCTGTTCAGCCTGGAGAAGAAAAGGCTTCAAGGAGACCTTATAGCAGCCTTTCAGTACCTTAAGAGGCACTACAAGAATGATGAAGGCTAGTCCTTTTTAATAGCACGTGTAGAAACAGGACAAGGGATAACAATTTTAACCTAGAGGAGGGTAGATTTAGACTAAACATCAGGAAGCAGATTTTTACAGTGGCAGTGATGAAACAGTGGAACAAGTTTCCCAGAGAAGTGGTAGATGTACCATGCCGGGAAATATTGAAGCTCAGACTGGGTGGGGCTCTGGGCAACCTGATCTAGTTCAAGATGTCCCTTCTCACTGCAGAGGGGCTGGACTACGTCACCTTTAGAGAACCCTTCCAACCCAAACTATTCTAGCATTCTATGTTGCTGTTGTTGTTATGAAGTAGGTATGAAGTTAACTCTCATCACCTGTATGAGCAGTCTGAGCTCCTCACCTGTGGCTCTATTTACTTCTCAATGTGCCATGTCAATTTGTATTGTGCAACCCACAAAGTCACCAAAAGTACAAATCTGAGCTGTTAAGATTTTTTTATTTTTACATAAATAGATTTCTGTTGAAAAACTGATAGTTTCTTTGCCCTTATAAGATCTAAGGATATAAATATGATCTTTCATTTTAAAAACCCTAAGTGTGCACACAGTAGTGTTTCTTCCCATAAAAGTCTCAATGTTATAGATCAGAAAAGAAATCGCATGTCCCTGTTCAGAATGAGAGAAAGTGGTTAAGGGCATCCTGTAAAAAAATCTCTTATCTTAAGGCCGTGTTTCTTTTGCATCTTGTAAGAATGATGGCTCAATTCTTCAGCTTTTCAAAACGTAGTTGTCATCCCTTTTTATAGAGGGCAAAATTGGAGCAGATAGATGAGAAGCAATTTGCATAGTCATATAAAATAAGACCTTCACAAAAATAGTCTATTAACCCAAATTGTGTCAATTCCATTATTCTAGTTTAACTGCTAAATACATTTCCTCTTTTAAAAGGCATTAAACTTGCATAGTTTTGGTTTTTTAATATATCTTTAAAAATTTTATTTGTGGTATAATCCTAAACTTCTGTGCTTGTTTTACTGGGATAGAGTTAAATATCTTCCTGGAAAATAAGTTATTATTTTTTCTCATCAGCAAATGTTCTAAGTATGTTCTCTTTTTTTTTGGATATACTAGTAAGTATGCTAAGTAATATTTCAGAGATAGACAAGGACTAATATTGGGCATTGCTGGGCTGCACTTAATCTAACACTTCATGAGAGACATACAGTGATTGAGAGAGAAAGTGGGGTTCAGGTTTATGATGTTATACTTAAAAAATTACTCTGGAGAGAAACACAGAGACATCTTGAACTAACAGGGTGTTCTAGCTGGCAGTCCTGTAATCTAAAGATCCTTCATTTTATCTTACAGCTCTCAAATATTTTAGGTCAAAACCTCAATTGTTATAAATCAAGGTAGAGTTATAAAAATGTCTCATGGATGCCTTGAATTTTGTCTGATGAGTGTTCTTCATGTGTTAATCAAAGTACAGCATGCAGCTGTTTTGAGCATATATTTTGCTGGTTCCTCTAGCACTACAACAGTGATATGAGAACAGAAACTGCTTGTCAGAGTGGTATTTCTATTAAAAAACTGTCCAGATTTATGCTATTTACTGCTGTAAGTAATAAAGATACCAAAGACTTACAGTGAATTAAGGTTCAATAAGAAAGTCGTAACGATTTTGGAGAACCTTGATTCTGGCAAGCTGAGATTCTATTTCCTGTCTGCCATGCCAAGTCTTTTGTTCAGTTATGGTCTATTGCCCAAGGAAAAAGGTGAGCAAAAGCCATTCATACTGAGGACCAGGTACTAAAACATTGCAAATTTAAAGTAGCCAAATATCTTGAAGGTAAGAACCTATAATTCTTAGTAGAAATGCTCTGTCCTTTCCCAATATGGGAAGACATTCCAACAGGGTCCCAGTATCCTGCTTGGTAAGACCAAGAACACATCTTTCCTCCTGCCCTGTTTTGCCACATCCTGCTTTCCATAGGAAGGAACCCTCATAGAGAGTGACTTGGCCAGATGGGAGCCACCACTCCTGGTAATACTAAATGTAGCCAGAGCCCCAAAACAAGGCAAATTTTGGATTTGGTCATGCTAGAAGTTTTCTTCTTAACTTCCCCTCTGAGTCAATCCCCAAAAAGCATGTGGCCAAGACTGATGCCTTGTTTGGCACCAATTCTCTTTTGTTACCACACTCAACCCTCATATGCAATTCAGGGCTGTTTATTCAGCTTGTTATTCCATCTTGAGAGTTTCCTGAAATAGCCTTGGAAAAGAAATCAAAATCTGGAATGGCTTTTTACAGTGTGGAAAGTAATGGATATTAAAAGCTGACTGACAGGGTGCTTTCCTGCCTGTTGTCAAAAGGAAATAGAAATTAAATTTAGCAGAGTTCATGAGTATTGCTACACTAAGGAGCTCTCAATCAGTAGTAAAGTAGATAGAAACTGTCATCCCCATTTGCAAAAGAAGCTGCAATTTGATGATGCAAATTTGCCTTCAGCCTGCCCTCCTTGAACCTGTGTAGTCCTCCTCAGGTTCGTGTGCCATTGCACTCATAATAACACAGTTGCATTTAAAGATTTTCAGAGTTTCATTCAGACTTACATGTTTTAGTATATAATATTATCTTCCCTGCTTCAAATTAAACTAGTTTCATTACATATTTAAGGTTTAGCTCAGCAGCACTAAAATGCTGGTCTTTTTAATGGTGAAAGAGGTTTCCTGAATAATTTAAAATTCTGATATGGTAAAGCATGCAGTTTTCCCAGTTACTGCACTTTTTGTAAAAAGTCACAGATATATCCATAAGGATGGCATTCAAGTTTTCTTTCTGCATCATGAGCATTTAGCTCATCATAATTTGTCCTGATAGCTAATGTTCCTAAATGAAAAGAGCTTTCTTTCACTTATTTAATGTTTAGAATTCCATAAGTGAGAAATGTATTTACTGAGGGAGCATATCAACTTGAAATAATGCATTGAAGAACTTGTGAACACATTTACGATAATTTGGAGAAGGTAAAATAGGCAATTTGTCTCCCAGATACTGCTAAGTGAAATGGAATTAGATCCTTTAGGCTACATGGTGATTATAAATATAAAGTTGGCTGTGATTTTAAAAAGAAATTAAAGCTTTTGGGTTGCTTCACTCATATGTTTTATGAAGAGATTCTAGGCTAGATTATCTACATTTTAGCAGACATGCTTGATTTTGGAATATTTGGTTGTTCATTGTATGACATCCTGATGCAAAACATTAGCATTTGGAATTTAATGATGCTTATTTCAGCATCCTAATTTCTTTCTCTAGAAGCACTTTCAAGTACATACACTCTGTGCTAGCATTCAGCAGCAGCTTGCTCTGTTTGTTCTGTGGCAATGTGAAATTAAAAAGTGGCTTTGCAAGCAGCTACCCCAGTAGATTAAAGACAAATGATCCCATTTTCTGATGAAGTTTGGGTCATGTTGAAAGACTGAACTCTTAATGCCTGTTATAAAAGCATTTAATTTGATTTAAAAGGCAGCAAACAGAAGTAGTGCCTTTTCTTCTTTCTTCAGGTGGGCTCAGTTCCTGCTTCTGAACAGTACTATAAAGAATGACCTGAAACCCAGACTAACTGATTCAGTTAAAGCAGAAAAGTTTCATTACTGGCCTGAGCTCCTATGGCAGCTCCATGCTGGCATTTGATCATTGGACTGTAGTGATTCAATCACTCCACGCAGCTAATTTAGTGTGTTTCTTTATTCACATCACAGGAGATTAAGTGAAAGTCTTGACCAGTGCCTGCCTGCGTAGTCAGACTGAACTAATCTGTATTCCTGCATGCAGAGAATGAGGTCCTGGCATGTGATCAGCCTTGTTAGCAACCACAGGGAAATTCTCCATATAACCTGAAAGTCATGAATTTTGGGGATAGAAAGAGGGGAAATCATAAGAAACATTCCTTCTTGTTAAAAGAGAGGAAGATAGTCAAATAAAAACCTCCCGTTTCAAGAGGCTTTGTATTAAATAGAAACACTTATCATAGTTTATTTTTACAGGACAAGATGTATGGCAGGGATAAACTTCTTTTCAGTGAGGCAGCTGAGTCACTCAGTTTTAAAGATGAAATTGTTTAGGAGAAAAAAGAAATTAAGAAGGAAGCCAGGTAAAAGCAAGCAATTATATTTAAAGTACGTAATACTACAGGTTTCAGTATGGTAGTACAGCCGCCAAATTACTTTCCTAAACAGTCTTATGTTTATACTATTAATAGTAAAGGGGGGAAAATAATCCTGTATTGCTTTCTCACACTTCTGTAAATTCTCTAGAGCTGTTGGAAATGCTTTGCAGCTGATGCATTGTAGGCAGCAATCTTGCAGAGAGCTCTAGGGCAGGTTTTGTGGTGACAGGTCAGGTGAACTCCTTTGCCATGCACTAGTGTGTCCCTACTGTGATACTCAGTGGTTGTTAACAGAGGATGGAGTGGCATTCAGTGCAAATGTGATCGTAAATATTTCAAGACCCACTAAAAAGCCCAGCAGAAAACAGCTATTCTGAAAGTGAGAACTTTGATCTTTTGCAAGTCTTTACATTTTCCCTCTTCTGCATTCATATTTCCAGCCTCAATGCTGTGTTTGGTGCTTTTTGTCCTTAACATCATTTTTGCCTTTTCTTTTATTTCCAGTTTCAGTCACATATTTAATGTGGGAGCTTTACATATTTTTTTCCCTATGCTCATAGCTGCAACTTAGGCAAAGAGTGTGTAGACTCTTTCCTATGATCAGTCTGAAATATTTTATAAAACAATCATAAGGAATTGTCCCTCATTTTCTCTTAACTGATTGCAAGAAATAAAAGAAGAGCTAGGAAAGAAAAAATAACATCAATACTGACCTATGGTTCTTTGATGAACCTTTGTGACCTGATTGTTGGTGGTGGCTTTTGTCTCAATTCTTAAGTATTTCGGGTTTAAAATCTAATGGCACCACCATGAATTTATGGTAGTATATTCTTCAAACTAAGAATTATTCTTGTGATTCTTGGCACATTTGAAGGTAATTTATTTGAATGATAGTTGCAGTCATATTTTATGTCTGGAAAATGCTTACTTTTGAATCACTACTGTTGTAGGTTTTATTGTCTAGAGCAACAAAAATAGAACAAACTTCACTTGATAAGGTGTTCTGCATTAAAACTGTGTAATTGATCTCAGGAAAGATGGTTATTGTTCCTAATAAAGGATCTTGCAAGTAGTCTGGGAAGTATTTCATTAAGCACAGACCCAAAAGCTATTAATATTCCTTTGTCTTTCTTGACAGGCAAATTTTATCTTGCAGCAAGTGCAGTGCTCTTCTTGAGCCTCTTTTATGATGTGACTTCACTGTAATATTTGTCACTTTTGAGAATTATGGGAATCTTTGCCATTTGTTCAGATGTTTTGCCTAGGCTCTAGCCAGTAATAGACTGAAAGGTAATGAGAGAAACAAAATCTGTCCTGAGAATCTTATATAGAGAGGTGAAAATAAATATAAAACAGTGTATTTTCTGTGGTCATTTAGGTGTTTCATCTGTGAATCAAGCCTAAAAAGAACAGCTTTGGTAATTTATTGATGAAATAGTTTAACAGAACATTTTAATGTATGTGTACTGTAACAGCTTTGGATGGCTAATGGATTTTTCAAGACTACATTTATCAAAATGTAGAAACATGGACAGATGTGGTGTACACCAAAACCTTTAAAGCTGGAAACCCTATAAGGAGAGAATCATTAGAAAATACGCTTTTTATCTCAGACTGCTAGTAACCATTCATAGGTGATGAAATTTTCTGAGATGAAGCCACAAGATTAATATTGAATTACTTGTTTTTTTCAAATGGTGAAAATGATTTCATATTATTTATGAAGCAGCTGGCTCCTGAATTACTGGATATAAACATTAACAAAATACTCTATTCACACTGAAAAATCCGCATCCTGTCATAATAACAATCTGGATAATAAGACTGCCATCCAGAATTTCGTATGAATGGATAGAAAACAATTATTTTGAAGTTGCTGAGCTGCACAGTAAGAGAGAATCCTGCTGAGGCAAACAAATGGTGAAGATCATCTACAGAAAATTCACATGGAATTCTCTTTTCCAACCACAAGTTCAAGCAGCCAACAAAATGCTGCGCAAAGGACTTAGAATAAGCAGATTGATACTATTTTCTTTCTTCCTTCCTTCACTGTTCCAAATGAAAGCTTTTTTTTTTTAAATTTATTTTCTTCTTTGAGAGGTCTATGCCAAATAAATACTATGAGGAAAAGATACACATGCACCAGTGTCTAGTAGGCTTTCCCAGACCAGCCTGAGCAGCAGGACTCGGCTACAGTGTTGTGGCTGCTTCCTTATAAACCTGATGGTTATGGTGACATGTCCATGTGCTGTGAAGGTGTTACTGAATAGCATTCCTATCAGTCTTTCAGAACAGTAGCACTGAAGGTGAGGGAATGCCCTAAACTGGAAGGAAGGCCTTCTTCAAACCATCCTGCATTTGAGGACCTGGATACTGGAACACTTGACGTATACCAAGGTTGTGCTCTTGACCTGAATTACACACCTTGACTTTCTCTGTGGGCTGACTCAAAGAGAGCTTGTAAAGACTAACTTCTTAACTTATGAACCAAAATTCAGTGGCCCTATTTTTTCTTTTGTGAGGAATGTTTTCATAGTGATTTTGGAAATCAAAGTAGAAATTCATCAAAGTAGATGAATGGATAATTTTTATCCACATGGTCATAAACCTCTCCAAAGAACACACGCTGCATAATGAAGCATGACTTCTTTTGCAAACTGTGTCTTGGCTGTTTGCCAATGCTTTGCATTTTATCTTTAAATCCAACACTTCTGTTTTTACAGGCCTGTAATTCTTATGGGACCTATAACAGTTGATGTCATGTTCACTAAACACCAGGCACAGTACCAAGGCCATGCCCCTTGTACTTCCTTGTTCCTCCATGTCTCAGAGTAATTCAAAGTGAAAGCAGTCATTTTTCATGTTTGTAATGCTTCCAGAGAAGTCATCTGCCTTCCTGAAAATGTTCAAAAATTTGCATTTCACAAACTTTGGCATAACAGTCAATGCCCCTTCACAAGCTACGTGTTGTCACCAGCTTTCCAGTATGACACATTGCACCCATTTCACTGTTAAAACTTGTCAACAATGGCTTCTACTCTGTAATTATGCAAAAAATGAAGCAACTCACAAAACAGGCTGCTGCTAGGAGAGGGGAGACTACATTATATTCCTTTATATGCTACATCTCCTGTGTTGGCTGAGTTCTTAGGGATCATGTTTGAGCAAACTCCATTGTAGTGTGGTTGTTTGGCATGGGCAAGGCTGATGGGGACAGGCAATACAGAAGCAGCCCAACAGCTCATCAAAGTGGGCACCCAGTTTGCATAGCCAGTGGTTTTGATAGGAGAGGCAATGAATAGAAACTGTCTATACTGGACTTTGCTGCAGAAGAATAAACATTGAGGACTACTGTGCCTGTGTTGCTGCATAGAGGAAAGATCTACCAACAGATCACTGGTGACATTTTTAAACTACCAGTTAGGTGGAGAACTGGGGCATTGTGATCCTTTGATGTTGTTATTAGTTGACAAACTATGAGTACACTTTGGTCAGGTCATTTTTGTCGTTAGTAAAATCTTACCTACTACAGTAGATCAAAGGGAAATATGTCTGTGCCATTACTGAAAATTTATGTTTTCTTAGTTAATGATTTTATATTATTATATATTGTATCATTTTCTCCCAGCCAAACATATGCTGGCACAATCATTGCTGTTCAGCTCACTGTGGTTTTACTGAGGGGCTGATCTTTAGTCAGAACTTTTTTATTTCCTTCAGAAATGCTTACTACCTAATGCTTGGAAATATTTATCTCTAATGAAAAGGAAATACAGTGAGGTAATTAGCTGACAGTGAATTTATTTGCTGTCCATTTAAAAAATTATGCCTTATCAGTCAATGGGCTTGAGACACACTTCAGAGAGATAAGTGCCTGTGGTTAAATTATAGGAGGCCTCCTCAGGGTGACTTAGGGTATGTGACAAGCCTACCCCTCATTACTGCAGTATTAATGCTTGCCATTTTCTTCCTTTATCAAACCCCAACATACTCTCAGAGGTGTAAGTGTGCTGAGCACAATGATTGTTTGCAGTAATGTTTTTTCCCCTCTCCATCTGTACTATCTTATATTTGTTGCTATAAGCAACAGTCCTTTGAATTGCTGCGTTTATAAAGCTTTAAAATAGGACAGATCAGAGCACACAGTCTTTGTGACAGGCTATTTTTCTCTGTTTTCTCCACAAGAAAAAAAAAAAAAAGGCCTGTGGGAAGATATGCTCCTTCACCTGGATTTACAGTAATCTTTGTTCCTCCAGAAGCCCAGAGTTTGTTTGCCTCTTCAAGGACAAGCCTTTAAAAACTGGCAAAGGGAGGAGGCCATGTGTCAAAACTGATTAAATGTGTCAGATGTGATCATCTATTGCAGAGGTCTTTAGCCCTGTATTCTCAGCATCCATGTTGAAATGTGGGAAACTTGGCTTTCTTTCTCAGGCTAAGCAGGTTGTCAGAATACTTATCAGTTAACTTATAACTTCAAATCCAGATGGTATCAAGGTAAAACCTCCTTCCATTTACATTTTAGGAAATAATTGATATATTCCTGAAGTATTGGAGTTGATTTATGTGAATAAGCATTCAGTCTCATTGTTTCATTTAAAAAGGAGTCAAAGAACAGCTGCATTTTCACTGGTGGTTGTGTTATTGCCTTTTTATTTTATCCAACTATTATTCAGGAAAAACTGAATTTCTGACAGCTTTTGAGGGGATCCTTATGAAATTCCTTTGCTTCTTGTACTTTTCAGATGTGGACCACAAGCTGCAAAAACAACAGTAGTTTTTATAAGCTGTTAAACTAATTGTGTTTATCTAGAGGGCAGTTTACTAGAAATTAGCATCCATCTCCTGACTGGAGATATAATTCAGAAGGAAATAAACATCTCAATATAGTCAGAAAAAAAAAAACAAACAACCCTTTTTCTGATTGTGTAATGTGCAGGCAATATGATTATCATGAAATATCTCCAGAAGCTCTATTTATGAAATCATGATATATTTATATCTTTACCCTTTCATTACTTTTTTCAGATATATTATTTCAACATGAGCAGTACATGCAAATATGAATATGAAATGTTAAGATTCATAATTACCTCTTTAATATAATTATATTAAAGTAACTTTTGAAACATTAATATATACATAATTTTCTTTAACAGCTTGATTTCATGAAAGAGCTTTTATTTACTTTGTCACAGAAAGATGATTTGGATTGAATTGAGCACATAGGTGTCAATCCAAAGTGCAAGAGAATCAAACTATTCAAAAATTGTTAAGAGACTGTTAATTATCCCCATCATAAATGAGGAATTGCTCATTTTTATTGTGGTAGACTTTAGGTTTGTTCAGCCTCTGTAAAATGTTATGCCTATTCAATACAATGAAAAGAAATAGTGTAGTGTTTCAAAAGAGCTTTTAAAATGACCGTAAGGGACAATAAATTCAGCTATTTTTATTTCAGAGATTCTGTGTCTAAAAGAAGACCTTAGATGAGAGATCATTCTGTATCTGTAATAGCTTCTTGTTTTATTTTGCAAGCAGCTAATCTTTTTTCTGGTATAGCAGCTTTTCTTTGTCATTCAGAGGAGTACATAGTTTGGACAACACTTAGTGAAATCAAATCAACTAACAGTTATGAAGCTTGGCTGCTCTCCAAAAGGGCATAGTTAAAAGTGAAAAAACAAGAATAAAGTCAACAACGAGGAAACAATAAAAAAAGTTCAAGCTAAGCTGCATTTGGTGGGGTAGGATTAGGGAGTGGCTACAGGTGCAGTTGCGTTGTCAAGTCTAACAGGAAGGGGCTTGTGAGCAGCTGAGGGGAAGCTGGAGGTGGAAAAGCTCATTACCACGTTGCTACTGCTGGAACAGTATGTTTGAGTCATCTGTTAAAAATAGTGAGGATAGAAAGACTTCAAAGTAATGAATGAATGTCTTTGCTGTGGAAGGAAGGGGAAGAGGGAGAGAGATCTGCTTTTCAGTGAGCTTACCTCAAAAGACTGGGGATGTGTGCGAACAAGTGAGCAGTTCCTACCCCAGGCAGCTCCCTCCTCTGCAAGGTCTTCTTGGAAATACAGGGTTTGGCACATGAACAATGCTTAGGAAGTTTTCTTCCCTCCCCAGAGCATATGGGTCAGTGGTTTGGTTTCTGAGGAAGTTAAGATTTGGTCATCTCCTTAAGTTGTTGATGAGTGAAGTGTATAGGCATACAGGGAAGTATTTTTACAGGAGTATAGGGAACATATGTGGTACTTCCCAAAAAATTAACAACCTGGGAAAAAAATTCTCTCATTCCTTCTGCTGCTGCTGACATCTGAATTATGCTTTTGCCTGTGAGCTTAAACGAAACATCTCCTGTCATCCTGCTGGGTTCTTCTAAGCATGGTATCAGTGGGAATTTTTAATAGCTTAGTATTTTCCACTAGAACTGATCCAGTTAGTCCAACATCATAACCCTTTCTCCAACTGCAGACTTACAGTCAGCTGCTCAAGTACTAACATAAATAAATTTTATCAACATGGACCTCAGATCTTCTTGCTGCACCTTGTGATCCCATGTCAAACTATTTCAAACTAGCCCAAAAATACCTATGTAGTGCTGCAGTCTGGAGCAATCTAGACAAAAGCAGTAGCATATTTCTCACAAGTTTTAGAAGTTTTGCACTTAAGCAGTTCTGAAAACAATAGCTTACCCTAAACTGAGGTTATTTTCCATTGATAAATGATAGTATCAGCAAGGCTCTTACCTCCTGAGCTTAACTGTGTTTTCTTTGATGGCTTGATTGAATTCCTCTACAACGTTCCATACTTCTTTTTCTTCCACCCTCTGTCCCAAAGCTTTTTTTTGAGGGACCATTTTTAAGACAGATATCATCCTATGGCCAGTTCATCCCCCATTATTGCTACTCTTGCAGTCTCTGAAAAGAAGCAGTAATAGCACAAAGCTTTCTGTCTCAGGGACATTATGCATTGTTCTCAGAACCAATATGGCCATATTGGACTGTGTATAAACTGGTAAAATAAACAGTGGGGGAGCATATTCTATGAAGTGGATTCAGATTGAGGTGGTTTTGTGTGTTTGACGAGAGAATATTAGTGTATGAGAGCAAATGTCATGCATGGGCAGCTGCAGAACTCAAAACTACCTTGCTTTGGGCAATACTTACGCTAACAGTATTCCACATATGCACTTTGACTCTTTCTGGCTAAGTATACTTCTAAAAATTGTAAAACCTTTTCATCCAGCCTCTGTTGGATAACAATCTGAGAGAGTTGCTCTGTCAATAAATAAGTGTTTCTAAAAGGCAAAATAGAGTTTCTTTTCAATTGAAAAGATAGAGTGAGATGGAACTTGAGAATCTGGCATTTGAACTATTGATTGTAGTATTCCTCAACAAGAGAGGCAGTCAGCATGAAGCACTTAAAATATCTGATATTGCACTGTAGATTAGGACAGAGTAAAAAGGCTTTCCTGATTTTTCCCTGGTAATGTTTCCCATTTCTCACAGAATTAAGTACAGCAAGGAATGAGCTGGTAGATAGTTGCTAATGTTGGTTCAGTTTAAGTCACCTGAATGACATTTTTGTAAACCTATGCAGACCATCAGAGTACTGTAACAATAAGTAGAAGGCTAAGAAAGGTTCCATCTGTTTTCCTACTGAAAGAATAAGCATTTGTATCTCTTCCCAGAGCAGAAAGCTATGATGAGGCATATCATCTGGGTAATTTTCTTTTAAAATACCAAGAAACTGGGGAGGAGGGGTGGTAAAATATTGTCTTTTTCAGCCATTCAAATAGAGCATCTTTATAACAGTCATCTCAGTTGAAATCCAGTGGATTTGTAGATTTTGGAAAGTGTGGCATCTAGGCTTTGTTCCCTGATGATTAAGAGTTGGTAAATTGTTTTTACCTCTATCCTGAAAACCGTGATCTATTCTGCCAGTAAAGTTAACATTATGAAGTTCCACACCATCTTCTCTGTTCAGGCTGGCCATTTATTACACTACACGGAGCTTTAAAAATCAAAGGGGGATACTCTTGCTGAAAACTGCCTAACTACTCCTTTGTGTATACTGAAAAAAATATCCTGCAAAATCGACTTTGATATATTAATTTGTTGTAATTATAAAATTCTTCTTGACTTTTTGGGGTGAAATTTATTTTAATCAGAAATGCACCATTATGCTATTATCTATATGAAAACATATTTAACTCTCCAAGAACAGTCCCTTGGTTGTGCAAAACAAAATTAAATCAAAAAATCTGACAAGTTTTCCTACTGATCTAATTCAGTCCTGACTGAATTCCATTTCTTATCCATCCCTTTATCTTGCAGTCAAAGTGAGCTCTGTTGAGGGAGCTCAGCTGCCTCTGGTATTAAAGCATTTCCTGCTTTGGTAGAATTCCCTCTGCTTTAGCTGGCTTTTTTTTTTTCTTCATGCACTTAGGCTGTGAATCAGGGCTTTGTTCCATTAGTGCATTGCCATCCAAAAGGACTCCTGATACTATTATGGTGCTGCTGTTTAATGCAGAGGTCACTGCAGTATGTGGAATTCCAACCAATAACCTAAGTCTTACTGTTCCAGGCATTGTACATATGTATATATATATATAAAACCCAAACAACAAACCATTCCCACTATGGAGAATTCTTAAAAGAAGTGCAATCATTAAATGAATCCTTAAAAAACTGTGATCCAGTCCCCCACCACCAAACCCATCACATACCTCCCTTACATGACAAAAATAAATGTGGATCTTATGAACACGTAGACACACCAAGTGGTTTTGTACAGCCCTCTGGATAGTTGAAGGGAGGTGAAAGGAATCAGTAATTGCATTGTAATCAGCGCAATTAGCATTTCTGACCTCCTCCTGCATGTCTGGTACTCACAGAAAGTGAGTCATTGGCAAACTAAACCATGCAATTTATTTGCAGATTGTGAAAATGCAAACAATTTGGGAAAGGAAAAAGAAGGAGAATTATTAATCCTCCTTCGCTGCAGAACCCTCTGCTGGTGATAGAATGCAAACTTCACTTGCGTCTGAAGAGCTTGCTAACCGGAGGCTAAAGACACTGAGGAAACCGGGGCTGTCCCATTGCAGTGGACTGTCACGTCACTACCCCTATCTATGCAGCCTTGCACAGGCAAAGTTGCAGTACAGTTATACACAGACTATGTTTAGAGGCATTGTGAATTTGTGTATATGCATGCAGCTAACTTAAAATACTAAAAGAACAGTTAAAATGGAGTGAAAAGGACTCTTTTATAGCATTCAAATAGCTGTGATCTGGAGAAGTACAGGTTGTGAAGATGCTCTTTAGAATATAAAGCCATGAGAGCCTTGCATATGAAATCAAATTTTGGAGAAACAGTTTTAAACTGGGTGGTTGAAAAAAGACAAACTTCTAATTTTTTGTTTCTGCAGGATTTTTTTTTTTAATATGTATATTGATATTTGAGTTGGGATATTTATAATTTCTTTCATATCTTATGATTACTTTGAAAACTGTTTTAACTTTCTCGATATGCTTGTATGCAATAATTAAATGTACACAAATTCTTCTGATACTTTTTTTTTTTTTTACCTCATAGAGGAAAACAATCCAGAAGTACATAGGACATCTCTGTCTAGGTTGTTGCTTGTTGTGCTGCTGAGGCACTTACGGCATTGGGAACAGCTCTACAAACGCCGCCCTCCTTGGTATTGTGCATCAGTCCCTTGGGTTTTGAGTAACAATAGCTTCCACTTCAGTATTGTCAATGAAATTGTCAATTATGGCACTTCAGTTCATCTCCCTGGATGGAATGACACATCAATGGATTGGTTTCAAAACAGCTATGATACCAGTTCCATTTTTTAGACACAAAATCCTTTATTCAGCAGGATTTCTGTATTCTCATGTTTAGGATCTCAAGATACTCTGTGGTTTTCAACAGTTTTCTGTTCAACTTTTCACAAGTTGAAACTTGTCAACTGTATATTTTTTTTTGCCTTCAGAAGGGAAGAAAGTATTGGGGTGAAATGTAACTATAGAAAAAGAGATTCTAATTTTGATAGTGAGCAAATAAGAAGCAGGAAAGGTAACTTCTTGCATAGATGAGGTAGATTGGCTATGGGGCAGTAATTGCAGCCTCATGCATTACCTTAAGCTGGACCTTTGGGAACTGAAGTACATCGGCCCTCTTACCATGGCAGCCATTCTATGACTTGGATCTTCTTTGACCTTTCTGTTTTCACTGTCTGTTCTGATGTAGTACGAGGATACACTGGAAATTGCTACAAAACATTCTTTCTGATAATTATTCTCGAGGAAAAAAATCTTCCCAGATAAAAATGATGTTATTGGAGCGCAACTGTGGATAATGGGGATGTAAAGAAACTTTAGTTATTGCTACAATCAGCTCTGGTAAATCACACAGGTTACTGTATAATTTCTTTTTGGCTTGGCCAACCTTGACACACCATGCTAATTGATTCTGGGACTCAGTAAAGGTATCGCACAATAATAATTCTGAGCAATGTGTAGGAAGGCTCTTGTTTCAGTTCAGTAAGCAGGATATGATATTGGTATCTATGTTTCTTGTCCTGATGTGGTTGTTTTGAAAGTTTTGGCAGAGGTTGTAATCAGCAGAGCAGTAGATACATGTTAGATTCAGGGCTGGTTTAGAGGCTTGACTGAATTGTTCATTTGGTACTGTAAAACTTCAATTGAAAATCTGCATTTACAGAAAACCACAAAATATATAGCCAAGTAACAGGGCTTTTTTTTTTTACCCGCCTAGAAATGAAAACAAAATCAAATGAAAGCAAATCATAGTGAAGATATTTGATGAAACTCTATTTTTCCATGTTCATTTGTAATTGTAATAGCAATTTCTTTATAAAAGCGATGAATGCAAATTATGCGCAGTGATGTCATGATCTGATGTTTTGTACAAAGAGTGCATTAAAAATCTTTAGCTGTGACTCATTCTGATTGAAAATGCAAAATCAGGCTTACAATTTTATTTTTTCAGGCCACTCAGAAAAAAATGCATGGAAGCTGTTTAAAAACCCATCAAATCATACTTCCTTGGACAGAAGGCCAGTAGTCATTGTAGTTGCATGCCAAATAAAGGCTTTTTTTCTTAAAGATTTTTGTTTTCCTGTTAAAATTATTTTTAAATAACATCTATTATGTCTACTTCTTACGAAAATTCACCCATTTTTAGTACTGACACATTTTTAAGTACTGACCGAAGTAGTTTGATTGCTTGAGGCCAGAAGCCTAATTGAAAAATGATTAATAAAATTAATCCAGCATTCACAGTAGTGATTTGAATATTCATGGAAGTCTTTTGTTTCTTCAAGTCTTTACACTTGACTCATCACTTTAACTTTTTGATAAGTGGAACTTCAGTGGAGAAGTCTATGTCAGTTTAAATGAATGTTCCTCCCATGTGAAGATTTCTTGTAAATTACAGGCTGGGATCTATGCACGGACACTCTGACCACTCAAGCCATGCCTATGATATGCCATAATGAGAAGTTTTGAGTGCCAGCATATTTAAGTGAAAGCTTCCATTTTGTGATGGATTCTGCATGGCAGTCAGATGCCAAACACTTACACAGACGTGGTTTGTCAAGGAAGTCCAGAACACAAAATGTATTTACCAAAAGCATGCAAATCTACGCATTTGATGTTTGTATTAGAAGTGGCTGCTACAACAGAGAGTAATTCATGTGCTGGAGAGCTTAGGTACTGTATTGTTCTGGTATTTTGAGTTCAGTAACCTAGAATGAAAGCATCTCTGAAGTGATGTCTTCTCTAATGTAGCAGACAGAGGCCAATATTAGCAAGCAACAGTTCAGGCGGCAAAGGAAATAAGTGGACACATTGAGACATTCATCCAGCATTATATGGAGACAGTGCCAAAGATATTAATTGCTTATTTTCCCAGTGCATTTATTAATCACTTTCTCAAGAGCTCATGTTAAAAAAAAAAAAATCTGAATTATCCATTGCTGAATATGTTATTTTATAAATATTACTGCATTTTATATAGCAGGACTTTAGAGACACAGAGGTGAAAAAAAGAGAACTTGAAGTGAATAGTAACAAAGTTCCAAATAGGAGAAGAATTTTTCTAGAGCGTTAGGGAGTATGTTTGTATGGATTGGAAAAATTAAAATATAAAATACTCTGTACTCTGTTCAGAAAATTTGTTGAAAGGATTTTTTTCATATTGAGAGTTGATTTTTCAGTCACAGTAGTTACTTAACCAAAAAAAAAGGAAAAAAAAGGCAAGGGCCATCTGAAGAAACAACCTGATGATATTCTGAGGATGGTTTTCCATCCTAAGGTTCTTATTTTTCATTATGCAAAGTTTACCAAGTGGTCTGTCAAAATACTATGGATATACTGGAGATACTGCCAGTTTTGTTACAAAGCCTTCATTAGGAATGTGAGTCATGCACCATGTAGCACCCAGCATGTCATTACAAGCTTAAGCAATAAAAGTTTTTGTAGCATGTCATGAAGATTCAGCTATTGGGAGTATTTTCCAAATTCTGTGGAAATTCTGTGAGATTGACTAGCCCAGAGACAGTAAAAATCACCTGTTCTTGTGAAAACTTATTAACTAATTTTTCCTACATTCCATGACCATTAAGTTAGAACTCGGATTTACATCTCATTTTAAGAATCTCCATTGAAAGACAGTGCTCTCAATGCCTTCCAGAATCATAAAACTCTGATTCCTGGATACTTGGCCATAGTTATGGTAAACAAGATAAGATACAGAATACCTAAAAAGGTTTCACCTTGCTGGCCTTAGAACTAAAGCCTAAAGAACACTTCATAAATCATAAACAATTAAACAATGATAATTCCTCAAATAAGAAAAGGAAGACTCAGAAAAATGAAATATAAAAAAGAGCTAATAATGTACCAGAGCAAACTAATTGAAAATTGCAAATGAACTCTGATGGACTTTTTGGATATTATTAGATGAATTTAACAATGGTATAGCAAGATGGCTTTGGCTTCTTTATCTCTTAGTATATGCATCCATCAGATTTTCCAGCATTCTCTACATTAAAAGAATGTGAAAAACCCCTTGTATGTTGTGCTATTAAATCATCTCTGCAGACTGTTTTGCATATGCTGGCAGGCTGAAGAAGATAAATCCATCAAGATAAATAAGAAACGAAAATGCATCTCTTCATAAAGTTGCATTAAAACTTTCTTTTCTTCTGATATGGAAAACCTTTGATATCATAGAAATTATAGTATTTAAGGGTGTTAATATTCTTGCTTATGATTATGAATGTTAATTTTTCATCTTTTGTCCCTTAAGTTAATTTTACCTTTTAATATCTAGTTGTACATTTAAACTACCATTATTACTGTATAACTTTGAAAGTCATGGCAGAAGTATTTTGGAAGGGTTTCCTTTTCACCTACATAATAGTCTAAATAACTTTATTTCTTTCTTGTTTACTATCAGATGTTAACTTTTGGCATAAATGATGTGCGAGTTCTTTCACTCATCCCTTGTGGATGTTCTCATAGAACTCAAAACAGTTTTATTGTTAGAGTAGCAAATCTCTCTGTTCTTTCTGCATGTTTCATACTACTAGATGCTTTCTCCTGCTCTTTTTCCATCACTTGGTACTCTGTTCCATTTGCTTCATCCATTTATGCATGATTTTGGACTTGGAAGAAGTGATAAATGTTGTCTCCTCTTTATCACTCAGCTCTTAAGTTGTTCTGACAGCAGAAACTGCTGTTCAGTTGGAGCAGGTTCATTAGGTCATGAGAAAGCATTATCAGGAGCACCTTTTCACTTCCAGCATTACTGCACTAAAAGCTGTTGGATCAAATGATTCCATTCATTAATTGGTCTAAGGCAGCATCCACCAGAGCTTGTAATAACACACAGAAGTATTCTGTCACAGTGGATGTTGAAATTATTACCTCTCATTTGCAATTCAATGAAACTGTCATTTTTCCTTGCAGTTCTACCATTTTTTGCCATATGTTCTCTTTAATACAAGCAGTTGGGCGGCACTTTTAGTATCCCTCATTCACCTCATCTCTTGCTTCTGTTGCTCACTCCAGAGCATGCTTTCTGCAGCTACAGCCCTCTGATTGCTGCCTGTGACTGCTTTCCCCTTTTGTTTTCCCTAATGAAGGAATTTCACCAGCAACATAGGCTTCACTATTATGCAGTTCATATTTTTGTTATATTTGTACAATTTGCAGCTGTAGTTGAATGTTATATAAATGATTAATTAGCACTTATTACTGTTTTACATTTCCTAAGTACCGCACAAACTAACTAATCAAGCAGTCAATAAATGAATTAAGCAAAAAACAGCGCACAGTTATAGGAGTTGGGTTCTCTCTTTGACATTCTCTTGCATACTGGTACGCTGTAAAGTCTGTAATCAAAAAATACTCTGTATAAAAATTTTCCCGATTAGGTGATTTTTTTCCCAATTTTTTCACAGTAAAATATAATTGAAAACCAGTGCTTGCGTAGTTAGATGTAATAAACGTGATTACATTGTGTGGGTTTTTTAAAAAGCTCTTTACTTCAACATGTGTTCCTGTTCAAATCAACAGCAATATTGGCAGCCAGTAAGAGCAGCAATAGGCCAGCAGGAAACTCCTGGGGCTAATGTACCATACTCATGATTCCATAAAATTGTCTTGATATGCCCTGCTTATTAGGACAAAATAAAGAGAAAATATTTATAGAGTCAACCTGGTAGTTGCCTGTTAATTTTTTTAAATAATAAAAATTACATAGATTATAAACTTTGTACTCTGTAACTCTTAATTTGCTTAGATGAGCCTCAGGAGCTTACACTTGCCATAATATAATCCTGGGACATATAAGGTTATTTTGTACGCTTCTGAATCATCTTTGTTGACAAGTTAGTTTGAACTTGCTTAAGATCTTTTGTACTCTGATAATATAGAAAAATACATGGTTTACACTGATAATAAAAAAAAAAAAAAAAAAATCCAAAACAAAATAAAACAATTTCTCTACCAACAAAAGGAATGCTTATCTGTGCAGGACATAATTCCTACTGTGCCTTGACTAACAAAGACAGTTCAGTTTGGTGGGAATTCACGCAGGAGTAAACTTTCCTCATTTTACCACCCGGTATAGCATGATGGAAAGATAATGAATTTTCTGTTGACAGCTTTTTTTTTCCTCATCAAGTGTAACTAGAGTTCAGGAGGTTTGAAGGTTTGAGTTTGAAGTACAGTGAATTGATGATGACTGAACATAAAAAACTGTGCACTGTATGTGAAAGCCACTACCTAGCCAGAGGTTTTAACCATGGAAACTTGCAGGGAAGGCCTCTGTCGTATATACACAGTGATCTTTAGCTTTGGCTCCAAAGCAGGAGCAGAATGACCTGGACCACATGAAGAAAAAGAGAGAGAGAGATTTTTTTCATCAAGAAATAGTAAAGAGAAATAAATGTCCTTTAAAGTATTTTGACAGATGATCTGTTATACAGATTGATTTGTGGTAATAGAAATTTAACCTTTCTGAAAAGGTATAATTAAATTATCAAAGTATCCCCCCGATTGCAGATTCCCAATAGTGCTGCACAGGTAGAGTTCAACCAACTGTGTAATTGAAAGTTTCTTCCTGCAACAGCTGGATGCCATTTTTTAACGTATTCAGTATCAAAAACTGCTCAAATGCCTCATGATTGCTATTTAGGCTTGAAGCAGTTTTTCAGCATTTCAAAGCAAAGGGAAATTTGATGATTGCAGGAGTAGTTGTATTTCATGCAATAAAATTATGAGCTGAACATGTTTAAAATTCAATTGTAGGTTCTGGAAGATGTACTCTGAAATTGTCTACTTTTCACTGTGTACCAGAAGAAACAATAAACCTTGAAATCTTTTTTATTGTGTTCTATTGTCCATCATGCTATTTTTGGGGAATAGAGAGATGAAAATTTAGAGTGGTTCAAAACCATGTTAATTCTTGAAGTGCTACTGACATAATTGCTGCTATATGTGCTCCCAAAAGGGAATTGATGCAATATAAAAGGTTGTATGAGAAATATGGAGACCACGGTAATTTGGGAAGGACTATTATGTATTTCTGTAAACGTTACTTGAGGAACACAGGTTTTTAAACCTATGTTTCGTTGTAACCACTTCTATGATGTACAGATATTTTAGTCGTAAATTTTAAAGGATGTATAAGAGTATTTAAGAGAAAAAGATTGTAGTTGATTTGTTTGTAACATTCCACTTGACTGTGCAGGTACAATGCAGAGACTTCCATCATATATTTGGTGTGAATAAATACTTCTCTCTATACATATGTATCAAATGGTAAGGGGAATTGGATTCACAGGCCTCTATACAGTGCTTCACACTGAAATGTTCCATCCTTCCTTCCTTCCTTCCTTCTTTCCTTCCTTCCTTCCCTCCTTCCTTCCTATGTGCTGACTGAACTGTTAATGTGCTAAAAAATTGGTGTGCAGCACAGTCAGCCCAGTTTCAACTCTCAGCATGAGCTGTGGAATAGAGCACATTAAAAAGTTTTAATAAATTTAGGAGTTTTAATTATTTCTGTTTAAAATGCATTCTTTGTGTGTGGAGATAGAATCAGAAAATTGGGGATTTATGATTTTTTTTTCTTTAATTCGCTTCTGTTTTTAGTTTTGTGTCTGCTTTAGAGCCAAATTCTTCATGCACATTGCATGAAAAATCTCATAATGGGGCAGTCAGGTGAGGAGCTGTGGAAGCTTCTCCTTATTAAGAAACAAGTTTGGAAATATTAAGGCTTTATATAACTGATTCTTTCAATTACAATGAAGAGCAAATTAAAACCATTTACCTCCAACTAGAATAGACTGCAGAACTTCCCACTGGTGCTGATGCAGGAACACTTCATAGAGAATATTTTATTCCTCCTGTGGACTGATGTTGAGGGAAAGCCTATGCTTGGGATTTTTCCTTTATCTCATGTGCAGACTTTTAACTCAGTTTCAAAAGCAATTAATATTTATGAGGTTGGGCTGAGAATAATACAACTGCAGTGAGACAATGAAATGTCTGCCATTCACACACTGCTGTATAGTAGTAAAAATACATATTTAAGTCTGAATTAATTAAATTGTATTTAATCCTTTCTCTGTGAGCTTGTAAACAGCAGCTCATGTCAATGCTAGTGTACATTGTTGGCAAGTGACATGTGCTGTCAGCATAATTTTAGACACATTTCATTTCTTGCATAGTGCTTATCACTAATACAGAACTTTAAATTTTTCTCATTGGTGTGCCAGCTGCTAAAATCAGAATATTTTTCCAAGATGAATTTTTTTTGTGCTTTGTATGCAGAAACAATGGAATACAAATAGTGATTGTGTAGTCACTTCCTAAAGCAGCATAATTAAAAATCACACTTTGCAGAGCCCTTTAATTGACATTGATTTTAATACTTCAGGTTAGTTTATTTTCAGTGTAAAGTGAAGAATCATGAAAAGACTGTGTCTATAATTGGTGGCAAATACAATCAGGCTAAAAGTGCTCATCTTCTCAGCCTGCCTTCCCAAGCAGGATGATGGAAGATATAAGCAGCTTATTATTGGCAACCTGGTGCTCCAGTTGTCTTGGGGAAAATAAGTGGTTTACTCTGAGTATGAACAAAACCTTAATGTGTTATTATTACTGTAGATCAGGAGCTGAGCTGTAGACATTGAAGTATTGCATTAATATTTGCTGTGCTTGGATTAGCTGAATTGGCAGTGCATTTAAGTAGGGACTTGGGCTTTCTTATTATTTACTTAATTATATTTGTAATTTACTGGGGCTGAGTACTCAGCATGATTTTTAATTGTCTGAGGGAGGCTCTTAATTTTACAAATGAGGTTCAATAAATGTGTGTGATATTGCAGTCTTGGCTTTATAAGAAAAAGACTGAGTTGTCTGCTCATTGCTAAGCTTTATGGGATTCCCATTACTACTACACTAGTGTGGTTGTAATTAAATTTTTAGAAGTTCATTTGCGTGCAGTTACTAAGCAGTCCTAATTTCTGTTATTATTATTATTTTGCTATAATTTGGATAGCAAATAAATGAGATTCCTGCCCAGTACTTAAAATGTAAAAGGATTGTTGATGCTAATGGCTTCAAATGCACTAAAGCATCATCTGACAGGGGCTCCTTCTGAACATCAGAGGTTATCTGCCATTTGTCACCTCAGGTACTCATCCTCATTGAAAGGTTGCAGTATATATAAAGCCCATCTAAGTAGACCCTTATAATGAAACAGATTTGGATTGTTAATGTAGGTCAGTATCTGGATCTTGTATACTTAAAAATGTATACTTATCCACTTTTGGTGAGTTACTTTATTAAAATAATAAGAAGTGATGAAAAAAAAAGTGAAAAAATAAGCCCAGGTAAAAATTTCATCCATTTCCTTTACAGTATGTATGGTTAATTAAAAACTATGCATACAAGCAGAACCTCGGGAGTGTAAAAAAGCATCATGGAGAAGAGAAATCAAATGGTTTAGTAAGTAAAAGCGCTTCAAGACCTGCCTGCCCTTCATTTCCTCATTGAAATTTGGTTTAATGATTATGGTCACATTGTGAATTTGTGTTCTACACAGGAGTGGTACAGATGTGATTAGAGTCTGTTTCTCAGACTCACAGATTCACAGAATAATTTACCTAGTAAGGAATCTACAAGGCAGCTATCAAGTTTGTGGAAGATCTTGTTCAACTGAGTATTCAGTATCTCCCAGGATGGAGATGACACAGCCTCCCTAGGCACCTGTTCTGGGTTATTCTTTGCTCCTATTCTTAGCCACACCTTCTTCCAGGTTTCTTTTTAAACAAAATCTGTCTAAAAACACAAAAAAATTATTAAAATGGCCATCAAGCTCAAAAGTATTTTTATCCCCTGCCCTGTTTCATGCATGAGAGATCAAAAAAAAGAATATACAAACATGTCAAACATTTTCTCTTCCCCTCCTGATGTCTTGAACTTTGGGTCTTTCTGAGCTGCATGTTTCTATACATTTCTAGTTACCAAAATTGAGGGAATTTAATTTTCCCACACTTTTCCTGATTTCTCTTGAAGGCATGATTTGATCTCCATGACCTACTGTGGCAGGAGTCCCACAGTACACCTGCACTTTGCAGAAAGGGCCTTTTTTGTTTATTTGTTCAGCATTCTTTCTTTTTATGATATGATTATTAATCAGGTTGATTTAATGTCCTATAATTGTTTTCATAATCTTCCATTATTCAATTTTCTCTTTTTTTATAGTGTTACCCTATTAATTTGTCCCTTTTTTTTTGTGGACCTTTTCTGGTTGTACCTCTCTGATTAAATGAAAAATAGGGAATGTGGTCAGAGAAGGCTAGCATGCATAGACATGCATGAATAAGAAAGACCTAAAGCAAAACAGATGAAGAATTAAAGAAATTTTAAAAATATTCGGTCAATGCTGATTTAGCTTGGGCTGTTAACGTGGATAGTACCATGTGTTTGTACAGAATGTGGAGCACACTAGTCCATGGACATCTCTGAAAACTCTGTCATATATACTTCGATGTTTTCAGAAAGTTACTTTCAAATTTTATCTTTTTTACACTTCAGGCGGTGGCTTACAGTGAGCTTAACACTTGTGTGATGCAGGTGATACCTTTATATTGCCTGCCTTCAGTGTCTCTGTCATCACTAAATACACCTGACAAGTTAAAATTTCTCTTCTCCAAGTGAATTCTGTCAGCTAACACAAAGCCATCTGAGCCCAGCTTCAGCGAGGTTCTTAACCAAATCTTCAAGTATGGGAGTTTCAATGGGTTCAGAGAAGTCCTTACAACTCCAAGTTGCAAAGACTTGAGACTCCTAAAGACATGGAGGATTTGTTCCTTTAGAGATTTTTGTTTGTAAGCTCCCGAAGGAGATGTTATAAGAAAAAATCAATCCAGTTTACTTGTTACAATTAAATATACTCTTTCAATTTTATACTCTGATGGAAAATCTGAAATGCTTACAATGTAGTCAATATTAGGGGCAAATTAAAGCCTCCCTGAAAAGAGATGCTGTCAACAGGAAATCTATGCATTTCTGAAATAATTTAAAAGCTGCTTCTAGTTCTGTACCTCTCTCTTGATCCCACTGCTAATCTGATAGTTTTATCGTCTCATTTTCCTACTTTTACCATATTGTTTTCTCCCACTTCAGACAAAAAAGACCTGCACAACCAACCAAGAAAGACCAACTGTAGAGAAAGAACTGGAAGTTTAGGTTTAGAATTAAGGAGAAATACACTAAAGTTAGTTATACACCCTCAAGGGAGAGGCAGGCCCTCACAGTAAATACAAAGAAAGTAACAAAGAGGAGGCTGCAGCCGTCATCTGTTTGACTGCTTTAGAGGTCAAGGAATTCCCAGGAATAATCACTTACTGTGTACAGAGGCTATTCCTGTGTTCCTAATGGTTATTGGAAAGAATTTCAAGCCAAAGCTTGATGTTTTACTAAGATGTGCATCTAGCTTCCACAGGAATTAATTGATGGAAGATTTTTAGCCTGTGGGAAGTGGGACATCAGACTTTGACCGAGCTGGTCTCTTCTAGTTTTATGAGCATGAGTTTATAATATTTATAGGTTATTTTTGCTCTGAAATATTTGCTTGCTTTTTCTGACAACTAACCCCCAATAGTTAACTGTGGTGTGGAAAGATAAGTCTTTGAATAAGCATCAAGAGTTTAAAATAACTTAAGAATGCATCAAACAACTTATTCCAATGATAAATCTTCAGTATAGTCCAAGGCTAATTTCAAAGCACCCTTGGCTTTTTTTTCTTTTAATATGCTTTACAGCAGAAGTTTGATTTGAGATGTTAACTTCATTTACAAGACAAAATATTCACACTTATTCTGGCTTGTACTTTCAAATTGTCCACATGAGACCTTTAGGTGATGAGAAACAAAACCTAAATAGTGAGATGACTCATAGAGAACAAATATAGAACACAGAGGAAAGCCATTTATTTCTGTTAGTCTCAGTAAGTAGTACTGGAGAAATAAGAGGGGAAAAAAATGTATACAATTTTTCTTATAAGACAGAGAAAAAGGCTTATAAATAAGTATTTTCAGTTTATCTCATTTTAAATAATCATACATTTTAATGTGTGGTGAGTTCCCATTGCAATTTTGCCCACTACCCATCGAATGCTGGTGGGGGAAGCACCGTGTACACAGCTGGGTGGTTCAGGTTTTCTCACCAGTATCCTCTGCTTTTCCGGACACAGACAGCAGGATTCCATGGTGTTTATCTAGAGTGAGAAAAGGTTGTGGAAGGGAGTGGGTAGGGGAGAGCTGAGCTTGCAGAAATTTATTGAGGCAATCACATGTAACTAGTCTTTGCATCTTTTGGTAAAAGAACCAGCAAACTCTTCATGCATTGTGCAGGGAGAGTAGAAAGGTTGAGAGCACCACAAATGCAGCATTATGCAATCAATTTTTTTTTTTTTTTGGTGCAAGAAGGAGAGTGCAGAACCATGTGAAAACCTTGCCATGGCGTATTGTTATAAAACATCTCAACATTGCTGTGATTTTTAATGAATACATAGATCCTTGCCATGTTAATAATTTTATCTTGTTTCAGGCTAGTAGTTTTAACTCCTATGCTTTGATTGTGTTTCAGAACAGTCAAGCATCAAGTATTGGAACTGACATCTGAATTAAAGAGTGTGCAAAAAATTTCTTCCCTCTAACTACTGAAACAACTAAAATGGAAAACTGACTAAAAGAGGTGAGTCCTTTCCTCTGATCATTCTCATTGATCTCTCTCTGCATTGCTTTTATTCATTTTCTCCAGATCTGCCTCCTGCAAAGGCAGGGAGCCAAATGATTGCAGACTCTCAACTGCTTTAGTGGAAATGAAGGTAGCTCGAAAATTAGACATATGATAAGCCATCTTTGTACCTAACTAGTTATGCTGCTGGAGGTTCTGTTAATATTGGATGTCTCCGAAGGTAGTGGTGAATGATCTTCACAACTCCAATATGAATGTAAAAATGTATATATATATAATGTAAACTTAATATTAACTTAAATGTTGAGTAGAGCTCCACAGAGCTAGATACACCAGAGCAGTGGAGAGAGCGTAAGAAATGTAAAAGGAAGGATTGATTTGGCCTAGAGGAATATAACAAAGTGGAGAGGTCAGAGGGAAAAATGAAGTACAGAAGACAAGCATGGCAAGGGGTTGCAGCATCTAGGAAGCAACATTGAAATGGCCTGGAAAAGATCTGGTAGGGAAAGAACTTCCTTTTCCACAGTTTCCACAGATAGTTTTACTTGCTTTTTTTCTGTTTGTTTTGGATTTTTTTTACACTAAAAGAGACCTGATAGGAAATACTGAAGATAAGCTGACCTCTAGCCTCTGGAACAGAAATGGAATAGCAGTGAAATGTCTACATATAGTGAACTATTGTTATTTCTCAATGCTTATCATACTGAAAAAAAATTAAAATCAGTTCCACATCCTGTTTCTTTATTACCACATGACAAACTTACATGCACTAGAAACAAGGAGAGTTTTTATGTCTTTTTTAAATGGTGGTCATTCTGCCTATGATTTGATATGATTTTGAAAATAACTCTTAGAATTATATTTGACTCAATACATTCAGTATGTATACAGTTCAGTATTCTCAATACGTGCAATTTAATTGTAATGTTAAACTAATATGTTAATCATATAATTGGTTATGGCTATTTTAGTTTAGTTAGGTATGAAAATGTACTTCAATTCGTAAATTTCCCTTAGTGGAGCATGAGTTTAGGATTCTGCATGAAACATTTTACATCTTAGGAATACTCTTCGTGTTACTCCAGAGTGAACTTTTTCATTGTTTTCCATTGGTGCAAAAATTTTCAATGGATACCTCACTTTAAAAATATAATTTCTTACAATTAGAATGTTATCTAATCATCCAGCAGCTTTATATTTTAGTAAACATAATTTAAGAGGAAAAAGAAGCAGTGATGAAACATTTCCATAACCATAAAATTGTATCCATGATGATTTATTATATGTGTGATATATAGAGAGAGATATATATATAGAGAGAGAGATATGATTCTGCATGTTATATTTGTAGTATATGCATGTATTTATACATTGCAAGTATATATTTCTAAGGTACATACACACTACAAAAAATAGTAAATTTTCTTTGCAGAATAGGACTTGGAACTGGTTATCTTCTGACAATGTGGAATAGATCAGTTCAGCTAACCTCGCCTCAGTTTGGCCTTCTGTAGAACTCTGAAACTTTATTGAAAAGGTGACATAAGGTTTGCAGTGGTGACATTTTTTCCCAAGCAAAATTTTATTTTTATCTTAGGAATTAGTTTTTTGCAGTAATGCACTTGCTTATCATTTACATATATTTATATACATTTTCACACACACAAATCCTCTCAGCTCTCAAGTAGTTTGGGTAAAAGAAAATATTATGTCATTGATTAAGTTATTTGGATTAATGATAGATTTATTAGAAGAACAGGGTGTGGTCCACTTAATTTCCTCAGGAATATATTGACAGTATCACTTAAGAGTGTCTTGTTGGCCCTTGTGGGTCCCTTCCAACTCAGACTGTTCTTGGATTCTCTAAATATGATGTTACTCTTTTGTTGTGAATTTTGTTTAAGGGAAATGCAGACAGTACTTAAAGTTGCCATTAAATCGAGATATATTTATCATTAGGGAAAAGATGACTAGGCTTTGAAAAAAAGTAGGATAATCTATATGAAATGTGTTAGGGATGTGGATGAAATTGAACTTTAATGAGACCAAATAAAAGGAATATAATTGATCTTCTACAGTGAAAAATATATGGCAGTAATTTAAACCTTAACGTGCTCTTGTCTTAGTGGGAGACAGGATAGCGGATGTTTTGTATTATCTAATTATGTGGAAGTCTCAGGTTCTGCAAAATATTATTCCTTAGGGGAAAAGGACACAAGACAAAGAGAACAAATTACCAGTTAAACGATATGATGATCTTTGATGCATTACAAGGGGAAGAAATAAGATATTTTACTAATAATCCTGGTGTGAAAGTAACAGCTGTAATGAGAAAAATTGGAAAATTCCCTCAGGTAAAGTACACTGAGAAGGCAGAAAACCTTGGATGAGGCAAAGATACTGCAATCAAATATAAAGAAAAAACCAGATTTTTAGTGCAAATTGAAAAAAAAAAGATTATTACTTGCTTGAGGTATTTTAAAGAAAAATTTAGGCAAGGCTTCTTATCACAGCTTAATAACAATTCCCTGAGTAGTTATAGAGAGCCTACGAATCAGAGAAAAGAAACTAAACTGACTGTGAGACAGACAAGTGATTTGTCTGTCTATTAGATAAAACAAGACATTTCAAATCAAAATTCAAATGTTATATATTCCTACTTCCTTCTCTACTTACGGGAAAACCAAACATCAAAATTAAAATACGGACAACTCTTTCAAGCATTTTTGCATCCAGAACAAGTTGGAAGCCCAGGGAGTATCCATAATGTTTTGGAATGAGCTGGATACTGAAATCCCCTGGACAATTATCAGCTTTGAGTATCTTAGTGACAACAATAATTTCATAAGTCTGACAAACCATCTGCGTAGGCATAATGGAAAATGGAGATACAGAACCATAGCACCACAGAATAGCTTTTGTTGAACAGGACCTTAAAGATCCTTAAGTTGCAGCACCAATTATAAATGGGAAGAAAAGATCAAAGACTGCAGATAAAGAGGTGCTGGGATACAGAATCAAATACTGAATCAAAAGCTTCTTTACTATTATAAGTAAGGACATTAACAACTAAAAACTAATAGAGGGCTATCTTTTAGTAATAAAAATTGTCATGAATTTGCTTATGTGAGTCAAATATGTATGTTGGAGCAAAAAGAAAAAATAAAGGGAAAGGTCAATATTTGATATAGCTAAGGACACAGACATTTTTTCTGTGTCAGTCTGCAAAAAATGTCACAGATTCGTCACAGCTAGCAGAAACAGAAGATAATTCCCCACAGCTATAATCGGTTTTGTATCAAAATTTATTTCAGACATGGATCCTTCATCTCCTGCTTTTTACAGTTGGTATCATCTCAATAGTTATTGACTGAATTATAGACAAAAGTGTGGTCCTTCTTCCTATGACATCTAGACTAACCTTTCTTTTTGGTGGAAGATAGTCTTCTGGCAAGTTGGGCCAATTTCCTCCACCAATAGCCCATTTCCTACAGTTGGCCTTAACTTCTGTAAAAATTGAGAAATTTTGTAACATTTAGATCAGTTATTTTTTTACAGTCTTTAAAGCATTACTACATTACACCTCCAGGATTTGAACAGAATAATAAAAAATTGTCCTTATTTATGCTTTAATACAAAGTCAAGATACTAAAAATCTTTTGTTTATTTTTAAAAATTTTTCATTTAAAATATTAATTTATCTATTTCATGGTATATAAATAACAAAGTAAACTGATAAACTCAGATGCAAGTCTCTAGAAAAGAGGTGAAGCAACTTCAAGACATCATTGCCTGATTCCCAGCCCACATCCCATTGCCTTGACACTGTAGAGGATAGATGAAGAAGTGAGGCCAAATTCTTAAGCATCTTGGTCCTTTTTATTTATCCTACCTCTTCCTATTAATCCAATGGAATGCTAAGTGTTGCTGGTGCCTCTCAGAGTGCCCACTCTGCCAGCCCGGGCTAACCCTGGCACTGGGCAGCAGCAGGTACAGCTCCGTCTGCCACACACCCCGGGCTGATCCTGGGGGCTCCTCAACGCACCCAACTCACGGCACCGGCCCGAGGGCATGTGCCAGCGACAGAGGTGAGGAGAAAGGAGGGCTCTGCAGAGGGGGTGCCACACGAGTTTATTGGGGCCCTGACGGGACCTCTTCACCTCAAGGTCTTTTCATGTCAGAGCCCAGAACAAAGGCTGAACAGTAACTTTATGCTCAGGCTGGGGAAGGGAAGGAGATAAGGGATTCACCAACCAGGGGAAAGCAGGGAGTAGCCCGAGGGGTGAGGGGGAAGGACCTTGGGGGCCAATCTCCCTGAAAGGGAGGGAGACCCCTCTGGCTACAGCCCATCACTCGATGCTCTTCAGGGGCTTTCCAGCTGCAGGGACGGACCCCTGGGCTGACAGGCATGTCCCTAGAGGAGGGAAGTAAGGAATGGGTATGTGGCTGTGGAGAGGGGATAAAGGGGTACAGTCAAAAATGTATAGCAACAGGGGTGCATGGACTGAACCACAAATCAACATACAACACAAATTATAAAACACACTGCTACAGTTAAGTGATCCTTTCATTTTAAAATACCTGTCCTTGTGACTTTCTTTTCCTCGAGTGAAAGTCACAGCCAAAATAGAGATGCATGTGAGAGCATGACTGTTGAGTGACACCCCTGAGCAGGGGCAGTTTTAGAGATAGGTACCATTCTTGTAAGGTCTCTCAGAAGAGGTCATCCCTGGCTCAGGAAATACCGGTATTATTCAACCTTCTCATGCTTTTCTGTATTTTACTTTAAGGGCATCTACTGCCACTGTGGTTTATACCAGTGGCTCAATAAGCCTTTGAATTCACTCAGAATGGCTATTTTTGGACATACACTCTACTGGAAGTGGATGCCTGTAAGAAGCTTTTATGGTTGGACAAAAAGTAATGCCACCATTAACTCTAAGAAATGGAATAGTTCTTGTATTGCTGTCATTCTCTTGCAGTAAAAAACTTCAGGTTGAGCACAGTGGGAAATCTAATTTATTCCCATGGTATAAAATCATATTCCTGAAATAATTCACCACTGTTAGAAACAAACCAAAGTGTGGAACTGGTTTTTAGGCTGATGCAGGGAGAGATGCCTTTCTTTGGTTTGCATAGCACATCATAAGCAGACACAGGCACAATGATAAATATCTCACCATCTCATGACTGCTTCATGGAATCAGAAACTGCACATTTATGCTCACACTGGAAAGGTTATAGGAAGCACATCTGTCCTTATATGGTCTTCCTTTGTATTTTTATATGATTATAGCAACTACAGCAAAAATGTAATAAAAAAATACGATTCAGATAATCCTCTTAGTTCAGGGTTGCAGTGATGGAACCGGCACTGTGCAAAATAAAAAGATAAATTTGTTCTTACTGGATAGTGAAAGGCACATTAGTAGCCTCTTCTGACTCATTGAGTAATAAAAAAATATGGTCTCCTGAAAGCTTTATTTTATAAGAAACTCTGCCATATGGCTATTATTTTAAACTGTTGCTACAGTCTTGTTTTATTTCTATTGTATAGTTTCTACTTACGTTTTGTTTTCCTGACTTTCCCTGCCAGCCCTTTTAGCTACAGTCTGCGTGCTGCAGACACAGTTTTAAAAAGTGTGTAGTGATTTGGGGAAGGGACAGTACAGTGGTGGGTCACAGTTGGGCCATGGGAAAGAATTCTGGGATTCAGGGATTGTATGCTTGAGAGAGACCACAGTCATGTTTGGATGCAGGGACTGTGTTCTCAAGACCAAAGGAAAAGAAACCAACATTTTAACAACCTATCATTCATCAAGAATCAAGTGTGTAAACATGCATAGTATTAAGGCTCTCTGTATTGTCTTTGCTCTTAAAGCATGAATTTATCTAAGCACATTGATGAAGTTTAAGTAGGTTAGAAATTTCATCGCACTGTTGTTGTTTTAGACATGAGGAGAAATAGTTCAGTGTTGCAAAATCAGCACAATGAAATAATTTGCACCTCATTTTTATAAGCTGACTAAGAAGTTATTTGAATAATTAAATTCAGATCTTGCAAATCCTGGAAATCAGGACAATTTCAAGGAGTGAAAGAAAATATAAAATCATCCAAAGTAAAGTGTGGAAATAGCTCAGAAATTGGTGAATTGATAAATACTGAGGAGGGTAAGTTGCTTAAAAATTTGGTGTGAATTTATATGATACATGAAGTATCATTATGTATGTATGTCCTGTATCAATATAAACAAATGATTTGCTTAAGAGTTAGGCAGTGCAAGGATACAGGAGCATGAAATGGGGGTGTGATCCCATAAATCAAAATTCTGAAAAGGTTTTTGAGGACATGGTACATTACCAACTGTAATGGGATTCTGCAGGTGGCAGGTTAAGGCGCAGCTCAGGTCTTATTTACTAATGCATTTACTAATAAATGAATGCCATCTTTCTGGTACAAACATGGCCACTCCAGGACATACTTGGTTAAGGTTTTTATGCTTGAATAAGTTGTTGAAAATTGGAGAGACTTTAGGAGAAATCACAAGATTGGTTCAAATGAGATAAAAAATAATGGCTGATTCAGTATTGGGGAAGGGGGTGGAGTCAGAAAACTTCTCTCTGTGGAAGGCAACAAAATATTGACCTTCTGAGACTCACAAGCATGACAAAAGAGATCCAGTGCATGGAAGTTAAACCTCAAAATGGAAGCAAAGTGCACATTTTTAAATAAAAGTAAATACACATTGGAACAATTTACCAAGCACTTTGGTGGATTCTTGTAACTTAAAAAGATTTCATTCAGAATTACGTCTAGGATGGCTGAAGCAATTTAGGGAATTAGATGCTCAAACATCCTTGAAATGTACTCATTAAATTCTCCAAGATCTCTTGGGTTCCTCTAGAAATGCAGCAGAGCTAAAAGCAGTGTGCTGTATCTGATTCAGAAGTGGTACTTGATGGAAGGCACTGTGAAGTAGTATCAGACAGTTTCTGTAATATTACACAGCAGGTTAGACTGCACTGTCCCAGTGGCCTCTTTTATTCACAGAATCAGTGTGTTTGTTTATTTGTATGTGAGAACAGCAAAAAAGTGTTCGGATCTAAAAGGAGCCACTTGAGATTGCTGTTGAAGTACTTATACCCTATCTCTTTAATAAGATGATGGTGATTCACTAGTGTTGCAGTTGAATGTTATTTCACCTCCATTCTGCTGCTTATAGGAATAAGACTGAAAGACCAGGCCTGCGTGGAGAGATGGCATGGACATGGCAGCTAAGAAACTGCTCTGTGTCTGTTGGGCTTTCAGCAATTGATTTTACTGCCAAAGCAGAAATGGTCAGTCAGGTTTCAGGACCTGCTGTGTGATCGGAGTTTGTTGAACAGAGGAGGTCCTGAAATATGACTAGGTAGCATTTTTTGGTTTTCTATAGTATTGTCTATATAAAGAATTTATGTCAGACCTTTGTCTCTCACCAGGAAAACTTTGATCTGAGTGTATCTGACTGGCTCAATTTTACCTTTGTGAGAGTTACATTGAATTAGAGGCTGTATCAACATGTTAAACACCCAGTCATGCACCAGTACAAGCAGTAATTTTGCTGTCACTGGACGCTGCAGTCCTGACTGATGAAATGATCTATTTTCTTTCTTTATAATACTCCACTTCCCAGGGTCAGCATGGCTGGAATACATCTGTCCTCTAAACTGGATCTCTTATCAGTACAAGTATTACTTGCAAGCCAATTTTCTAGTATTACTTTGAAGATATATTATCTGAAATAGGATGGTTGCAGAGAGCAAAGTAAAGCTCACCCATGAGTGAGGAAGATTACTGTATTGCTTGTATCAGAGCCAAATTCCATCCCACATTTTGTTTACTTAAAAAGCTGAGTTTTGTGAGACTAAAGAAATCCAAAGTCCATCTGATAAATGCTATCTAATTACAGAGTAGTGACCTAGAATATTGAAGATTTGGGGCTTTTTCTTTATTCAGTTTTTTAACAGCATGGAAACAATGCAGAAAAATAAGTAATCTGGTTATGTTTATTAACATTCAATGAAATTAAAACTTGTTTGTCCTTTCTAATGTTCTTTTTTAACTTACCGTTTGTTGTATAAGAAAACAGGCCTATGTCAGCCCAGTTTTACAAACTCAGAATATAAATGAATACAATTTGTAAAACAATGAATTGAGTTGAATATAAAATACAAAGATAAATGTTTATGTAGTGGTTGATATTTCATAGATATTTTGGAAATCTGTTTATCCAAGGCTTTAGTAAGACAACAGGGTTATAATACTGTATAGGCTGTATCAGTATATAAAATCGATTTGTCATCTTTATGAAATACATGTCATTATCAGAATACAAATTATACAGATGAGATTGCTGCATTTCTCATCCTTATCATGTAGATCTTCCATGTGATCTATCAAGTCCAACATGGGGATAAAGCAGTGTGTACTTTAGACAAATTACTGATGGCAACTACTGTGTTTCTTCTTTGCATAGCTTATAGAAGTTCAAAATAAAAAGCATTTATTGTGATATCCAGTGAGGGAAGAAAAATCAAAATTAAGCCAATTTTAAAATACATTACATTTTGAAGATCAATATTCTAGGCAAGTACTTGAAGTGAAGGTGCCCAGTGTCCAAGAATTGGATTCTTTTTTGTAGTGAGTGAGAAAATGGAAATGCAATGTTAAAAGATTGGGATTTTTGGCTTCTGTAAGTGAGCAAGTATAAATATAGCGTAAGTGATCCAAAAAGTAATATATGTCTTTGTTAACATCAATAGCTTCATAATACAGCTACTCAAATGATATACTCTAATTTGCTCCTCTGCCTCAGAGAAGTGTCATGCTTTCCTATCAGGCTGTTATGATTTTAGCTTCAGAGCACTGCATGAAAATGCCCTCTGGTCTGGAGGGTAGACCTTGTTAAAGTTAGGCTTTTACCACAGTAAAAATTGAGTTACACTGCATTCTGATAAACTAAGTTCACTTATTGATTTGGCCAAATGAGTTTGAGAAATGCTTGCACAGAATGTAATTGTTATATCCCATTTCTTTACATTACATGATAAATGCATGTTTATGCATATATGTATAACCAGTTTCCCCAAGCATTTTTTAAAAATAACAAATAAATGTAATTTTTCTTTCTATCTATTAAATTTGAAAGTGGAACTCAGAAAGTGTGTTCATGGAGAGGAGGCAACATAGCTGTTCCAGGAGGTACAAAATGGACTGATTAGGTCAAAACGTATTTTCTTTCATATACTAAGTGGAATCTGTCCAAAAGGCAGGACTGAAGGCAGTCAGTATGACATCAAGATGTATCGCCACTGGGTCAAAATAAGACTTGAACTACAGAGCTTCTTAGATGCAAGATCAGAAGCAGTCCTATATATGAGGGATAAATCTTTCTAGGGGATGCAGGTATTTTAATTCACAGAAAATAAGCAGGATGTGATATTAACCCAGCACTTCTGTGCAGATGCCATTAGACCAATGTAGGACCGTTCTTAGTGGAAATTTGTAACAAGGAGGAACTTTGTCCTGCAGCAAGATTTCTGATCTGGCTTTGAGTCTTTGATATTTGCTGACACCAGTCAGATTTCTTTCAGTGTCATGACAAGAGTTAGTGTCTTAGAGGAACAAGAATCAAAGAAGCCTGTGCTATGGGGGAAGTATGATGCACCAGATGTAACAGGGCATGCATACTTTCAGGAATAACCTTATTTGAGAGAGCATCTGTTTTAGGTTTAGACAAATTAATGCCTTGAGACTGTTTGGATAGTGAATTGATCTCTTGTCAAGATGTCAATAGCCTGAATATCTGAGAAAACAGAAAATAATTGCTGCATCACAATATTCTTCTATTACAAGAACTTATTCATCCTGAACTGCCTGACCACTGTAACATTCAACAGCATGGTGAGCTTTTTATTTTCAATTATTAATCTTTACTGCGCATGATACTATGTAAGATTGTGTGCATGTAGTGTGTCTTCTCTGAGTAATTGGTTAGCTGTCAGGGAACAAGAAAAAACATCAATAATACCAATAATTTTTAGCTCTTAAATTCTGAATTAAATGTTTCTTATATTAAGCATGAGTCATTATATAGAAAGCTCCATATGGGTATTTTATTTTGATTCCATTTACTTTCTCCGTGGTTTCATTATATTTAAAGAAATTGATCATAGGAACATAGCATTGTTTAGGTTTCAAAAGATCATTGAGTCTAATGTATCCACACAACTTCTAAAAACCAGTGGGACTGGAGACTCAACTACTTCTCTGGGAGCCTGTGCCAATGCTTGACAATCCCTTCCGTGAAGAAATTTTTCCTGTTATCCAGTTGAAACTTCCCCTGGCACTTGAGGCAATTTCCTCTGGTCATGTTGCATGTAACTTAGGAGAAGAGACTGACTCTCACCTCATTACAACCTCCCTTCAGGTACTTAGAAAGAACAAGGTCTTTCTGCTCTCAACCTCCTTTTCTCCAGGCTAAATTCCTCCAGCTCCCTCAGCTGTTCCTCATAAGACTTGTGCTCCTGACCCTTCACCAGTTCTGTTGCCCTGCTCCAGACACGCTGCAGCACCTCAGTGTCTTTCTTGTACCGAGGGACCCAAACTGCACAGGATTTGAAATGCAGCCTCACAAATGCTGAGTACGGGAGTATGATCCCCTCTTTAGTCCTGCTGGCCTCATTATTTCTGACACAATCCAGGATTCTTGGCCACCTGGGCACACACTGATTTATGTTCAGCTGCTGTTGACCAGCACCCTCATGTCCTTTTCCACCAGGCAGCTTTCCAGCCGCCCTGCCCCAAGCCGGTAGCATCTCATGGGATTGTTGTGACCCAAGTCCTGCATGCAGCACTTGGCCTCATTGAAACCTCATCCAGTTGGCCTCAGCCCATCGATCCAGCCAATCCAGACCCCTCTGCCGAGGCCTCCTGCCCCCCAGCAGATCAGCACTCTCACCAAACTTCTTGTCATCTCCTAACTGACTGAGGGTGCACTCGGTTGCCTTGTTCAGATCATTGATAAAGATACTAAACAGGACTGGCCCCAACACAGAGCCCTGGGGAACGACCTATTCTCTTCCTCCCAAAGCTCTGCCACTTAGGGCAGGAGTTCCTCCATCTGGGCGCACCTCCCACAGAGGTGCTGGGAGCAGGGCTGAGCCCTGCAACTGGCACCAGGATGGAGCCTGGTCTCACCAGAGCTCCGTCTGGGCAGCTGCACTAGCCCTTCCTCTGTGCCTTTCCAGACTGATTACCTTCTGGAAACACGTACCTGGCATAAATTGAATTATCTGGTTTCTGCTTAGATTAAGTACTTGATTTGTAATTAAAATCCAAGCAGTAAAGCAAATTGAGAATGACAAATGCAGTTTATTGAATCAGTAGACAACTGCTTTCCTGTTCTGTCTCCAATGCAGTTCCATTTCTTTTACTAATTATATGCAAACTATCATTATGCTGTGGTTCTTCATAACAATTTTGGCATTTCAGCAGAGATCCTTCTTGGTTAGAATGGCTGAAATGGATTGGTGGAGTAATTTGTATCATTACAGTTACTGATAATTTGTATTGCTACACAGTCTATCAGACTGTTCATTTCATATATGTTTGAGAAATAAAAATCCATTTATTTTTATGAGGAATTCTTGAATAAATTTAAAGGTTTGCTTTGTACCAGGATATGATAAGGTATTTTTTTTTAACTTTGCAGACTGCCTTCTACTGAACATCTAGACCTCTGTGCAGAAGGAGGAAAAATTTCTGACTTTGAAATATTGCAAGTGTTGGTTACCCTTCTAAATGCATAGTATTATCTTATGGCCTTACTCATAGCTATGGCAGTACTAAAACAAGGGAAGATATATGAGGCATGAATGATGTGTTGTCTTCTTACAGGGAAACAGAATGCAAATTTCTGGCACATTATTCAAACTTGAATTATTTATATATCAAATATTATTCTGGCAAATCCTGATTAAACTTAGATGAGTTCTCTTAATCTCTTATACCGTTTGCCCTGCAGTTTTTTGTAATCCTCCTGACTCCCCCAAAATCTGTGAAAGATGGGACTTCCATATAGAGGACTGAATAAACATTATTTAGATTTCTAAATCTCTGTAGCTATATTGATATACATTTCTTTTTTAATCATTAAAAAATTATAGCTAGGACATTTCTTTTTTAATCATAAAAAAATTATAGCTAGGAAAACAAAGTATTATTTTGGTGCAGAACCTGTTTAATTGGTTAATTATAAAAATTCAGCAGTAAAACAATAAAAAATCAGACTCAGATAATCTTCGTAGTTCCGTGTTGCAAGTATGAGACCTGCACTGTGCAAAATAAAAAGATAAATTTACCCTTACAGAATAGTGACAGTCTGACCAAGGTATATTAATAATGTCTTCCAACTCATTGATAATTAATTATACAAAGTAGTTACACTTCCTAGTGTAAGGAGTGATGTGAGGGTCCTGAGAGTGGACGCATCTCCAAGGGGACAGGTACTGTTCATGGCAATTTTAGCGGGACAAGAGGTGTCTCAGTAATGCAATTCTGTTGCAGGTGACACAGCTTGAGTGATCAGTGTCTCTTTGTTCTAAGACCGGAGTCCTCCGTGTTTGAAACACCTCTGGGAAATGGGAAAACTTATGGGCTACTAACAGCCTTTAATTGCTTGCACTGATGCCATTAAATCCAGATGTTTGACAGGACTCAATTTATACAGTGTTTCTGCTATTGCTGCTTTCCATTGGCATGCTTGTCTCTCGTGCTGTACCATGAGCTCATGGTTCAGGAAGTGATTTATTTGATAAGACCAAAGAAAGCTTGCTCTGCAGGGAGTGGGATTCTCTGGGAAATCTATTGCTCAGCACCATTAATTCTCACCTGCCATCATCACTTAGCCCTCAAATAGATTGTGTCAATGCTAATGTTGCGATTTTTGATTTCAGGTGTGATAGCTGACCTTTTGCTTGGGGAATAATGTATGGGCTGGCAGAGATGTGTACTCAGTAGGAAGGGTGTTAACTCAGAAATTATTATTCTTTGGATAGCAAAGAGTAATCTATTTATCTAAGCATGAATGAGTATTAAATTGGGCTAGAAATGCAATTGATAAATGTTACTGCTTGCTATAGCATATTGCTATTTATGTCACAATATAAATTATATGTTACAGAGAAATTGTAGTGACGGCTATATAATAACCACACCTATAAATACTTTTCTTCAATGTATATAATGTTATATTTTCCAATAAATTAGTTACTTTGTTAAAATGTAATGGCACTACCTATTGCAACAATTCTGAAATGACAATTTAATGTCAGTCATAAGATTATTCTCCTGCCTCATCGGTTCTCTTCAATAACTTTCATGAATTAGTTTTCATTCTCAGTTTTCCTTCTCAGATGCTTTCCACAAGTGGCATTAGTCAGGGTGCTAAGGATGAGTACATCTCACCCAAGGTAACCCATTCAAAATGAGTGGTTTAGTCTAGATTGTTGTCTGGGGTCTGTCTTAGGCTGTGGAAATATCAGCAAAAAAGAATGTTTTTGACCAAATCCCTAAGTGATGAGGACAGATTACCCTACTCTCACCTCTTGATGTGCCCCCCTCTCCAACTCTAGAGGAATCATTGACATGGGGCTGAGATCAGGTGACTGATTTTTTAAAATGCTTTTTAGTGCATGGGAGTCTTTTAAATTACTGTTATTCAGTTACAGTCTGCTTTTTTTGTAGAGCAGAAATAAGAACATTTGGTTAAGCACAGAACTTATTTTTGGTTGTGTGTGGCTTTCCAGTATGAGTTACAATATGTAATATTTTCCTCCACATATTCTCGAACAAATAAAGAAATACAAGCACAAGAATACACCTGAAAGCAGTTTGTCTTAGTCAGAGAAATTTGTCTTTCATTCCCTTTGGTTGTTCTCAAAACCCAAGTTTAAAAAGCCAATCAGATCTGCAGTATCAATGTTTTACTCTGCACATGTTCTTAAGAATAGAAACATTAGGAATATTCAGGTTTTTCACTGTCAGTCATATTTCTTAAAACCTTTTTTAGTCCATGCAAAGTACCAGAAGGTTTGTACTGTAATATGTGGGGCACGTTTGCAAACCCTGGTTCGTGATGTTAAATGACAGCAGCTAGAGAGTATTATTCATATGTCTTCTTTCTCCTCCTTGTGGTTTAAGCAATAAGTTTTTCTTCTTTGAGGTACCTCCCCAGTGTGTCCTTTTCTGTTTTTGAGAACAGGAAAGGGTTTGGTAGGTATTTTACCTATGTACTTTCCCCTTGGCCTGAAAGACCCTATTTACTTATTATATTTCTACTTTCCATCCTCCTTCACCTTCAGGAGCTAAGGAGTGTGGACTAAGTGCTACCACTCTCAGGAGAGCCTCCTTGAAGTACTTGTGTCTGGCAGCAAATAATTTTTTCTACTCTTTTTTCACTTTATCTCAGTAGGGATGATTCTTTCCCTAGAAAAGGATTATCTAGCTTATGAAATTTATCCTGTAGCCAGACCTAGCAGCAAGAGAATCACCTGCCCTGGATTATAGGGACAGGAGAAACGTGTTGGCTGAAGATGAGAGCTTTTGCCATTGCTTCAGCCTGTTACATAACAGAATTCAGGGTTGCCTTTTTAAGGAAGAAAACAGATTTTAAGGGGAAACCCATATTTCCTGTTTAGCAAGAGAAAATTTAGTTATAATACAGGAATAGCTGGACTTCAGCAGTGTAAAAAGACTACCAGATCTTTCCTTAAAAATCCTTCTCCATAAAAGGCAATTTACTGTACAGAAGTGCAAGTCTGGCAGTTTTCTGAAGTGCAGTGAACTATTTCTTAACACATGATATTAATAGTCTTAAGAACCTGCAATGCAGAGTACACTCTTCCAGTGGTCTGTAATCATCCCTCTTTTAATTATTAAAATAAAATTATTCATAATTTCACCTTTTAGATTACTACTATGTAATCTTAGATTGCATAATCTGATATGTATTTTTCGTAATATTTCTGTTTGCAAGCCAGTTTAACTTACAGTAGGAAATACTGCTACCAAATATGTGAGGTATTATTTGTTCTGAAAGTTGCATAACATGACAGAATATATTATTCAAACCACTGCTGAAGTGGGATAAAAGTGCTCCATAGGCCTTGGAATGGATCTGGAAGGTGCTGGGCAGGATGTTGTGCTGGGGTGTGACATTCACTCTGCTTGCATTTAGCAGATTCCATTTTTTTTTCCTGAATTTTCATACTAGAAAAAACATGGTATGTAAATATGTTATACCTCTATCTTGAAAAATATATTCTATAGAGGTAGAATTTCATTATTAATATTTTATACTGGGATTTTTTATAATTGGTGCTTTTTTCTCTTTCTATTATGGAGTAGGACCTATGTGAAAACATACTAAAGCTGTTGTGTGCTGTTAATCAATATAGACCAATTTATAAACTCGGCAAAAAACTAGGATGCCTCCACAGTCTGTGCACAGTTAATAGATATTATAATTTTTGACCAACAATCCAGAAAAACCCATTTGTGCATAAGTAAAGGCATCCTAGTTTTTCATTTTTAATTTGGCATTTGTTTTGTTGGTATGTATTTTCTAACAACTCAAACACAGATGGTTTTGTAACCTCCTAACTGGCAGAAAGGCAAGGCAAATGGACTTATACATACCATCTAATGTATACCTGTAATGTATACAGGTGTATTATCTGTAGTGTCCTATTTAGGCTGCAGTGCCTAATCTTTTCTAATCATTCTCTTCTCCCTGTTTTCCATATTATCACAGTTTGGATCCCAAATGTCACACTTCTGCAACACGCAACCAGGCAACATGCCTGCAGCTATATTTAGCCATTTCACAAGCCCGAAGTTAAATACATGCTTGGAAAATGTGTTTAAAAAAAAAAAAATTACTGTATACCATCAGGGAATACACTGAGTGATACATAAAATCATAAAATCACACAGAGCCTTTTCTGTCATGTTAGGGATTAAATGTATGACCTTTATTGTTTAGCTGCACCACGCCGAGAAGAATCTGTTTTTAACTGTTTTCATGCAGGTAATGGTAGTCTGTGATGGTCTTTAAGGCATTAATTTGATGGTTTGATAATATTTGCTTGCAAAGTAAAGCCTTCTAGCAACTGTAAATGTAAATTCTAAGTAAATTGGTATTCTTGTTTTGTCAGTGTTTTTGCAAAGTCACAAATACTTAAAGGTACCGCTTTACTTTTGGATAGATGTTTTGTAGACTTTGTATCAAGAATACATTCTTGACTGAATGCAAACAGTCTTGATACATTGCATGTTTCGGAAAAAATCCTTCAGTCAAAATATCAGCTGTAATTCCTCGAGTTCTATCACTGTTCACTGACTTTTATTTTGCTTCTTAAATCACTTTCTCTACAGTGGTTCTACCTAAAGGGACTATTAAAATTCAGAGTCATTGAATCATGCAGAGCAAGAATGTTTATGCATGCGCTGTGCAAGTTAATAAGCAAGAAAGTTTTTACAAGCAAAGACTGTCTTGTTTTATATGGATGCAGAGAGCTTTTTCAAATCACAGCTCCTTTGTTTCCACTTCACAGTAGAATCCATGTTGTGATTAATCAATTATGAAAGTATTAGATAAAAACTTCTAAAAAGAGTAATTATTAATTAATAAAGTTGTTCTACAACATCAAATTACTATGCAGTGGAAAATATAACCTGGATACGCAGTCAGTGAAAATAGAGCTGGGGGAGTGATACCATGCTGCCATAGATTGAGAACTAGAAAAGCTCTGGAGAGGTAGGGAAGCTAAAAAAAAGAAAACATCTTGCCTCATTAACATGTTGTTTTATAACTTTTTGTCCTCAGTAGGTGCTGAGCTTTCGTTCATCTGAGAAGTGCATTGTTTGTCAAATTTGATAGGTGGATTATACTAACATAAAATAATAAAATGTTATGGGTTGGGAGGGACCTTTAAGATCATTGAGTCCTGACCCTCCCCTGCCATGGGCAGAGACAGCTCTCAGTAGAATTGTAGAATCAGAGAATCATAGAATGACTTGGGTTGGAAGGGACCCTAAAGATCATGTAGCTCCAAATCTCACCTTGTCATGGGCAGGGATGTCACCTGCTAGATCAGGTTGCCTAGGACCTCATCCACTCTGACCCTGAACACTTGGATGGGGGGCCAATAACTTTGGGCAACCTCTTCTAGTGCCTCATTACCCTCACAATAAAGAATTTATTCCAAATATCTAATATCAATCTCCTTTCTTTTAGTTTAAAACCATAAGCCTTGTTTTATTGCCATATGCCTCCTTCAAGTATGGAGTATTGGAATGTCACACTAATGCATCCATGAAGCCTTCTCCAGGCTGAACAACCCCAAGGCTCTCAGCCTGTCTTCATAGGAGAGGTGCTCCAGCCCTCTGATCATCTTTGTGACCCACCTCTAGACCCTCTACAACAAGCACACATCTCGCTTGTGCTGAGGACTCCAGGGCTGGACGCAGTACTTCAGGTGGGGTCTCACAAGATCAGACTAGAGGGGCAGAATCACCTCCCTCAACTGCTGGCCATGCTGCTTTTGAAGCAGCCCAGAATGCAGTTGGTTTTTCTGGGCTGTGAGTGCACACTGTTGACTCATGTCCAGCTTTTCATCCACAAGAACCCCCAAGCCCTTTTCTGCAGGGCTGCTCTAGATGAGTTCTTCTCCCAGTCTGGACACATGTCTGGGATTGCCCTGACCCATATGCAGGAAAGTCCTTTCTCTTGGGCTTTTCAAACTACATGAGGTTCTTGTGGGCCCACTTCTCACGCTTGTCCAAGTGCCCCCTCCATTGTGCCAACCACACCACTCAGCTTGGTGCTATCTGCAAACTTGCTGAGGGTGCACTTAATCCCATCTCAGTGATGAAGATATTGAAGAGCACCTGTCCTAGGACAGAGCCCTGAGAGACATCACTCATCACTGGACTTCGTCTGGACATAGAGCCATTGGCCACATCTTCCTGGCTGCATCCATCCAGCCAATTCCCTATCCACTGATTAGTCCACTCTTCCAATACGTCTCTCCAATTTGGAAATAAGTGTGCCATGTGGCACCGTGTCAAATGCCTTACAGAAGCCTAGCTAGATGGCATCGACCAATCTTCCCTTGTCAACCATTGCAGTCACTCCATCATAGAGAAGGCCACCAGGCCGGTCAAGCACAATTTGCCCTTAAGTGAAGCCATGCTGGCTGACTTCAATTACCTCCTTGTCTTGCACATGCTTTAGCATTGCTTCCATGAGGATCTGCTCCATGCACAGAGGTGAGGTTCACTGGCCTCTGTTTCCCTGGGTCTTCTTTTCTCCCCATTTTAAAAACAGGAATAAAGTTTCACTTTTTCCACTGACTGAGGAGTTTGCCTAACCCATCGCCAAAGCACTATGACTTTTGAAACATGGTGGAGCATAGCTTGGCAACAACATCAGCCAGTTCCTTCATGACCCTGGGATGCATCTCATCAGGCCTCCTAGACTTGTAGATACTCAGTTTTATCAAGTACTCCTGAACCTCCTCTTCAGATACAGTGGGAAGGACTTCATACCCCCGAAAGCCTTACCTAGAGCTTCAGGGACTTAAGAGACATGGGAAACATTATGCCAGTGAAGAATAAGGTAAGGAGTCCTCAGACTTCTCCATATGCATTGTCACCAGTTCTTCCTGCTCATTCCTTGGGAGACACAGTCTCCTTGGCTTTTCTTTGTTGACCTATGTATTATAGATTCCTTTCTTGTTATTCTTCACATCCCTTGCCAAGCTTTCCTGATCTCATTTTTACACTTCTGGACTATATCCCTGTACTCTTTCCAGGTCACCTGCCCCTGTCTCGTCTGGCTTACTTATTCAGTGGGAGCAGTAGATCCTTGCTCTGACATTTTGTTTTTCAGCCGGTCTTGCTTGAATTTTTACACATCAGGATGGAGACTTCTTGTGCTCTAAGAACATGGGGATAGACCAAATTGTTTGGAATCAGAAAGTGTTAAAGGATGAAATAAGTAAGGTTAGTTTAAATACATTCATACAATTTAGATGGCAGTTATTCAATATAGTGCTTGGAAACTTGGAGATTCAACTTTGTGAACTGGAAACAGATTGGGATAGCCCTTTTCATAAAGAAAGATTCCAGGATCTGGAAAAATGAGAAAACCACCCCAGATCCTCCTGTAAAATGAGAATGGCAAGATCACAGCTAACATAACTGGAGCATTTATTAAAATAAATAGTTGATCTCCAAGGTTTAGCGCCTTCATTGTCACCAAAGGAAGAAAATGTGTTCTTACATAGCAATCCCTCTTTCTTAGGCCTTGTAAAGGCCCTGTGCTGACATTCTGCTAAGGCATGAGCATCATTCCATGTCAGCACATTTTTTTATCTAAACTTGGATAGCTTAAAATCAAAGACTAAGTGAAGGCCATGATTTATTTAGTGTGTTTTTTGATATTTCTTGGACTGAAAATAAGTGTATGTCAGAAAGAAGGAAAGAGTCTCTAGAAGTGTAAGAATTAAGTGTATCTTAGTAATCTTAAAATTTTCACATCGTTTCTTAAAAAGGACCTTTGTGACAATAGGTTACGTTAATCCCACAGTGCAAATGTTCAGTTTGTTTCTCACTGAGAAGTAGAAGGGTAAGGCTGAAAATGAAAGAAATAATTTTTAGAATTTACTGTAATTAAACACATTTTTCTCATGTGAGAGTCCCATAAAATTAGTGTATTTGTAGATGTCATCCACATTAACTTCCAGGTTTGGTCTGGACGCCTATGAATTTCAAGCAGTCTGCCCCAGAAAAAAAAAATGTTCACTGAAATACATAAAAATAATTTTAGTTTAAATATTCAATATGCAATGAAATGATTGAAGCATAACTCAGAATGAGGCACTGGCACATTTTCTATCTAAAAAACACTAGTGGAATGGCAGCATTATGAATCCATAGATTATTTTTGTTAAATAATTGTATTTCTAGTTAGGACCTTAAATTTTGAACATTGAGAATTGCCACCTGTTTACCCAGCTGCTGGGATGTCTTGCATCCTGCATAGGAAAAAATACTGATGTGCTGGAGTGTGTCCAAAGAACAGCAAAACTGTGAAGGATCTGGAGCGCAAATCTTACAAGGAGTGACTGTGGGAAGTGAGGTTGTTTAACCTGCAAGAAGGAAGGGTCAGGGGAGACCTTACTGCGCTCTACAACTACCTGAAAGGAGGCTGTGCTGAGCTGGAGGTTGGCCTCTTCTCCAGGGTAACAAGGGATGGGACAAGACGAAATGGCTTCAAGTTGTGCCAAGGCCAGTTTAGATTAAATTTTGGGGAAAAATTCTTCACCAGAAGTGTTGTCAAGCACTGTAACAGGTTCCTCAGGGAATGGTTGTGTCTCTATCTCTGAAAGTGTTTAGAAGATGTGTAAATATGGCACTTGGGGACATGGCTAATGGTTGGACTTGACTGTCTTTTCCAACCTAAATGATTCTAAGAGTCTATGACTTCGGAAACTCCGCTGCAAGAAGTAACTTCTCCCATATAAAAGTGGGAACCTACATTAACAGTGTAGAGGGAGCAACATCTCAGGGCAGAACCCTTCTTTTATCTTTATTAACATAAACATTCCTTAACCATATAATGCAAAGAGCTGTTATATATTTCAAATCCTTTTAAACTATATGGGACCAAAATGCAGCAGTTATTAATATAGTAAATTTAAAACGCAACAAATCTCTGGTTTTTCACCTGCCAGGATCATTTGCTTCCTTTGGTGCATGCAATTCTGTCTCATTTGTCATTGACTCTTTATGTTTTTACTGGTCATCTTATTTGCCATGGCCATAGCTGAAGTCAAGCATGACCTAAATTTTCTGTGCCTTTCTTGCATGCTTCAATAAATATTAATTTTTATTGATTTAAGTGTTTTCTTGTATTATCTTACACTGGGTTTTCTACTGCAGTTTACAAGAGGAGCTGCTGCTAGATCATATATCTGTAAAATGTTTGGAGTGTTATATTTCCTTCATGAATCTTACTCTTCTTTGCATTCCTCCCCAAAATTTACGTCTATCATAAAATACACGTAGAACTTCTATCACATAAAACTTAGAGGGTTGCTAGGTTACTCTTAAATCTGTAGTTTTTAAGGGAATTCATAAACTTTTTTCTTCTGTGTCTTATCATTCTTGAATCCAGCAGTGACTGAATTCACTTCTAAGTAATGCCAGTATTTTTCCAGGTTATGTTTTGTCTTTCTTTGAGCATCTTGTTCAGCTGCTACAGACTGAGCTTTGATGGTATGGGGAAGGACTGGGGTGGTGCTCTAAGAATCCTACATACTTCATATTGAATAGCTCTAAAAAGTAATTTCTTCACTTTCCATCCCTTTTAGTGCTAATTACACTGTCACCATTTCCTTCAGTTTAAACATTGACCATTTTCAGGTGCACTCACCCTTGCTCAAATAGCAGCAATCATTTGACTACTCACTAAAGTTTCAGGAGTGGAGCTTTGAGTAGGGAGTTGAGGCAGTGCAAGTCCAGTGAAGACGCGGAAAGGCAGGGAGTCAGCTCAGTTTAGTTCCCCTGAACTCTTCTATGGGCAGTTGCTGCTACAAGTGTGGAAAAAAAATTCCCACATGGATGCAGCCACTGACTCACCTATTCTGGTGCATGGCTTTGGATGCAGACTTTTGGAAAACTGCTAGGCAGAGCCAATTCAGCTGTCATTCTCACTTATATAATGATTCTGTGAGACACCTTTAGTTGTAGATCACAGTTGAAGTCTACAAACTTAGGACGAAACTTTTTGGCCAAATCCCTCAACCACGGCCTGTTTTTTGTAAGGCTGGCTGGCTTAGGGAAGAGCAGTGAAAGTTGTTCACTACCTACCCACCACAGCCTGAGTTAGATGTTCCTTGTGATCTTATAACTTATAAAGAAGGCCATCTGGTCTTTAAGGTTCAGTCTTATCTCCCTTCACACTGCCTTCTCTCTAATATAATAGGATATAAATTTTTCATTGTAGAAAGGAAAGAAGCCCGGCCATCAGACAACACAGTAACCACTGCTCTCCTTGCCCATGCAGTTGTAGTGTTGACCTGGCATTAATGGAATAAATTTAAACTGCAATGAGAAACACTTTGAGAAATATTCATGAAAACCTTTTAAATACTATCAGTGATTTTGTGCTTGCTTTTGAGGTGCTTAACCGGTACAGGTGTCGGAAATGGTAGAGAAGAAAAATTAACGTAGCAAAATAATTATTGAGTAAAGTATTCTGGTTTCGAAACATGAAACTGAAAACCACTTCAATTTATCTTTCTTTTGTTTTGGAATTAAAGACAAAAACAAATTAGTATAAATTACAAATTCTGTGAGAATTTAAAAATATTCTAATTTTTCAGTGTTACTGCCTCTGCTCTTTACATATGTATTTCTTTTCTACTCCTAAATAATAATAAAAAAGTTCCTGTGTGGTAAAAGAAATAGCACTGAATATTAAGCTAATTGAGCCTCATATCTGGTACTTATAAGCTACAGTAAGAGAAGCTGTGCTGGGGCTCAGGGATGTACCCTACCTCCCCATTACCCTTCCTGTCTGAAAATCAGGGCTGTGTTAGCAGATCTACCCAGACGTTGTTTGTGGTGCCTGACCTCTGCCTGACTCCATCCACACCTGTAGTAGGTCCTTTGTCCTGGTACGACCAACCCAGATGAAAATTAGTATTGCATGGGGCTGAAGCTCAGCTTTTTGGATAAGGAGCATTTCAGAGTGTCCTGTTGTTTGCTCTGCTCCTGTTGGTCTGAATGAGCTCTGGGAGTCAACTTGCCTTTGCCCAGCAAGTAACATCAAAGTGAAACACTTGGAGTGTGACTGAGGGAAATGCCCCAGAAGAGCGCAGGTAAGTGCTCTCATAGAACACTGGTGTCATGTCATAATGAAACGGAGTACTGTGCTCCCCCGCCTGCAACAAGGAGTGCACAAGGCAAAGGGAAAGCCTCCTCACACTCACAGTGTCCTTAGACCCAAAGATTTCTGGTATGCTCCCCTGGCAATAAAAGTCGCTGATTGTGTCTATGACACAACACTATTGCTTGTCCTTGAAATGTATGAAACTTGACTGTTCTTAAATTATAATCATAGAATCATAGGATGTTTGGGGTTGGAAGGGATCTTGAAGATCATCTAGTTCCACCCCACCTGCCATGGGCAGCCACACCTTATGCTGGACCAGGCTGCTCAAAGTTGCTGCCAAATTAGTGGCAGCATTTTTTTCTCTGAAGGACCTTTGCAAGATTTTTCTGTCACATATGCGGTGTAAACATTTCTTGAGGCATTTTTTTCTTTGGGCCAGGACACATTCCTACTAATCAGCAGTGCAGGTGGTATGACAGAGGTCCTGTCTGTAGCTGTAAATTTTAACAAAGAACTCATCTCTTTATTTCCTCTGGTTCTCATTATGAAAATGAACTAGATTTCTTTCCATCAAATCATATAGAAACAAAACTGTAGACAAATTTCATTTAGTTTAGAAAAATATTTAGCATAAGAACATGATCTGGTGAAGTACCAAATTTCATCCCTCCCCTATTCCTAAATTCTGTCGTATCTTCTTGTCCTCTGTTATGATATTTAAGTTACCAGTTTTGGAGAGATCAGCCTAGTATTTTCTATAGTCAGTGTTTCTTGAATATATGCCCCTTACCACAACTTTGATACATACTTTTAATTTCTTTTTATGTTAGGATTGTTATTTTTCCTTTTTATCTCTGTATGTTACCACACCTAAGAAATAACTAAAAAATGTTTTATCAGCTTTATGTCGATATGTTTCAGGGTCTTTAAGACAGTGGTCTGTATTGAGAGCTACAACAATGCAGAGATTAATATCCGTGCTACATATTCTATTCTATGAGAACATCAGAGTTAAATGCTTTTGTTCTAACAGATAAAGTAGGCTTTTTTAAAGAGACAGATTGGCCCTTAAGTTCTGTTGAATTGCACCTCTTTCCCAAGTTGCTGTTGATGTGAATGTGAGCAAATTTTGTGTTACCTATATTAGTGTCATTTTCATACTGAGCCAATATGTCTGTGCAGTTATGTATTTGTAGAAAGTTCATCACTTTCTACAGAAAGGTACTACAGAGAACGTACTACAGAGCATACTACAAAGTTTGTCAAGGACAAACCACTTTCTTGAATTCTTCTTTTTCTTTTCTTGCAGTAGCTGATACAGCTTTTATTATCTTCAAGTAGTGCATCATAATCCTCCCACAGGGTTTATTTTTTATCATTTTGAAATCCAGAATTTAGTATCCCAGTTAGGGTCAGGTGATTGGAGATGAGAAACATTCATAATTTTTCACCTGTGTAACAGTTTGAATCTGCAGGTCCTTTCCAGAAAGCTTGTAACAGTATATATTCTCATGAGTGTTGTATACGTCTGTTATGGATGGTAGTGCATGAGTTTATTGTTTCAAAGGGTATTCTAATATGCCCAAATTGTATGTATATGCAGGATATGTTTTGCATATCAGGCAAAAAAAATCCATATTTTGATGCGTGAAATCTTTGCTAGGAATTCTTTTCTAAAAATAAGCATTTTATGGACTACATAATCAATCTTATGTGAAGAGCAAGCAATTTGATCTTGTTTTCATTGTACTGCAGTTTTCCGTATGACACACCCAGATTTCAAACCAATAATCCTGGTAGGTTGTTGGGGTTTTCTAATTGGAAGTAGGACAAGGAAACTTCTGGGTGTGCTATTTTAGCACTGTCTTCATTACAAGATGAAAAATATTGATTAATGAGAGAACAAAGATTTGATTAGATAATTGTGATGGAACAAAACTGGCAGAATTGTGTGTTCTGCTTTGTCTGTGGGCTGTTCTATGAGCACTTGAACAACAAATCTACGAAATGTCAGAATTAAATCTCAGAAAAAGAAATTGAGGCAAATTGTGTAGTTTTAGTTGGTTTTCAGTCCCCGATAATTTGTTGCCTGATTGAAGTCAATCAACCAGTTTTCTGTTTTCCAAGGCTTTTAAAACATAGGATCCTTGGATGCTCACTTCATCAACATGTCTAAGGAAGTCTAGGAAATAACACTAATTAAAAAACAGCTTCTTGTCAGGAGGTATTTACTATAGGAAGGGGTGTACTCTCCTGATAAAAGTTTAAAGCAAGGAGCACCACTGAAGACCATGAGCCTAAAATGAGAAGGAAAACCAGGAAATTAAAAATATTCTGATTATTTATTTGTTTTTATTCATTTACTTTGTGATTACTTTTTTTTATGTCTTCCTTCTAATGGAACACTCTATCTGAATCATACCTCATGCTCTAGAAAGTTCTACCGTCTGATGACAAAATTACTCAGGGAAGTACTTGGACCCTTGCCAAGCTTCTTCTGCTTGAAGGTGAATGGATTATTAGAGTCAGCTATCATTTCAATGATCTTCTGTTTATTAGCAAAGAGGATACAGAAAGCATATTTTTCTGAATGCGGGGAGAACAAACAGCAGGCAATGTCCTTGCCTGAAACGCCATTGCTGCTTTTCCAGCCTCGCCTGTGTACCGTGGGTTTATTTTTTTAGCCTCTGTATGAGGACACTTGTGCAGTCACACTTCTCCCCTGTTTTCCTGGTGTCTGACCTGACCTGTGGCTTTTGGTTGTTGGTGAATTTTGAATGTATGGTTTCATGGTATGAGGTGTTCTGTAATAGAGTAGTTAAAGGAATTTCTGACCACTTCATCATGCAGATCAAGCTGTTTTATTGCAACAGAAACTTGACTTTACTGTGGCAATCTGAGAGGAATAGAGTGGGTATGGCTGTGTTTAATGACACTGAATGGTTCAGTCTGATAGAAATGGGCCTTGACATTGCTAAGACTATAACCACAGCAGCATCTTACCAGGTTAAAAGTCTATTTAGCTGCCTATGCCATATCCTGTCTTCAGTCATGAATAATAGCAGCTACCATGGCAAAGATATAGGCCTAGGGCTAAGCATGCAATGAGAGATATTGCTCCAAAATCATGGGACATCACAAATCATGACACATCTACAACAGGGCATCCACAACTTGTATGTGCAACCTGTTCCACAGTCTCACCACCCTCTACCACCCCCCAGTCTAACATCTTTCAGTTTTAAAGGGTTGCCCTTTATCCTGTAACTACAAGTCCTGAAGAACAACCTCAATTCCCTCAGCAGTTCTTCATAGAGGAGGTCAAAGTTGCCTGTTTCAGGAGAGTCTGTGTGACATTTTTCAGTGTATGTGAATTAGCCCTCAGATATCCTCACAGTTCCTTCTTGCCTTTTTCTGGGGAGAAACGTTGTTTCGTGTTAATATTTATAGTGAAGTGCAGTTGCCTTTAAGTGTGGGACATCCAGTTGTGTGAAAAGTGTCTCAGGATTTTTTTTCTGCTCTTCTCCTCTGTCTTGAGTTTTTGCTTTTTCCATATTTGGCTCACAGTACTATAAGACCTGCACTTTCTATTCCCTGCAATTTTTCTGTCAAATGTGACCATACCTTAATTCCTTGTGCAGTACAAAAGACGTATGTATATCTTATTTCAGAGAAAAATTATTTCTTGCATGAGTCTTGTTGACATCATTATCTGTTCCTTTGCAAAGTAAGGTGCCTAAAATGAGACCAGCAGAGTACAGTCCAAGGAGTGCTTACCTATTTCTTAAATTTTCTCATTTGATCAGTAAACTCAATAAATTAATACTTCTGATTCATCCTAAATTCAAATTTGTCATGTTATTCTCAGAGATAAGGGTTTCAATTTGTTACTTGTTTTGATGAAAGCCATGTAATTTATAAATTGAAAAGAGAAAAAAATTCTTAGTAGCAAATATCTACAAAATGTAACCTCAGAGAGAACAGAAAAAAAATAATTGAAACTGAGAAACACTCAAATGTTTTAAAGCATCCCTTGTGAAATGCTAAAATAGCTCAAAGAAAGTTAATTCAGGGATAAGAATTTGAGTCTCTGCTCTGTGCTGTTTCTAGTGAATATAAGGTAGGTATTTGACTGTAGCAAAACCCTCTATTACTATTGAGCTATTGCAATTCATCTTTAATTCCCACAGAAATTGTAAACTGGCATGAGCCTGCAGTCTGATTTAAATGAAGTTTTGACTCTGCTTTTACTGTGCTTTATGAGAGTTCCTAAAGTTATGGTGGAGGGTCAGAATATATTATGTATTTAGAAGCACAACTGCTGGTTCCACCTGTGAGGCTACAGAAAAAAAGCATTCTGGTGCATTAGGTGATGATGCAACTTGTGTTTCATTGTACAAACAAAAGACTTGTGTAGCCTTAGGTTAAAATCAGGTGTTCATGAAGATGGCCAGAGCTGTGGGGGAAGTAAACGATTTCCATGTCCCACTCTTTTCTGTCATGCTCCCTGCATTTTTAAGAAATTCAAGTTGGTTCACTAAATAATTACTCTCTTGATTTGCAGAAAAAGCTGATACATGAAAAGGCTTTGAAAGTATTAAGTAGCTTATTTTTTCCCTTTGGAGGAAGCTCCGAGTCTTCCATTTACTCATTTAATCTGTCATTCCATTGCACTCAAGGGCAAAGTGTCATTTCTGTGTGCTTCAGTAGTTTTGTACAGCACGCAGCAAACAAATATCAAGTGACTGAAGCCAAAGTAGATTTCACGCAGGAAGCTATGTTTCCTTTTCTTGCCATACATTTTTAATAGAGATTTTCTTGATTGTAAGATGGTAAGTAGATTTCTGCCCTGGAATTTGTAAATGTGTTTATAATAGCAAGTTGATACAAATCGTAGGTCAAAATGTGTTCTCAGAGTACACTGGTTTTTTATCATATTACAGACAGTGGTTTCATAAATATCTGGATGCCATGAATGAGCTTTGTAGCAAATCAAAACAATATTCCATTTCACTTCTAGAAAACAGGATTTTAGATGATAATATCAGTAGTCAGTTGTTGTTTTAGAGCTTTGTACTACCCAGCATAATGATACAGGATATCAAAAAGATAGCTTATAATTCACTCTTACTATTTAGTGGTTTAAATTTAACTCAGTAAGATAGTCCAGTATCTTGGTTATTTTAGAGGATTAAGCCGGAGCTCTGAATCTGAGCTGAATAAGCTATATTAACTGATGTCATGTTTCTGATAAGGAAAATGCTATGCTTTTTGACTAGAAGCTAAAAAACATTTCCAAGGAAATAACAGAATGCCATAATATCCAAACTAGTTCTTGGGAGATCTGTGATACTAAAATTACGGAGGTTTTTCTTGAACTGGCATGACCACTGGTAATACAAAAATGGCAAGTGAAAGACATAAGTTCGTTTAAGAGAAGGAAATTACAATAATTGAAAAGTATAAATTATATATATCTTACTACACAAAAGATATCAGCAAGTTTTCCGAGAAAGTCTAGTATCATTTAGAATACAGTCTCTATTCAGTAGTGCCAGATTGTCTTCTCCTGGCTCAAAAACATGACAGCCTTTTATTGATCCAGCATCATAGTCCAGTGAACAAGATGGATCTTTGCTATGTCCTATACATCTAAATTTGAAATCAGAAAAAATTATACATTGCTGTTACAACTCCTACCCAGTATACAGAACTGAGCTTATCCTTCTAAATAACTGCTGTACTTAGGCAGAGTTAGAAAGTGAGCAAAACATTCTGGAGATGCTTTTTTGGCAGCTGTTAACATTTAGGGTGAGTTGATTTAAGATTGGGTTTGGCTCACTGTGAAGAACTAGAACAGTTTTACAATTTAGAAACAAATTTAACTTCTGTTGTTTGAATTCTGGACTACTACCTTTTTTAAGATTATCTACTGTTTAAAAAATAAAATTGCATAGTTATGGCCAAATTTCATTACATTAGCTGATAATTAATCCAAACATTTATGTAAATACTGACAGCAAATATAATTCAAGGAAACTGAAATGTGCTTATTGCAGTCAAGATTTCATCATCTTGGTGCCTAGGAGCTTGTCTCTCATTACTTTTGCTGGGGGAGATATCTGATGTACATGATCTTTAACTAGTAGTATTCCTAAGCCATTTTTGCAGCTCTCAGTGCTAATTGTACCACTGCGGGTTTTTTCATACCTGGTGTAATTGCAGGCTTCAGAATACACCATGATGCCCCTGTAAAAAGGTTTTCCCACCTGCTTTTCCAACTGTAACCTTTTCGTGGTTTTGTGAGGTACTTGCTTCATTTTCTGCAGCAGCCTTCTCACATTTGTCTTCTCAAATAAACTTTTCCACTTTTAAGGTTGATTGATTTTCATTCCATTCCACTGTGTTTTTAAATGTCCTGCTTAGAGATGTCAGCCCAGAAGCAGCTTTCACTTCACCTTTGATTTTGTGTTTACAGTACTTGCCACCTTAATTCTGCCTAGAAGAAATTAATTCAAGTAGGGCGTTATAAATACTGAAATGGTCTGTGCTGTCCATTCCCATTGTAGGAAGTTCTGCCAATAAGGCAGTATTTCTGCTGCAGATCAAGCATGAGCTATTGAGAGATTACTGTTCATTTGCTTCGGTGATAAAAGAAAAAAACCTGATGTTTTCAAGGTATTTTTTGAGGTGGACAATCCAGAAAGCATAGACATTAAAATAAAAGGTCACTGAGAATGTTGTGGCATGGCGTGACAAAATGGAGAATGGGATAAAAGGTGTTATAGGATGGGATTAAAAAACCTTCTTGTGTATATAGGACCAAACAAGGAGGAGCAGTGGGAGACAGTAAGGATCCAATTGGATTACTAATGAGATATATCTAGCTTGGAGATGATTGAATTCTGATTCCATTGTATTCCGAGCTACAGTTTTTACACAGAAATTAATCCTGTGGGGAATTTAGACCTGCACAGACCCTGTATTTTCAAGATTCTTAATTCAATATGTTGTTTACAGATCTTTCAGTAAGTAGTAGCTTTGTTTCTTCTTGCAATTTTTTCTTTATATAAGAATATATATATATATGAAAAAATAAGCAACTAGGTTTTTCACACAGGTTGTTGCACACATCTTAATTTTATGAGACAGTTCTAACATACTCAAGAAGTACTACATGATTTCTTCACCAGCAAACATTTGAGGACCAAACAAAAGGTAGATACACTCTGATTGCTCACCAGAAATGAGAATGAAAGCATAAAAATGGCATAATGAGAACATTTGCATAAAAATGGCATAATGAAAACTGCAAAATTTCTGGTAGTATGTTAAAAATGTCTAAAAAAATATTTTAATGCTTTGTAGATATACATTCAAGGCATATATCTGGATGGGCAGCACTTAACATCAAAGTTTAATCTAAAACAATAAAATTCTATTAGTCTAGCAATGTGTAGTGATAAATACAGTACTTGTTAGATGAGTTGGCCATGTTGCAATCAGCATAAAGAGCCAAATGCATAAAAGATGCTTCTGAATTCTCCATTTCACAGTGGGTACTGCCTAACAAAAGAAGAAAGAAGAGACATAAATTGATGCTGATGTAAGCAGAGGATGCAACGGGTCATCTTGAAATATGGTTGATGGGCTAAAAACACTCTTTGGGAGGCAGAAATGGATGTAAAATAGTACAGGCTGCAGGATGCTATTTTGCAGAAATGAAGCAGAAGCATCAGTGTCAAAAGGCACACCCACACATAAAATGTCTCCAGCTTCTGCACTTAAAATGTCTAAACTGCAAATTTATGGAATTACATAATTTTGATTAAGTGAAACTACTGTAATAACTGTCCACTGGATCTCACTAATGGGAGGAGCTGACATAGGGTTATAAGTCATTTTACAGTCAAAAATGCATTTTGTGGCTGTCTGTACATTAATCTATAGGGTTCATATCTCTTCCCTGTGAAATTTTGCAGATTTGCTCGTTCCCTGCTTTTCAGCCAGAGTTTGATGTGTGAAAATTTAGTGGGAAAGAGGAAACATAACCAGTTGATAAGCTTGGCTCTTCTGTCAGCTCCTTGCAGCACCCTAAGCAAGCTTAGTAGCCTATCACATGGTGCAGGAATGCTTTCACTTTCAAAGGGAAAACCAGTGTCAGCTTAAAAGACTTGTGATGATGAGGAGAGAGCAGAAAGCCTGCTCTCCGAGGCTTGGGAGTAGGCTCTTCTTTCCACACCAGCATGAGGATTTAATAGAGCAATTTCATGACTGGCAGAGAAAACCTGATGGCAGACTCACTCCTCACTGATAGAGCAGCTTGGGCAGGATATGCGTAGGAGTTTATTTTAAGTAACTAAATAAAAGCCTCAGAAAAATTACAAATATTAACCAATTGCCTAACCAACGGCTTCCTTCTCAAGAATACTTTCATGTATTCACAGTTTAAATGCAGCTTATCTCTGTGAAGTGAAATAATATGGCAACAGTGCTTTTGTGATACAGCATTGCTGACAGTTGCCTGATTTAGCCAGGCCAGTGAGAGCCAGTGAGCCTCTTGCTGGCCTCTCTTCCTTTCTTTCTTATGAGGAAAAGCTGGGTTAGCTGGGGCTGTTCAACCTTGAGAAGATTGAGGGGTACCTCTTTAATGTATGCAAGTGTCTGAAGAGGGAGTGACAAGGGCATGGAGCCAGGTTCTTTTCAGTGGTCCCAAGCAATAGGACAAGAGGCAACAGGCAGAAAGTGATGCACAGGAAGTTCCACCTAACCGTGACATAAAGCTCCTTTGCTGTGTGGGAGGCTGCACACTGAAACAGATTGCCCAGAGAGGTTGTGGAGTCTCCCTCACTAGAGATACTCAAGAACTGTCTGGATGCAATTCTGTGCAATGCACTCAGGGATGGCCCTGCTTGATCAGGGAGGCTGGAACAGGTGACCCACTGTGGTGTCTTCCAACCTGATCCATTCTGTGATTCTTCCCTTTCCAGATTATGAAAGTGTCCTGTGGGGATGAGGCTGAGTTCTGTTTTGTCTTGATTTCCTGAAGTCAGAAATTTGTTCCCTCTTGCCCTTAATACCTTGTGAGAAATAGTTGTTATTACTCATGGGGACTGCCTCCTCATACCTGTCGTGTTTGATGGAAATGTGGTGCTTCATGGTCTATATGGGGCTGAACGGAGTAGCTTTGTTCTTTGTATGAGAGTAGAAAGATGCCCAGAGCACTTTTCTGTCCACAGTCCCACAGGACTGCCCACTGGAGCTTGGTATGGGTAAAGGCAAATGTAAACCTTGTTCCAGGAGGATGTAAAGTTGTCAGATGTCTCATATTTCAGCCAGTATATTGTGGAGGTTAAGAAGATATTGGGTCCATCTCTCCATTGGGACCTAAGAGAGTAACAGGGCTTTTAACAAAGGTCTGATTTTAAAATCAGGGCTTCAGTTCTTGAAGTAAATTGCAGTCCTTTCTTTTGGTGGTGTGATTAAGGACCAACAGAGTGTCTAGTCATTTTAAGTGGAAAACATTTTCTTCCTTCCCCCCTCCTCTTCATTATTATTTGGATCAAATCACATGGCTTCAGTACAAATATGTTTAAAAGTTTCAGTTAATTAAGTTACAGGAGACATTTCCAGAGGAATCTAAGAAATTTTAGAAACTGAAGTCACATTGAACACATACATCTTTTTGTCTGATATTAAAATGCTTATTCTGTCTTGATATACTAGACAGTGAATTGTACTCTTATATGAAAAAGAGAATATATTAAAAATCTTATCAGAAGAGAAGGGTGAAGTTGATTTCAAATATGTCTGCAGTTTTCCTGCCATTTTTCCCAATGCCACAAAACTTTCAATTAAGAATTACTATATCTCTTTTCAAGTGTATTTCTGGGATAAGGCTACACCTGCAAAACATATGTTGCACTTATTTAGCTCAGTTATGATCAGATTTTAAAATCTTAATATACAGAGACCAGGTGGTTGTTCCAAATTGCTCCCAGTCAATATTTTGCGGGTTTAATTTGGAAATGCCACAGGGATGCATCCTACTCTTGTATTATTTCTGATCTATCACAGTGTTTGCTAGTGGGTGGCTGTCATTTGTTGACATGACATGTTTGTTTTATATGGGTCTGCTGATGTTATGCAACTTCATTTAGGCAGTTGCATTGTCAAAAAAGAAGTGATGAAAGACCTGTGAGAAATATTTATTATTGCCTTTCCATTATCATGAAAAATGTTTCAGTTGCCTTTCTTTGTGATCCTCTAATGATTCTGCGGAATCATCACATTTTGCATCATAGAATTCAGGTACATTTTTGCCTTTATCACTTTGTTTATATACCAGAGTAATTGAGGTTTGAAGTTAACATTTATCAATATCTAGTCTTTACAGTGCAGTATATGCTTATACTTGTAATGGGAGTAGATGTAAAATCATTAATATTGCAATGGTAAAAAATGTTTAGTCTGCAATGTTGACCTTGTATACAAAAAACCGAAAAATTTGTGACAGAAATCTTAATGATGGAATTCTCTTCATGAATGGTATTTGGCTGTAGGGAGTTAAAGCAAGGTCAGCTTTCCAGAGAGAAATAGATGGCTGTGGTAAAAATACCTGGTCACTCAGTTACTCAAAAGCTCCTCCTGTAATAGTGCAATGAACGGGTCGTGCAAAGAATGGGTTTTCCCACACCACAGGGTTGCTGAATTCCAGAACCATATACAAAGAGATAACTTCCATCTCTGTATTTGTTAATAAGCTGTACACATATGTAAAACATGGAATGTGAATGAAGTGGTACAAATGTCAACCCTTGAAACACTTCAAACACATATATATCTCTATTCTGGATGGAACATGTATGTACTCTGTTGCTGGACATTCACGTAATTGCACATGGACCAGATATTAGAACATATACGGCCAATGTATTATCTAGACATATAACTGCAGTTTGAATATATATTTTGCGTAACTTTCCAAAGGATGACTTAGACTTTGACATATGTCAGCACCCAGTTTATTGACTTTCAGTAGACTTCATACTGCTATTCCAGAGCCATCAATATACATATTGGGTTCATTTTTTGTGCTTCAGTAATTTCAGGTGCATGATGTTTGTTCAGCTGTGCCAGCCATCTCTAAAGTACATTAATGTACTCTGAGAAGGCAAAGTGACTGGCACAGAAATGAATAATTACAGTAATGACTATTTGTTATTCTTGTTTATTTTGAGGAGTATTCTAATTCGCTCTTCACTAAATAGCTACTTCCTATACATAACTGCCATCTATATTAATTCCTGAGGTAAGACGCACTTGATTTAGTACTGAACCTTTTACCTCACCTAGAAATAGTGTTGACTTCTGTACATACCTGTTCTTTAACCATGTGCCAGTGCACTGCTACTCCCACTGCTACCAGGTCCTGTCAGCTCCTGGAGCAACCTTAAAAGTGCTGTGGAAGACAGGGCAGACAGAAATTGCCCCGTCCTGTGAATTAGGAATACTTCCATCTTCCCTTTCTGGTCCTGTAACTAGCATTCAACTTTAGTTCAGGAAACAACACCAATGTCTTCCAAATCTATAGCAAAAGTGATCCTTTCTGGATGAGAATCAGTAATGGTGTTAACTTGCCAGTGTGAAATAAGAATGCTGTTGAAAAAGTGGATCAGCAGAGGATTGTAGTGTTTACATATAAACAGAAATCTTATTTTGAAAAGTATAGAGATAAGGTAAAATGGCAGAGGAAATTAGAGACTGGCCACTGGGCTGGAGCTGAAACCTAAGGTGCTGATCAAGTACTCACTTGTCAAATGAAAAGGACCATGGATGAGTCTCTCACTCTTAAGAGCTAAAAGGTATTTCAGTTCAATTGCATAAACTATGTTTAGCCATGACTGATGAGTCAATACACAAGCTGTGTTAATGATAATCAATGTGAAAAAAGAGTTCATCTTATTTTCTTGCCAGTCTTTAATGTTTTTGATCATTCTCTATTTTTCTATTGATTTGATGGCATGATTTTCCAAAATGCTTTCCTTCTTCCTGTTCTTCTTGGGGTCCATGGAGAATATGGTTTTATCATTTGCATAAAAAGAAATAGGAGGTTTTCATCTTTACTTTTATCTGACATGAAGTGTTAAACTACAAGTCTTGAAGATTCTCAGATCTTTTTTAGTCCATTTGAACTAGAAACCTCTTTTTTGGTGTTCTGAAGATAGGTAGAGTTTGGTAGATGAATACATAAAGGTTTAACAACGTTTTTCTTCTGCTTCTATCACCTATTTTTGAACTAGTTGTTTTGATTTATTTGCTGTTTTGGAAGGATTTTAGATAGAATTTTTAAGAAAAAGGAAAGAGGTGGCACTGGAGGGTTTCAGCTGGAGTAGTGTTTTGGTTCTAGACCATATGTTTTGGGGAAGATTAGGACCTGCAGGATAAAGTTCAGGAGAAATTATTGAGAGGAAAGGCTCCATTAATAATAATTGCTTAGTGAAAAAAGAAAATGAAGAGGAGATACCATAACCTTAGTTAATTAAGTAACTAGCAGGTTCAGAGGAAGGGAACTTATTTTTCCATTCTATAAAAGGGTATGATAAAAACCAGCAGTATTGCTTTTCAGGTATCAAGTTTTGGTAGGGTGTTTGATAAAATAATAATCTGCAGTTTATCCCAGGTAGTTTGTGATTTTTTCTATGGTCATGAGGAAGGAAGGGGAAAACAAAATCCAAATGACAATGTGAAAGAAGTAGGTGTGAGAAAAGTAGTTAATTCCTTGAGGAAGAGAGTAATTTGAGGGTTTTGCTACACAGGAAGACTTTGCGAGGCCCTGGAAATCTAATTTTTTAGGAATTCATACTGTAAAAAATGCTTTTAAAAATTAATTAAGAAGTGAAAAATAGAGTTTATAGAATTGTTTGGGACTCCTTGCTCTTTAGAGTGATGTTAGTAAGTTTTGCAGTTCAGCAATATGCCAATCCTGAGTCTCTAGTTAGCTGGGAAGGCGATCCACATTTGACATCTGCAGCGGAGCTGTCAGTTTGCAGAAAAAAACAGGGCAGGTCATGTTTCCAGTGTTAATTTAGACTTGACATCTTATTTACACCTGGGAAATGCTGTTAAAAAATATTAGAACACAAATAATGCTGGCACAGCAGGGTTTTCAAAAAGGGGCTTGTGTTGAATTTCTTCCCACAAAAAAAATAAATGCATCTAATATTGGAAAACTCTGTGCTAATTGTAGGAAGATGCCACACTACTTACAGCATTCTCCAGACATTGTTTCTTTCCCCAGGGAGAAAGAGACGAGACCTCCTGAGCACTAATAGTAATGAGACTTCTTCAGTGACAGTAATTATGTTCCAATTCAGATAAAATTTCAGTGCACACTTGAAATATTTCCGTTTCCTTGTCTGTGTGTGTTTAAAGTGGTAGAACTATGTATTATAAGCATCTCTAAACACTGTGTCAAGAAATTGTAGCATTTAGTCTTACTTGCATCCAATGCCCATAGGACCTACTGAAACTTTTACCTGAATTTGAAATATTAAGAAGTCTTTACTGATAAGAAGGTATCTTGCCCCTATCTGTAAAAACGGTTAACTTTCAGTCTTATCAGTCCTTCTAGATATTTCCATGATGCTGTGGTTGGAGATGAGGGTTATGTGCTGATTTTACTGAAGACCAAAAACATCTGATATTTTGCCCATCCTTTTGGGGACCAATAACACTCCTCTAGAGTCCTCACACGGTTTCCTTCAGTGAATTTGAATGCTGCATTACTATTTCATGGTAGGTGTCATTCTGATCTCCCTTAAAAAAGCAAAAAGGGCAATAACAGGCGTTTGCAAACTCTGTGCCCTATCAGAAGGCTGTAGAATCTGAGGAGAAGTGCAAAGGTAATTTCCCCTGCACCATTTTGAATTCTATAGATTTTGATTCAAGCCTCCTTGGAATGCTTGAAAGCGAGTCACAGAGGGGTATCCAGTTATGGTGTTAGTAGAAAGTCTCCCATCCTCTTAACTCACCTGCTAGATTTGCTCCTTAATTTCTGTTGCATCATGATAATTGTAAATGATTAATACAGCAAAGTAGCTCTATTTGAGAAAAAAAAAAAAAAAGGCGAAGGTGGGGGTCTTTTCAGTGTATTTGAGTAGGAAAAAAGATCAGTCCTTTTACCACCAAAAAAACCTCTGGAAGTAAATTACATCTTCCAAATTGTTTTTTCCCCCTCAAAGTAGAAATATCTGTTATAAGTGATAACTCCCAGGCATAACACAAGATCTTTCCAGGCAGCTAAGTAAGCTTTAGATACAGTACATGATAGTCACAGTGGACCTATCATAATTTAAATGTGGAATAAAGTGAGCAATGCCAACTCAAGATATTCAGAAACATCCATCAAGCTCCAGAAATGCTTGTCTTGTGTTTTCTTTTACTCAGCTGCTGGTACCTAAGTTTTGGGACTCCCTTGTTTTCACACAACTGATGATTAGAAGCTTACTTTATTTTAATGCAGAGGGAGTTTCTCACATTCTTTGTCACATACTATAAATTTAACTCTGCTCTTAAACCAACCTGGAGTTTTTTACTAGGTGTGCTGAGGTGGCACTCCTTGAAAAAGCTACGTATGTCTACTAAATGAAATGTGATTCTCTAGTACAGTTAGTTTATAGTTCATCCAAAGAAGTCTTGGAGATAATGGCTTGCTTCATGAAAGCAGATGACAAATGTAATAACATCAAATGTAGGGTGATGTTTCTCTTAAAAAGGTAAATTAATTACTTCCCTTTTATAGACATCTTTTTGTAAAGCTCTGCAGGAAAGTAAGTCCTTCATAAAATTTATAGACTATATACATGTTTCATTTATAAATTAAAATTCTTAATAAATTCACTTTAAGAATTTTTACAAGTCCACCTTCTCTAATTGAAAAACAGTTCATAATAGAAATCCAAACAAAGCAATATATAGCCCACCTGTCTATCAGAAAACACTGAACCACAATACTTGGGCATGGGCAGAGGAATAATTCACTACTGAAAATGAAGAAGAAAGCTCAAAATCTGCAAAATTGCTTAGGGAGAACTTCACTAGAGGCCATATCTATGTGGACAGCAGATGCAATATTTTATAGATAGAGAGGTGCATATATAGTACATTTCTGCAGGCAGAAATGGGGGACTATACATGTCATCACACAGCAGCATGAAACTTTTTATATTACAGGATGAAAATAGTTATTGATGAAAAGGAAAATCGAAAAGATTGGCTCCTGACTTAAAATCAGGAAAAGGGTCCGAGAAACAGAGCTGCTGTCTCTTATAATTACAAGGAGTAGTTCATTTTTTTGCCATTTCCCCAGTCTCTTTGAAGACCTTTGACCAGTGTTATGATCTCTCTACTTCTCTGCCAGGATAAGCAAATAAATAATTACACTCTTGGGGGATTTTTTAAACATTTCATCTAGTTTTCTCTTCTGTTTACTTCATATCAAAGTTACTCCTGTCAGTCCCTCAAGCTGTTCCTGGCTTAACTGCCTGCAAGTGAGAGAATAGGTCGTCATGTCTGATGATACTCTTAATACACACAAAGTTGACATAAAAAGGAGCCAAGGAGAATTGCACTCCAGAGCTTACATGATTGATCACTTTGATGTACATTAGCTTTCTTTAAACTACCCTCAGAAAATGACAATTCAAAGTCCAGTTTAATACTCTCAGTGCTCATGGTTTCTTTTAACTAAACATCCCTGTTAAGTCTTGTTGGACATGTTCTTAAACACATTTTTTGCTGATTAGAGAGTCAGCATGATACTGGCCTAGAATTCATTATTAATAAATTTAGTTCCATACAAAAATTTTTAAACCCTTTCAGTGTCAGAAGACTTCAAGTCACGTCATGTAAGAAAAATTATGCTGTTACTAAGTATATAATTTTGATGTCTGAAGGGACTGCAGATGAGTTGACAATTGTCCTGTTTCCATATTCTACTGGAAACAGTCTAATCATAGTCATAATCTTTGTCATTATTTTACAACTATGACAAGTCTACACCAGTATTTTCAGGTTTACTTTCAAGATAGCAGTAAAAGTAGCTTTGTAGCAGCTCATGTCACAGTGTCTCAGGTCTTCATTTTGCAAGCAAAAAAAAATTGAGTGTTGTGAATGTTGAACATTTCCTAACAGTCAAGTGGGATTTATTTTATTTGTTGCTATTATCATTAATACTTGAAGTTTACAACACAAATAATGGTTCTCTTAGGCAATGCAAGCCTGCTATTTATCCTTTTTCATGTGGGATCCCTTCAAAGAGAAGGGAGAATCTTGTGTTGCAATGGGAAGTGTTATATATTTTTCCTTAACTATTTTTGATTATTTAAAAAGATTAGAAAAATATCTTCAGTGAAATTACAATCTGAGGTGCTTTTAAATTGAAAAAATGCATTTTGAGTCTTCCTTCTTAAAATTATTTCATAGTTGCAAAAGGGAAAAGTCAAAGGATATGATTCTTCTTTCAGGAGAAGAAGAAATAATCTATGTACCACTGATCCTGGTGTGGACCTTCAGATTTCCATCATTTAATATTCTCAGTCGCTCCCATTTATTTCATATACAGCATTAAGATAAACAGCACAGCCAGCGCATGTGATTTTATCTGAACCAGAACTGCGGAAGAGACACAGACAGTCCTTGTTATTATCCCTGTTATTATGTACAAAGATACATTTGATAGGAAGCCCAGAAACCATAAATTTCAGTTCCAACTCTCCTCCTAATTGCTGTTAATATTTCTATTTCCTTCACATTACACATGGTTCATATTTCTAACTTTGACAGTATCTTTCAGTGGTTCATTTTCACAAAATATTGGACAGCTTCTTCAAGGTCACTTTAAGCAGAGCTGGGAACAGGCTTCACATTTCTATTGCATTGGCATTAAGACTCATTTGCTTTGCCAACCCTCCAACAGGATTATGGAAAATCATTTTTATACTGCAAAACATTTGCACTAAGAAGAGAATTTGGATGGTCTTATAATGTTCATTTTTATGTTTTCAGCTAAGAAAACCTATTTTTCTGAAAACAGTTTTGTATTCATTTGAATGTGTATATTCAGAGCCTGTTACAGAATCTTTTGCCCATTTCTTATAAGCAGGACATCTGCTGATGAAAGCTACTAAAAATGTTAACATTTCAGTTAATAAGCTTGTCTTTCATCTCATTTTGAAAGATACAGCCGAAGTTCTTTAAGGACATGAGTTGTCTCAAGCTATATCCAGTCATGCATAAAGCTCTTCCCTTACAGGTCCATTTTGAATCCTGAACAGCGCGGTGTTTGAAGTGCCATTACCATCTGAGAGGTATTTGGAATCTCTATGAGATGCAGTTTTGGTGAATTTGTGAATTTCCCGTTCACTGTCCAAGGGACTTTGTTAGTTCTGCAGTGCAGAAGCATCCCTTTAGTGTTTGCTGGATTCCTGGCCCAGCCCAATGAAACCTTGATTCCCTCCTCAGAGCTCCTGCCTCTGGAGATATATTAAACTCACTGCCTATTTGCAGGGAGTGGCAAAGTGATTATTACTATTGTTGTATGGGAAATGAGGTGGAGAATCAGAAGACAGAGAAAAGAATTCTGGCTTGACTGTCTTTAAAGCCTTCATAATTGGGGGTTTTTGCCTCAACTCAATTTTTGAGCCTGACTTACGCTTAAGTCACTCTGCTGTGGCCATTCTCTTTTCAAAAAACACACAGAAAGGGATGGAGTTCAAAGATGATGCTGTTACATCAAATGAGACATTTGTTGTAACATTGGACAGATTTAGCTCAATCTCCTTTCTGTATTAAATTAGGTCCTAATCCATCTTTCCCATTACTTTTGGCTATTAACTGAGGTGGCTATCTCAAGGGCCCAACAACACTCTGTTCTCATGTAATCATATAAACAAATATTTTTTTGCATATTAGATAACTCAAATTAGGTAGGTTAAAATTCAAGTCACAGATCTCAGGAGTCCCTTCTAGAACCAAACCGAAAGAGGCGACTTTTCCCTACACCCAAAAGAAAAATATGAGGAAGCACTCCAATAGCCTGAGGCCATTGCTTATTACAAAATAATCCTTTCCCTTTCACAAGAGCTCTTCACCACTGCAGATAGGAAGCTGAGAGGAGTGAAATTGGCACCATGCAGTGAGTAGGGTCATCAAGAAGATTAGGGTTTGCAAGATGGGGAGGCTGAGAGCTGGGTTTGCTCAGCACTGCTTAGAAAGTGCTGCTATTTTCAACTTTACTGGTTGATGAAGAAATTCCATTTTGATATTAGGGAAAATAATGTACAGGTAAGGTGGTGATCAAGCATTGGAGCAGATCTCTGAGAGGCTGTGGCATCTCCATCCTTGGAGATAACTCAGAACTTGACTGGACATTGCCCTGAGCAACCTGATCTTACTTTAAAGTTAGCTTTAACTTTTTAGCTGCCCTTGCTCTGACCAAAGGGTTGAACCAGATGACTTTCAGAGGTCCCTGCCAGCCTAGATTATTTTATGACGCTGTCCCCTGGAGCTGCCTGTCTTGGCAGAGCAGAGCTGTGCTGCAGCCACAAAGGAACTGCTCTTGTACAGCATTGTCCTGCCTTTCCTGCCCTGGGCCACTGCCCCATGCTGGGCTCTGTTTTTCTTGCGAACTGTGGATGGAAGAGCAGCTGAGCCACAGCGCCCTTCTGGCTGCTCCTGGGATATCATCAACTCTGTGGTACAGCCATTATTATTTGTCTCCCTGTGCAACAGAGGACTGAATGTGGAGAGTCAATGCCTTTGAATTCATCATAGGAACTTTGATCTTTCTGTTTGAAAGTACTTTGACAGTTTCTTTTAAAACATCTGACAAAAATAGCTCAGTCTGGAAGCTAGCAGGTGTTTAGGTACTTTTTTTATTGCATATATTAATAAAAAAATGAGTCATTTGTGTTAATCTATGTTAGGCTGCTACAGATCTGCTTTGTACCGCATTAAAGAGAGCCAGGAATAGTCAACACCTCTATGAGGCATACTTCACTGTGTTCAAATATGACATGGCAACATACTTATGTCAATACAGATAAGGGCTTAAAAAATGGGGAAAAGTGAATTTACATTCATTGTTCAGGCATGGACATATGGTGTCAAACAATTAACTGCATTGAGAAACAGGACTCTGTGTTCTGGGCTGCCATAGACTGAGCATAGACTTTGGCCCACACTCTTGAGAAAAAAATAAAATGCAGATGTAGGTAAAACTTCTTATATAAACAACTGTGCCAAGTTCTATGTTCTCTTTCTATTATGCCACCAAATTTTCCAACAGATGTGTAGTTCTTTATGATACGTTACTATCCACTCACTGGTCCAGCTCTCATTGTGCTTCCTTTGTGTTTGCTGGAGAAAAGGGAGATAAGGATGGGACAGCTAACATGAAAGCTTCAATTTTACTTATTTTAGTATTTAGAACAGAGGATAAAAAAGGTTACACTTCAAAGGCTAGATAAATGTTTTTTAATGTTAATCAGCCACAGCACAGAATTACCTCACTAGCATGTTTTCCATGATGATTTGTTGCAGTTAATGTGAATAGGCTGTAGAAAATATATAAAGACATGAAGATAAACAACCCTTCTTTTTCCCTGAGCACACCTGTCAGCAGAAGGATGATTTAAGGCCTTTGCCCAGAGAAGCAGAGCCTGTGTGCTTGACACATCACAGGGAGCCTCTGCTTTCTAAAAGAGTGCAGTCTTTGATTTTCACTCCAAGTGTCTTGCAGTGTCAAACAGACAGATTTGGATTTGAGCTCCATTGCAAATATTTTTTCTGATCCAAAGTGCTGAAACTGACAGGGACAGATACACTTACAGTGTATCTCTACAGAGATAGAAAATTGTGCTGGCTATACTTTATAGTGTTTTGTAAGTACAAAGGGATGGAATTTTGTTCTTTTTAGTCCTATGATTTTAACCAACAATATTTATTTTTGTGTTGTTTTTATGTAAATTCCTTATGATCAGATAAAAAAGGCGCCTCCTAGACTTCGTAGCAGAAAACAAACTTTTCTAGATGCCCTGAAAAGTACTGAAGAAACTGAAGAAAATTAGTATATACCCATGAGGTATAAAGTACAATATGTTTAAGGGAATTTAGAAGAGGTGCATGTGTACCTTCCTAAGAAGGAATTAGGGATATTGTCAGTTTATGCCTCATTTACTTGATGCTTTTCCTTTCATAATTATTTTAAAATTGGTTCCATAGAAAAGAGGCAAACTTGAAAAAAACACAATATGTGATACAGTGCACCATCTTTTCTGCAAAAGTATGTAATTATAAAGAGTTTGCTTTTTTGTATAAATTTTCCTAATTTTACATTATTAATTGCACATTTCTGTGTACTATTAAGGAGCTGAGATGGTGACTGTACAGGTCACCAGTCTGTAGAATAAAATCAGGAAAGATGAAGCTCAATCACTAACATTGCCATGTGTTTACAGCTTTGTGTATGAAAGGAGAATTTTCTAATGATGACCTGATTCTGGCAGCATGGCAGTTTTCTGTTTTTTGCAAGTGGAACTCAAAATCAAGCAAAACCAAAACATACAGATTACTTAGGTTTTTCTGTTTAAAATTCTGGTGACTGTTTTGTGTCAGGCATGAATCAGAGGTTGGATTCAAGTTTAGGGAACTGAGCATCTGTTATTATTTGAAATACTGTAAGTTAGCCTGCTTGGCTTGAAGCTATTCCTCAAAAAGGGCACAGCTCAGACCTCACTCCTTGCTTGTACCTGCCAGCCCCACAAAAATGTCTGAGGCGTTGTCAGCGCTTAGAGTATTCAAACTGGCACAAGCTGCTTTTGTTTAGGTACCTGAATCCTGCTTCCTACAGCACCACTTGGAGGGCTGTTAAGGTACCAAACTGAATTTTCACTGCAGATTTCATGCTTAACCACCAGCAGATTTCTTCCCATATGTTGATGTTTTTCTTAAATTCCATGAAAGGCCCTAATATTTTTCTTGTTCCTGCTATTCATTTGTCTTGATTAGCTCAACAGGAAGGATCCTGTGGAACGATCTTGGAATCTTGGGTGCATGAGCTTAGCTGTGGATCTCTCTTGTGCTAAAGTAGTACAAATAGTAGTAAATGAGTGAAAAGACAGTAAGCCATTTGAGAAAGGAGCTCTTTATTCTGATATTTGTAGATGAAGCTCTTGGGACTTAAACTGCCCTAAACTGTGAATGTCAATACACCCTACATAGGAGTTGTGTACGCTAATTATTATTAATGGTGTTAGGAAAAATAAATCAATTACTTTTGTATGAAAAGTGAGTTTATGTTCTTGAGTGCTATAGGAACAATTTTCTACTTAATACATTAATTTCTAGTAAAAGGAAGTTTTAATTAAATAGATGAACTGTCCAGTGGTCTTAGTGATTCTGATTATTTTGACCCTTACTAGCTTCACTGAAAGGACTTTTAGGTATTTGTGTGATACCGTTTGTGTCAAGCTCAGCAGTGATACTTCCATTTTGGAAGACGATAAAAAGGGACATACATTTTTATCACCTTGCAAAGTTTTCAAGACAGTTTACCAGCCTCTGTGCAAAATCTTTTTCTACATTCTACTATGATGATTGAAGAAAATGTTGTGTTCTGTCAGTGTCTCAGCCTACTTCTTCATAACACAGGTCTTTTAAAAATTATCACTTAACTGTAGCTGTTTTGAGGAAATACGTGCTGAAATATAGCATTAATATCTTCAGATGAGAATGCTATATTTGTCCTCCTAATTATTGTCATTGCTTTCATTAGTAAGATCTTGGCTTTGAGCTGTGACCTTGAGGTTAAAAAAATATTAATTATCAGTCTTTGAAAAATGCTAATTAACCCAGTCAACCATTAAATTGTTTAGATTACATTTGATAGTATTTCATTAATATAAAATATAAACTCAGACTTTTTTTAATGTCTGAAATGTCATTTAAATTAGCCTTTACTCCTAAATAATGTTTCCTATTTTAAAACAGTTTTTTTCTCACTAACGTAGACATTCTCATATGCCTTGAAACATTTTTCTTATGTAAGACATTTTACTAAAATCCAAATTCAGCAGAATACTTGGGAATTTCAACTTCTTATTTGCAAATTAGCATTAGTTAGTTTACTCACTAGAGATCAGTGTTGAATTCCTGTCCAGGACTGATGGCTAACAAGTTAATCAGTGCTGGAACTTCTCCCTGTGGTATGGAAAGACAGCCACAGTGTTGTCCTGTGTAGATTTCTTTGTGAGATCTAGTGTTGGGAATGTCTAGGGCATTATTTGGGTGAAAGGGAAGAGATCTGTTGTCAGATAAGAGCATCATTAGGGGATGGTGTGGTGTGGGACAGCCTAGAGGCACCGTAGATCATGTACCTGATCCTTATGCTCCTCAGAGGATAAAAAAGACAGGTAAACAGGGACTGATCCCAACCAGAATTCAGCCTACAGAAAGATGGATTAAAACCAATTTCATTCCCATCTCTAAAAGGAGTGCACAGTCCATTCCTGTACCACATAAAGGGGTAGTACAGAACCCTGTGGTTGCTCTCAGTGTATGTAACAGGAGGCAGAAACTGCTGGGCGTGTTAGTCCTTAGAAATAATAATGTGCTATGGTTCCCTGAAGGAGCCTGTGTTCCTGTCAGGCTTTCTGGAACGAGTGCAGAGCGTTTGGGTTTGCACCTGCCTTGTGTTTGATCCCATCTTCTCTGTAAGGGGGTCTGCACTTCCAGCACACTGATGTCTCCTGTACCGACAGCTCACAGAGCTGGTGGGAGAGAATTGCTGGGGGTTTTTTCCAACTACCATGGCAACTTAGCAGTTTAATTATAGAGATTACTTTCCTTTACCCCATTCTTTATGGGGTAGGGGGGAGCAGAGCAGAGGGAAACAGGGGAGCAGAGGAAAAGAAATACCTTAAAAATTAAAAATACCTAATTGTAGTCCCTTTACTATTAAGGGTATCATTTACTAAATAAACTATATTCAGAAATATGTAAGTTGTACATTTCCCTGCCAAACAAAAATTAAGATTTTCATATTAATTTTAAATTGCTGGAAGATTTCAGTCAGGAGATGTGAGAAGGAAGACTTCCCATTAAATTTCCAGCAGTTAGGCACATAATTTAGTTAGCCTTTCCCACTGCATTCAGGAGTCACTGGGCAGCCAGCTTCAGCTAAAGTAAGTCTGTTTTTGCAAGCAAGTCTTCTTTCTGAACACTCTCCTCCTGGTAGACTTTTTCCCTAAAAAATAAGAGATCCTTCAAGAGGTTAGACTTTCTAGTTGCATAATTAAAGAGATAAATCCAGCCGCTTTGCTTTTAGTGGTCACTGTGGTCCCTGCATAGAAATCAAAGGAGTGAGGACATGGGGCCTTGCACCTTGTGACTCACAGCTCGGTGCACAGCTTGCAGTATCTGGGGCTGCACGTGGGTTGAGATGTGCAGAGGCAGGTGTGGATGAAGACATTTTAGCTGAGCAGACCCTGCTGCAGCGCCTCTCAGGCAGGCATGCAGGTCTGCAATCTGAACACTGTCACTGCAGCTGCCACCCTATGACCAAGGGAAAAGTGTTTTGCCTTCCCCAACCTTCCACAGAGCTGACAGACAAACAACTAGTTCTTTGATAATTAAGGGGTGAAAACATCAACTCCCTAAACACAGCCATTAGCATCTTTTATAGTGTCAGGTAAGTCAGTGGTGTGGTGGCACTGTGACAAGCTGTGAAAATGTCTTTGGTCCACAGTGCAGTGGGATGGTACGTGGGAGTGCTGGAATGGAGGTTAATGCAGGAATGGTGCAATGTAGTGTTCACCAGAGTATTTCATCCTGAGAGGTATGGTATAAGTATGCTTGAATGGTAAAGTGTATCCTGGGCTGTCCAGATTACCATAAACTATCAATGTCCTTCTAATACAGCAAACAGATACAGTTTTCATCTTTCTGGGGCAGGCAAATTTGCATTTTTAACCCAGAGGAATCTCATTACTGTTGTCCCAAAGACTGAGAAATGATAGAACAAGATAAACAATGAAAGCTTTCAGCCTCTTTACAGCAAGCGTTACTTTTACATTTCAAAATAGATTTAATTGAATGGATGAAATTTAGTTCCAGAAGCCTAGCTATGCAACTGAAAGCAAGTGGGGTGATCCTACATTTGATTTTTTTTTTCAGCTAAAGCTTGTGAAAAGAATAATTTTGCTACAACAGTAGCTTTTTCAAAGTAGGTATCTGCAGCCTTCTCTATCTTCCTAGGCAAGAACAGCACATTGGAAAGTTGCAAATGAAATGAGATAAAACATCATTTGGCAGAAGGAGGCAAGCTTGGCAGTAGTGAATGAATGGGATATTGATATTGTTCTTGGCATCATGAGTGGGGCAGGGAAGGTGGGATATTTGGGAGCCCATTAAGCACTGCTGTGGGGGAGCTGCAAACCTGTGATTGGCGTACCAGAGACAGTGAAGATGTTGGAGATCTGCTGATTTGTAGAAACATAAACCCTTCAGATGTCACTGTCACTGGGGATTAATGATCTAGGCCTTTCCACCAGACTGAGGGCTTTTCTCATGCACTCTGATGAATGTTGTGGCTTTTCAAGGATTGTTCTTCCATTTTTAAGGTGGGGAATGACTTGCCTGCACAGAACTTCTTCAGATTATGATAAAGTTGTTACTTCCTGTAGTCACTGACCATGGAAAAAGATTGTGTAGGGTTTTTTTTCTAGTGGCTCTTGGTCTTCCTTTTCTTTTTCTTTCTGAGATACACATTGGGATTCCACATTCTTATTATACCTAAAAATATTATTAAAATAAAATTGAAATCATAATGTGGTGCCCAACCGTAAAATAGTTTATAAATAACAGTGTGTCATTCTTATTTTTTGCACTTCATTCTGTCTTCACAAAATAAAATGTAGAAATGGCTCATTGGCTTTATCAAATGTAGTTTTTCAGGAATGTAAAATAGTGTGTTACGTGATTTTTGTCTGAAGAAAATGCTTCTCTGAAGAAACCCATCTAAGCATTTCACCATTCATGTTCCTTGCTGTCCTTCATCTTTTTCATAAAGTAATGCATTTCAGATTCCAGGTCTGTCAGCTCTAATAGGTATTTAAAATTGCAGCTGGTCTATTACCTTCTTACTGTTCAGTATTTTCTTTACATGTGTATTATCAGTGATATCTGAACAAATCAATTTTTTAGACCTACCAGTCATTCTCTTCTAAATTATATTTAGGCCAAAATCCACATAAATAGCTTTAAGTGATTTTTCTTTTTCAACCTCTGTAGATATTGGCTGAGGCCAGATTCCTGCTATGTGTTATTTTCATTGTTATAATTAGAGACAAAGAGCCTGTGGAGTGCAAAGTTCGGTGCAGCCACAATTAGCTGCACAGACTCCTTTACCCTAAATCAGATTTTGTGGAGCACAGATCCACTTAGACACAAATATGATGAGCATTTTTTGAGGTTTGTTTCTTTGGAGCTGCTGAAGTGACTATCATATTTATATGTCAGTGTTGATGAAGGTGTTTGAAAACTTCACAGCTGGAAATCATAACTAATTGGACCTCACGTACACATTTGGGTCCTTCTAGTGACCATGTGCACCTTTGTAGTAGTACTAGTCAAGAATAATTTGGGCCATTTGCTTACTTTTTTTCTTTTGAGAAAAGCATAAGTGTGTTTTGACTTGGATGGTGCTCAAAAGCATTTAACAATTTTGACTTGAAAAAGACTTTCTGTGCATGAGAGAGCTTCCCTAGTTTCCTTCCACTCCATTGGCTGGTCTCATAAAACTGTACTTTTAGTATCTACCATGAATCCTTTTTGTTTCTCTCAGAATACCCCACCGGTTGGGGTGGTTTTGCTCCTTTTTGGTTTTTTTTCAAATTACATCCAAGTTACATCTCTGGATGCCCCAGCACAGGAAGGACATGGACGTGTTGGAGTGAGTCCAGAGGAGGGCCACAAAGATGAACAGAAGGCTGGAACACCTCTGCTATGAGAAAAGACTGAGAGTTGGGGTTGTTCAGCCTGGAGAAGAGAAGCCTCCATGCAGACCTTACAGCAGCCTTTCAGTATCCAAAGGCCTGCAAGAGAGCTGGAGAGGGACTTTTTACTTGCATGCAGCAGTAATGGACAAGGACAAGGTATAACAGCTTTAAACTGAGAGAGGGCCGGCTTACATTAGCTATTAGAAAGAAATTCTTCACTGTGAAGGTGGTGAGGCTCTGGAACAGGTTGCCCAGAGAAGCTGTGGATGCCCCATCCCTGGAAGTGTTCAAGGCCAGGTTGAATGGGGCTTGGTGCAGCCTCGCCTCGTAGAAGGTGCCCCTGCCCATGGCAGGGTGTGGGTTGGACTATGTGTTCTTCTGAACTGAACCAGGCTGTGATTCTGTGATTAAGGTAGTGCTCAGCATAAGCAGTTCATAGAGGGTTACTTTAAATGTCATGCATTATATTCTGAGGTTGCAGTTAAGAGCCAAGCTAGAGAGGGGCCTGACAAGGAAGTCAGACTATTCCCTGAAAGCTGCTATTTTCCTCTGTATTCATTTTTCTTCCAATAGTAGCACAGTCTATAGTCAGAGTAGGCTGCCACAATCTTAGATGTGCAAGTGCAAGAAATTAAGGAAGAAAACAATATTATAGTGGTACATAAGCAAAATAAAGGCAAACCCGTTCCACAGAGTGTGACAGATGTGTGTTACTTTGATAATAGAAAGACAAAACCAGGTTCCATGTTGTGAAAACAATACTCTATGGAAGATGTCAAACTAACATTAGGAGCCTTAGAGCCTCTCTTTGAGCCTAAGACACACCAGTCTTTCTATAAATGTTTGTATTTTCACTTGAAATTAATTTTACTTTCTGTGATTATGTTCCAGTTACACTATGTATAGCTTCTGCCAGCAGCTAACTCACTGTTTTAATGTTCTCTTCCTTACAGATATTTCAATACCTGTTGCTTTTAGTCATTCAGCACAGACCTCACTAGAGAGAATAAAGGAAATGACCTTTTGATAGAAAGGACAGTACTAGTTGCAGCTTTCAGCTTGCTTTGAAAGATGAGGTGTAATGAAGCTAATTTCATATGCAGGTGTATGATGAATATGTTTTTTTAATATTTTTTGATGCTGTCTACCTACATGTTCTAAATCTTAATCCATTTTTTTCTCTGACTTTCAAGTGAAACTCTGACTCTGTGGTACCATGTAATGGGATGACATCATAACCATTTGTGACAACATTTATCATAGAGTGGTGTACATAGACATTGTGAACTGTGCACCTTCAATTTCTTTATTTTATTGCATTTTTCTGAATTACTTATTGACTATATCAGCTTGTTTCTGTCCAAGTGAAATGACTTTTTTAATGAGGTAACTAAAGCAGCCAGTTGAGTCACCATGAATGTTCTTGAGCTGAACTCTCAAACTATTGTTTTAACAAGAGAAAAGATACTCTTTTTGTTTCTGTTTTGTGTGTCCATGTGTCCATGCCCAGGCACTGGTGCTGGGGCTGCCTCTGTGAGGTGGCACTAGGGCTGTCCTGCTCTGGACAGAGATGACTCTAGTCAACCCATCACAGGGCACGGCTGAGCCCCTCAGGGACACTGATTGCACCTCTACAACAACATGTTTAACAAAAAGCAAAAAAATGCTGCAGAGCAGGTGTGAGAGAGGAGTGAGAAAAATGTGTGAGAGAGACACCAGGGTCAGTGAAGAAGGAGGGAGAGGAGGTGCTTCAGGCACCAGAGCTGAGGTTCCCTGCAGCCCATGGTGAAGACTATGGTGAACCAGCTGTGCCCCTGCAGCCCATGCAGGGCCACACTGGAGCAGTTTTTCACCTGCAGCCTGTGGAGGCCCCCACACTGGAGCAGATGGAAACGGCTGGAAGGAAGCTGTATTCCGTGGAGAGCCCATGCTGTAACAGGCTCCTAGCAAGAACTGCAGCCCATGGAGAGGAGCCCACACAAGAGCAGGTTTTCTCACAGGAGTTGCAGCCCGTGGGAAACACACGCTAGAGCACTCAGTTCCTGAAGGAGTGGGCGTCATGGAAAAGATCAGTATTGGAGCTGTTGTTGTAGAACTTCAGCCTGGGGAAAGGGCCCACACTGGAGCAGTTCATGAAGTATTGTACTTTACTGAAGGGACAGTACTCTGGGATAGGGGGACCATCTGAGGAGGAAGGAGCAGCAGAGAAGGAACATTATGATCTCACCACAAACCCCATTCCCCATTCCCCTGTGCCACTGGCAGATGGGTAGAAGCATCAGGAATGAAGAAGTTGATCCTGACAAAAAGAGTAAGGGAGAAGTATTTGTAATTTTGTCTTTTTTACTTAAATACTACTCTATTTGTAACTGGCTATAGCTTAAAATTATTTCCCAAGCTGAGTATGTTTTGCCTGGGGTATTGATTGGTCCTTGCCTTTATCTCAAGCTTTTTCATCTTATTTTCTTCCCTTTTCCTGTTGAAGGGAGGAGATAGAGAGAACGGCTTAGTGGATGAGTCAGCCAAAGTCAAACCCACCACAGTTTCTTAATTCTTTGGCAGAAATTTGGACCGTATCCTTCTAGATGAAAACATGCACTATCTAACATAGCAGAATGGGGATTGTATTAAAATTGGGAAATTTGTATGTGACTTCAAGCCATGAAAATTATGTGTATGACTCACAAGAAGGAAACCATGCTGTGGAAAGATTCTAAAGATGTTTGTACTGGGATACAAAACACTGTCAGCCATCTAAAATTAGTCCAATGTTGCCTTTTCTGACGTTTCTGAAATTTCATTGAATCTACATGTTCTCTGATTAGGAACATTAAGAAGACATTTCTAAACATACTGCCACTTTTAATTAAAACATCCACTAGGCCATATTGTTAAAGTATGATCTGAATGTAGTACCCTTTTTAAGCTCAGGATCCACTTCTAAGTCCTTCAAGACTGGAAGATACAAATGGCGAATTTGGTTAGGAGGGCAGGGCCTTGGCCACCATGAAAGTCTCCTGTATACAGCTAGTTTCTTGTCCAGCTGGAATATTCTTTAAATGAAGTCCAGGTCAGCTGCAAGCAACTTTTGATACAATGCCTGGTCTGTATCCCTATCCTGGAGCTGTTATCCAGAGCTTAAGCAAGTCTAAGCTTGGCTAAAGCAGCATGGGTTTGTTCTGGGCTTTTTCTGGGTTTTTATGTTGTCCTCCCTGTTTTTCACTGATTTTTTTTTTTTTTTTTTTTTTGGATTTTTTTTTTTAAACTGTTCATTGTTGTGCCTTCACCAAGTGTTTTTCTAGTGGTAGGAACTTCCCCAGTATATTCTCTGCTGACAAAGTTCTATTGCTAAAATAAATTGTGGTCTTGCTGTTGCTAGGCTAGGGAGTACATTGAACTCTGTTTTGAAGACCTTTAACAAAGGAAGCTTAACACTGACAAAACTGTATGTGACATATATTTGTCACAAAATTAATTGCTGTGATTGCTTCCTCGTTGTAGCTCTGGCTCATAATTTCTGCATGGGCTTATTTCAGCCCACCATCATGTAATAATGTAGGGTAACTGCATGTCTGCAATACAGAGAGTAAAGGTGATATAAGCACACCTTTGTTTCTCCTCACTTTGGCTATACCACTGATTTTGTCTACTGACCTGCACCAAACTGTTCAATGGTAGTTTGTGCTATTGAACAGAAGTTTCACAACGTTGCACTTACAGGCTCTTGCTTGGAGGGCTTGTGTGCTGTGACACTTGCAGGATGTAATTACAACTCCAATGTATAAAGTCGTGGAAATTAATCCCTAAGGACACTTTATACTAGGATATGTCTATGCCAGATTATGTTCAGAGCTGACAACACACCCACGTTTGTGATCAATTTTCAGTGATATGAAATGCTCTGTTTTAAATACAAATAACCAAGACAGACGTGACAGTGATCAGTACCTCCAGTAACTCATAGAGGCTGTTAGAGAAGAGAACCTAAATTGAACCTTCAGTGCAATATTCCTGGTTTAGAATAAGATGTATTTTATCTACTGTTATTACCTATAGTACATTGAATAAAATACTGCTCTGTCCAGAAACTGAAACCAAACTGGAAAGTTGCAAGAATCAATATCTAGAGATATCTTAAAACCAAGATATAGACTTAGATTCCATTTCATCTGAGAGCTGAGGAAGGAAAGCAAAGAGTATGTAAATTTTATTAAACAGAAATATTAGTGATCACCTTGAGGAGAAACAAACAAACAAACAAACAAACGTGCACTTTTCAGTCTAGATAGAATATCAGATCCTCAGCTTGAAAAACTGAAAACAACTTGAAGAAAGGTGGACAAAAATATGCACCCTTAGGGAGCTCAGAACACTTGGAAAGCAGTTTTGTGCCATGAGAGTTACATTAGGGGACATGAGATGCATTCTGAACTTGCTGCTCAGATTGTCAGGAAAAAAAGTTGAATGTAACTCAGTCTTGCATGTCAGATCCCTGAATAGAGTGCTAAGACTTCTTTCCTAAAATGTATCAAGTAAAAACATGTTTGGGCCTTTTTATCTGACCCTCAGCAACTGCAGGTTAGGCAGCTGTTGATAAATTCAGTGTTCAAAAACCTCCATCAAAACAACGTATGAGAGGATAATTTGGTATCTTGCTATTTATTTTCAGCTTAAATTATGAATCAAGAAATAATCAGTCATTGAGCTTTTGTAGCCTTCCAAATGAGCAGGACTTACTGGAAGGACTCATCATCATTTCAACAGAATTTAGATCACAATCAAGCAGATTTTAGTAAGTTCTATCCATAAATCAAAATTGATGATTAGTCAATAGTCAAGACTTTTAAACAAGGAAGGTAACTTCGAAAGTACTGCTATTGTCTATTCACTAAGAATAGTCATATTGCTAACATGTAGTCTGTATTTACAAATTATTATTTCAGTTTTACACCTACGAGTTACTTAATAAACCCTAAACTGCCTCTACATTATCTTAGTCAGTTTCTGAATAGAACTCACATCCCTTTCCATTTTTGTCAGTCAAAAGAGGATGAAATGTTAATATGGGAATTTTTAATATATTGTTGGTGGTGCTTGTAAACATTGTGTAGCTGAGTATATATATGTGCATCCTTTTATTAAAACCTACAGCATATTTTTCTTGTCTTCTCAGTGATAACTAAAGTCACTTTCAGCTTTAGTTGTGAGTTTGGCATCTAATGATAATAAACTTACTAATATGTTAAAATAGTAATACTTCTTGATACACCTATAAATATTCTGTATGTGAAAAAGGCAAAATAATGCTTTCACTGGATAATTCCTACCATGCTTTTGTGGCACTGAAATTAATGAATTAAATATGGTGTAAGTCTTAGGATCATTGTACAGTGCATAAGTCACATTAAAAACAACTGCCATAAATAGTTACTGAGAAACCCTCAGTTTCAATTGCTTTAAAATTACTTTTAAAAAACTTTTTTAAAAACCCTAACCTCTGAAAGAATGAGAGTGCATGTAGATTAGCTCCCTGAAGTATTTTTATTTAAATATTTTTTGAAATCTACAGCAGTCTGTTCTGATGACATCCTTATTAGAACCACTGAAATGTATTGGAAGGCCACCCAATTGTTATAAATCTCTATTCAGGAGTGAAGAGATAAGGAAACTAATTTTGACTTGTTTGTGGAGAAATTTTCTTGTGCCAAATTGCCAGTGACACTCAACTTATCAGCCTGTCATCCTCTGAAGCAAGGAAAAAGAGTATTAAAGCAGAATATATTGTCATTTTCAGATGAGATAGCATCAGGAGCTTAGGCCAGGGTGGCTTTTCCATTTGAAAGTACAGAGCATAAATTACTTCCATTCCTTAATGTAATTTAAGTTACACTTTAAAAATTATTTTAAAATGGTCTTCTACCCTGGGCTTTTGATGGGCCCAGTGGTCTAAAATCTCCAAGCTTGCTTTCAATCGTGCAGCTTGAGATACGAATACTGTTTACTGTGATTAAAAAACATCAAAGCATTGATTTTCTGTCTCAAATTCCTTTGCCAAACTAATTTAAACCATTAACAACACCATTGGAATTACAACTTAAATTGTTTCTTTAGCCTGCTTTTCTAATTTCTCTGCTTCTTGAAGTAATATTCAATTCTCTTCATTAATTAACAATTTTTCAATTCAATCAATACCTGATGTAAAATTTAACTGTCAGATTTGCTTTTTAAAAACTAAATTTAAAAAAAGGAAGAAAAAAAAAGCCTGAAAGGGAATCAGAAATCTCAACAAGATTGTAGAAAAATAAAAGCAGTAACTAATTTTCTTTAGGGACCCTTAAATGGGTGGATAAGTTTCATCATTCCATTTTTTAAAGGGCAATAAACTGAAAGACCAGCTTTGCAGAGGATAAATGTAGAAACATTGGAAGGGCCACGTAGGAACCTGGCACCTCAGTTCAGGAAGAAAGTCTGTTTTCTCTGGAATGGACTAGCACATAATACCAGAATATCTTAATTTCTGTCCTTCAGGGCATTTACATTCCAGGAAGGTCAGAGGGGGTACAGAGATTTCAATTCTGTACTGCTGTCAAAAGTTTGAATAATTTTATATTTTGTTTCATTTTTTCCTGTAACTCTTGGCTTGGGAGCAGAATGTGGAAAATGGAGGTAAAACCATCTGTGGTAGCCTGCTAGTTTGATGTTTCTATCTTTATTATATACTGTAATGCTGGAGCTGATTTAGATCTTGCCTCCAAAGGAAAGATTTTTGCCCAAACTTGCACTGGTTTTAAGCCAGTTTAATTACCTTAATGAAGGACTTGTATACAGATTCCTGCTTTTGCCCTCTTCTTTTTAGTTTAGTACTAGCACATTTTCTTTCTAATGATACAAAGGTAACTTTAAGATGGCTAAGAGTCAGCTAAAACATACAGCAATCACAGTTCCATCAGCTCAATCAGACTTAAAATAATAAAACTTTTTGAACTATGCCAGACATTTGAAATACTGTGGAGCTGGGTCTGAGGAATCACACAGGAAATCTCAGGTGTCCATAAATTGCAACTGAAGCTCTGCTGTGGAAGTGTTTCATAGAGGTGGCTGGTTTTGCAGTTTCTTTGACCAGCTCCACAGGGAGAACACAAAGATTAGCTTTGCCCCACACCCACCTTTTCATTTTTAGAACCAAGCCACACAAGAAAGAATCTCTGATCTATGAGATATTGCACATATGTGTTTTATTCTGGAGCAGCGGGGCTAAGATTATTAAAAATGCCCAAGTAGTGTATATGTCTTTGGGGAGCTGACTAAAAACGGAGAGGTAAGTGGAACAAAGTGCTTCTTTTTGCACCTAAGAGTGAAAGGAGAGAATACAAATGCAGTGAACCTTTAATAAGGAGAGATAGACATCTGATAGTCAAAAAGGAAATTAACAGAATACAGCAATCATCAGAATACAAATCCAAAAACAAATGACATGATTTATTTGCTGTCAGAATTTTAAGCCATGTTTTTGTGGTTTGCCACATTCTATAGGTATTGTTTCTACCTTCTCTGTACTTAGAGAGTATGCTTGCAACATACTCTGTAAGTACAATACAGTACAAATAAAAAGAGAGCATGTGTATGTGTTAAGATATATTTTCTGTCCCTGAGTGCATTTTGGATTATAAATGAAGTCTCAAAAAAACACAGTTATAGCCGAAAACACAGTTCTGCTAATCCGAAATGGAAAACTGAGACTTCAATTTCTCATTATTGCATATGTCCACTTTCAGATTATTCAAACTGTAAGAATTGTAATATATCATTAAATATTGTTTTCTCTCTCCTTGCCCCAAAAGGTACAAATAATGGATTTGTTTTGAAAATATGAGCATCCATATGGTATGATTTGAAATAATGTTTTCAATGGAGTCAGTAACCTGTTGCAGTCTAAGTCTGGCCATATGTAATTCCCTTTCACTATCTGAAATTGTCTTATCAGAAGAATATTTGGAAACTAAATAGACCTTTCCATCTGTCTTGAGCTCAAAGTCCTTCCCAGTTTTAAGGATAGCAAATAAATGCAAGAGATGTGTCTACGGAAAAAGAAGCAAAGCAGGGGTGGAGTTTCGGTATTCACAAGATTGCTGTAAATAATTTGGAAATGCCACGTAAACTATGGGAACAACAACAACAACAACAAATTACAACCTTCAGCTAAAAAAAATGATAAATTCAGTACCTAATGTTTGTGGAAATGATACCTTCAAACACCTTTTCCCAGAAGACAGGGTCTAACAGCTGTCTGTGCAACAAGGAGCTGCATGTACAGATCATCCTATATGGCCCTACATTCTTCTAAAGGGAGTTCATACCTTTCAGTGCGTACCTTAAAGCAGTCCCGAGACTCATAATTTAATACCTAATGTAATTTAATCTTTTTTCTAATATGTGTACGCAGTATAAGGCCAAAGAATCATATCTATAGTTATGTACTGTCTTCCATATACATCATAGCTGACTTCCATATACATCATACCCTTGGCCCTGTCCCAGAACTGTTCTTGTTGTATTTTATTCTTTTGGGTTTTGTTTGTTTTGTTTTGTTTTGTTTTTCATAAAGGACATAGATGCTACGTAGATTACATGAGAGGGAGTATGAAGTCAATGGCGAATGTTTAATCTTAGAAATGAAATGAAATAGAAATAAAAATAGGAATAGAATAGAATAGAATAGAATAGAATAGAATAGAATAGAATAGAATACTTGTACAACCTAAGCAGTGACATGATGCTCTTTTTATTTATTTATGAACTTCCAAGAATTATTTGAGAGTACGTGGCATTTAGCATCTATGAGTTAAATTCCCTGAAGTTCCTAAGACTTGATTTGTTTGTCCAGTACTCTGATTTCATACTAAAATAAGACCTTTAAAAAATATGAAACTTCAGAACCTCAGGCATGTTACTTTAATTTTACATAAAGTAGCTAAATACGGTTTTGTTTCTTTCTTTCTATCACTTATATGTATACACTTATGTGTATAGACAGATACAGAACTTCATGTCTCTAAAGGCCCTTTAGATGCCTTACAAATCCATCTTTCAAATAAAGGCTTTTAAAGTCTTCCTCAAGCCAACTTGGTCTACTGTGATGATTTTATGATTTAGCCCTTCATTAAATAACCTGTTTAATATCCCATATCCCCTGTAGGAGACTTCCCCCAGTATTGTTCAGGATTTACCAACTCTTTTTCTTTTTTGTCTTTACAAATCATATTTCTACTTCACCGACACAGATGCTCCATCAACAATTTGGGGTGTTTGTTTCCATTTTCTGTCTGGTCATTTTGTCATTTTCTGGTATCTGCAAGTAGAACAATTCATGGTAGAAAAATAAGGTGTTTACAGGCATATTTTGTACTACAAGAATCAAAGAAACCTGGAATGTACTGGCAAAGCTCAAGAAACACGGTATGCATTAATTTGATATTTCTTACAACGTGTGATACATACCAAGAAGATTTTAAATTCCTGGAGTTAGAGGAGCATCAGTGTATGTCTTAGTCGTCTTGAAAATACTCTATTTTTAAAGAAAAATAGGAATAATTTGGTTGTTTATTAGGAATATCAGTGGCTCTTCTTCTGAAATAAGAGCTCTCTGTGCCTTCTTTTCAGGTACTGGGCTGTGCTGTATTATATTTGTCATTTACCATATTGGTTATGAGCAAAACTGATTTTAGCTATAATGATGTTAAATGTTTGATAGCCAAATACTGAGTATGAAGAACTTAATTGTATCATTTGTGAGGGACAAACTTAATCGCATCATTTGTGTGAAGATCATGTTACACATTTTTAACCTGTATTAGCAAAACAGATGGACAACTATACTGAAAATATTCTTCACTGTCCTTCTTTGAAAGTTGTTACATCACTTATGCATCCTTTTTGCTCTCCTAGTAAAGGTAAAATAAACATCCCATTCTGAAAGCTCTCTAATGTCATGATATATAAAACTCTCAATTAGAGCCACTTAGCTAAAAATTAATGTATTTCCAAATCAAAGTGTTCATTGTACTTTTTTTATTTTTACTTTTTCTTTTCCGTTTTTTTTTCTTCTTCTCTTACCAGCCTCAAGTAATTACTGGTGATATTTATGCTGGTGAAATCCATCACTTGGTGTTACTTTCCCACACATGGGAATTATTCATCCATCCATCAAAAGGTTTGCGTGGGCGATAATGATGTGCACAATAACATTAAGCTGCAGTAGCTCTTTCCGTAGACTCTGACAAGTTCCTGGCTTACAAGTATTCATCACAGGCACTGGGTATTGTTTTCCAAAACTGCACAGAACATTTTCTATGCAGGGGTTCTTAACAAGGAAACCCCGCTCGGGTAGATGGAGCTACTACACAAATTAGGGGCCGTGCTGTTTCTCAGCTTTCTCCTGCTGCTCTTCCTGCCTGCTCTGATAGTCTGTGCACAGTGCTCCTTACACACAACATTACAAATACATCACAGCCACATCCAAAGGAACAGAAAGTGTGAAGAATCCACACTTGACAGAGCTCCATCAGGGCATGGGCTCCTCCAGTTGTGGTAATAATGAAACCAGTATTCCTTGGGTTTAGTTTTCGGCACATAATTGTCAAAATGACAAAACACCAAAACATTAGATAAGGGGCTTTTTCTTGCTCTTCAAGAGATTTCCTGGGTGAAAAATCCTGGTAGGGAAATCTCCCAGTCTGTAAAAGTTTCTTTAGAGGCACTGCTGCTTCAAAGATAATCTTATTTGTATTGGTGAGGACTGATGCTGTTCATGGAAGTACCAGCATAGGCAGGAATGTATTGCAGAACTTAAATGAGGTAAAAGCAAGTGGTAAGATGTGTTGCTTGGACTGTGAAAGGTATGTCAACTAAGAAACTGAAAATTTTTATCAGGGAATGGCTCCTGGTTTGGGGTTTGGGGGGATTTTTTCTTCCTTTTTACTTCTTGTTTTTAAGACTGGTTCATGTTACATAACTGAATATAGCTAACTAAGGAAATTAATCTAGACTATGTGAGTAACAATGCTAGGACTGTGCTGTTTTCTTTCCTCATGAATGTCTAAATATCCAAGATGCTCAAACAAAAGCTTACAGCAAATAATTCCTTTTATTTTTAATTAAAGCTGCATCTCTCTTTCATATAAAGATTGCTACCATAGAGCCTTCTCATTAGGAAACACTGTTTGAAATGACTGCTCTAATATACAAGGGAGAGGCTTTAGACATCCTTTGGAAAAAGTGAAGGGAGCAGAAAGGATTTAAATATTACATGCTGCCTAAATTGTCTATTTCAACTGGTAGAGAAATTGCCAAGGCATTATTATGACTAAATGCAATTCATCTAAGTTTGTATTCCAGGGAAGAGCAAAACCTGAAAAACATCCACAGTGATCAAAGCTGACAGCATGATAATTTTAATTCCGAAAACTGAGGCAGCCAGAGCAAGCACTGCAGGTGAACAAAAATGCTGCAACTTCTTCAAAAAATATAAAGTTTTAACTAGAGCATTTATTTGGTATGGCATTTAATGCATGAAGGAGAACACTTTCCCTTGTGTCGTACCTCAGTTGAGAAAGACAAAGTTCAAGATTACCTTTTGAAGGAATTAATTAGTAAGATAAAAAGACATTTAAGGCAAAACCTTTTCTTTAGTCACTGCTTTAAGGACAGTGAGCAAAATCCATAGGCGTGATTTCACAGTAGATCGTAAAACTGACACATAGTTACAAAGTCTTAATGCAAACACATACCTTTGATTTGATTTTGGGGACGGTTGTTCTGTTTCAGTAGGTGAATGAGAGAAACACCAAAGAACCTGTCACTGACAGGCTTCAAGAGCAAATTGTAAGACCAAGAAATGCAATATCCAGCATCAGTGTGGAGACTTCCTGATTCAGTGGAAAGAGGGATGCCGTAAGTGAGGTTGTTTGCCATCTCTGAAAGCCCTGTGTGAACGCGGGGGCTGTTAAACCAGTGTCAGCCAGTGTTGTAAAGCCAGTTCAGTGAGGCTGTGTGGCTCAGCCCCACCAATGGTTCAGCTTTTAAATTGCACTTCACATCTTTTAGATGTTTCACCAGCTCTTGAGTCTTTGATTCTCACTCATACAATCCCTTGGCTGTTTGTGTCTCATGGATGCAGAAGACTGAAATAGAGGAAAAATTTAGATCCTAGTTTTTCATAATACCCATCTCCAGTTTCCTTAGATACCAAGCTCTATCACAGATTAAGTATCAAAATCAAGATGTGAAAATAGATACTTCCGGAAATACCTGATCATGTGCATTCCCTGAAGAAAAGATACATAAGAAATGTGGATCCATGGATTTCCCTCTCAAGTCCTTGTGGACTGACAATCAGTAGCTGCTTTGTGCTCATCTGTCCCCTTTTGCCCTTTTCCTGGTATTTTTCTTGTTTCACTGGAGTGTTAATCTTCAGCACTGACATGGAGAGGAATTCAGAGAATTTCCATGTTGCAACAGCAAGGGATTTCTTGTAAAGATGCCCCTTCTTCTAACAATTTCTTCAAAGTTACTTGTTGTAGTCTTGTTTAAGTGGGTGCTAATGAAAACTGACAGTCTAGTCCTCTTAATCATTTAACGTCACATCAAATATCTGTAATTAGGAGAGAAGGAACCCTTTACAGATGAGGCATGTTTGAGGGTTTTTTTCTCCTTTGTGTAACTTAAAACCTAATTTGTTACAGTATATGCTGTGTTTTCTGGTAGAATGTTCTCATCCTTATTTTAGGGCTGAGTACAATCATAAAGTATATTTGTGGCACAATTAAATCTCTTTCTCATTTCATTATTTTAATCTGCCTCTTATTTCCTCCCTCTCCCCCCTTTTTCCCTATTTAATCTTATGGTGTATATCTGTATACTTAGTATGGATTTTTCACTTTCATTTCTCAAAATGTATGAAAAAATCCATGCAACTTTAAAGAAAGCTCATGAATTTTAATGAAATAACTGCCAATATCTTGAATGTCTGAGGTGACATTTGAGTTAATATTGCAAAATATGATGTTAAGTGCCTGAAAACATTTTTTGGTTTCTCCTTCCCTTCACAAAAAAAAAGTGAGATGCACTATCTCCAAAAAAAAAAGGAAGAGAAAAAAACAGTCTTTGTATGCATTTTTTAAAATCCCAACTTTGTATTGGTAACTCTTTATCAGCTTATTTAAAATACCCAGATGCCTTAATCAGTCAGGACTCTATTGGACTAGCTGCTGTAAAAACATAGAAGCTACAAATGTCTCTATTGCAAAGACCATACAATTTAGAAAATCAGAGTATTAATCAGCCTTGATAAGCTAATTCTTCAAAATATCAAACATTACAGGATTTTGCGTAAATTTACAGAGTGCTTAATTCAAAACCAAGTGGTAATAGGGAATGCATGAGTGTAACTTGCTCACATCATTAATTTACTTGACAAAATTTTCCTGTAGAAATCAGTGTCATTTTTCTTTCAGAGATTTCATGTGGTTTTTCTTTATGCATCTGTCATTTCCACAAACTACTTGAGATTTTGGGGTTTTTTCATAAAATATCAAATCTTACTTGGCCTTCTTCACTGACCTTTAGTTCTAATTTATATTCCTCACCATAGTAAAGTTCATGAGAAAATTGTTTTTACACTCTGTGATAGATAAACTTTGCTTTATATCTTTTCAAAATGGTAATGACTCCATGGAGTTTCAGAGTTAAAAGAAAATAACATTATGGAAGAGAAGCAACAAAAAAAGTCCTTTGTCTTTTGGATATTTACTCCAAATTGAATTTTCTTAGAAGGATTTTTAGTTTCTCACATTTTGTCTGACCTTAGAATACTGGCATCTAGTGAGGTATTTGGAGGTGAAAAGAAAATAACCGCATCTGCCTAGAATTTAAAAATTATCAGATTTGGACTGCATGGCAGCTTCCTCTTATTCCTCTCTTCAAAATGAAGGTTATGTTCTGAAAAAAATAATTTTAACAAAAAACCTTTCCAAAGGTAGTGTGTGGGTCCTCACCAAACATAAATCATCTTACTACATCTATATTTTGGTTTAGAGATAATAATTTTGCCAGCGATTTTTTAAAATACTAAAGCTAGAATTTGAGTACAATTTTCCTGAGAAAATGCATTTTGCCATCATTTTCAGCCCACATTTTGTGCTGTTAATAATAACAATCCACTAATTTGAATTTCCATAGGAAACAAGTAACTCATGCACAGCAGTAAGAACTTCCAGGCTGAATAGACTGTCTGTGAAGTTTCAGTTTTACCTTAGCCTCAGTTGTGTATGGTATCCTGCCAATCCTGCAGAGGATACTTGAGATTTAAATGAGTCATGTGGTTGATCTACAAGGCAAAGCCAAGTATGTCTCCAGAAGTACGTTATTTCCTTTTGTTCTGGTATGGTATCTACACATTTATCAGATGCAAGAGCAAGCTCTCTTGGCTGTTCATAGACTTGGAAATATCTCTTCTAAGCTCCATAAATAGTAACAGTGGATCTATTTAGCACAGAAGAAAGTGGGAGTGTAATTAAGAGTATATGATAGCATTAAAGGAGGAAAAATATAGGCTAAGCATTAGGAAAATCTTTCTAATGTCATATTCAGTAGACAGGTAGCAATCTAGGATAAAGAAGCAGAAATGCCTTTATCTTTCCTTATTTTTTTTTTCCTGTCTGAGAAAAGATGAGATACATGGTAAGGAGAAACCTGAATCAGAACAGAAGTGCTCAGTGTAGGACACAGCCAAAAAGTTAGGTGCCTTGTCTGAGAACATCACTAGTCTCACTTTGTGATCAAGAAATGGTCATAGTTTGGAAGGCATTTCCATGTCTCAGCTAACTGTCTTAGAAAGGAGTAAACTCTCCCTGAAGGAGCTGTACCTTTCTCAGTAGACTCTTAGAGACCTGTCATCTTTTTATTTTTTTTTTTCTCCTGCATCTGCAAAACAGAAAATTAACAGAAATACCTGCATTACCTGCAAAAGTAAACATGCAACAATGTTTCCGAAAAAGGATTGATTAGCACTCGCATGATTTCCCAGTGTCAGCTTCTTAGATCCATTTTGTGGTTGGACTGGGGTGGTTTTTGAGATGTTTGATTAAGCAACTCTCCTAAGCAGTCACACTGTATAAACTACTGAGCTTTTTGTTAAGCATTTCCTGCTGCTTGTTTTACAGCCCAGAATCAATTTTTGTTTGCCTGAAAGCAGCCTGAGGCTGTTAACTGTGATGGTTTCAGGATATGCTTCATGTCTGGTTTGCCCATCCATGCAGTGTTAATGGCAACTCGTTGAAGAGAAGTAGAGCAAACAGCTGAGGATGGTAACTCTTCTCTGCCATCTGAGTTTAATTCACCTGCACTGGTGAGACAATACTAAAGGCTTTTAAATTAATTACATCCTTTTCCAACATCTAGCGCAGTAAAACACCCACACTGAAGAGATGCAAAGCCAAAGACCGAGGTGATTTTGTAAACTTTGCTTTTGGTTATGTACAAGCAGATCGAAAATCTTTGGCACTGATCTCTCTGAGCACACAGTTCATGTGCTGGTCTTACTACAAACACTTTAATCCTCTCGTAAGCTATTTAATTTCATTTTGAGACTGTCAGCAAAAGGTGTGGCTGTCTTATTCCAGACAAGTAACACAATGCATTTAATGCTGAGAGTGAGAAAAGGAGAGAATGAGAAAGGCAAGTTACACTTGATTTTCCTGCTCCCTAATCTGGGAATACAAATTAATTTCATTTCTCTGCTGCAGAACCTGTGTTTTCAAACATCTTGACTCATTTTCCATTTGCTTTGGGCTATGTGTCTTCCTGACACAAAAGTAATGCGCAGAAGTTCAAAGTGACTTTGAGTCAGTTTGAATGTTCTAAACAAAGAAGGAAAACCTAACTGTCCCTAAACCCTATGAGAGAAATATTTCAGACCAAGTTCTGCATTTTTAGGATATGTAAAATGAAAGAGACGTACTATTGCTCTGTAGAAATAATGAAGCTATCCATCTAAAGTCAATTTTCTACTTCTTGTCTTGTTATTTATTCTTCTGTAAAAGAAACAGTTGATTTAAATTGACTGTGTACGCTGAGAATTTTGACTACAGTTTGCAATTTTCTATTGTTACTGCTGAAGTTTTGGATGCTTGCATTCTTTTTTTAAATATGTTGCCATTTTTTAGCTTTAGCATGTGTCTTTGGACATTGATATGTTTCTTCTGGGCACAGACAACAAAGTTTAAGCTAAAAATGCATTTGGTTGTGCCCAGATTTCTGACACACAGTTGAGGTAGGTTTCATAAACATGAATATTTACAATCTCCTCTGCAAATATCCAAAGTGTATGGTCCTTTTCCCTTGCCTGAAAATTTTCTTGTTTCCTTATACTGTTTTCTGTTGCTGTTCTCGTCACAGTTGAGTCTAACTCCATCACAAGAAGACAGACCTCAAACAGTTAATCTTTACATACCCAAGTCCTGCCCCAGCTGTACCTGTGGCTCTTACATCCCTAAAAGAATTTGCCTGTTTGGCAGGTGGTGTTGTCATTAGGGCAAGAAGGGGATTGCTGGTCAGGGGAAAGCTTGATTCAGAAAGATATGATTTATGAGAATTCAATCACTTTTTGTTGCAGAGAGCCTTCTTGAGGGCTCTGGTAAGAAGAGGCGATGCCTGTGCTTAAAAAGTAAGTGTTCATTCTCTGTGTGAATAATTTTTTTCAAAAATATGTGACTTCTGTTTGAATCATGAGTATTGGCAAGAACAAGGGACATACTAGGTGAATGATGCAGTTTATTTTCCCAATGAACAGATGGCATCTGCATCTTTTAATAACAATTTTTGCCTTCTGCCTCCTTTGTAAAACAGTTCAGATTCCATGCAAAGCTTTTCAATTTCTGACTATTCATTGTTTTGAGATAAAATCTTTATAGTTACTGAGGTATATTCACTCTTTTGCAAATATGGAGGAAAGCAGAATGTGAGGAGCAAAGCACTTTCCTTAAAGTAGCAGCACAGATTACAGCAGAAGTTGTTTGTCCACTTGTCATTCATTTTCACAGACTTCAAGCCTCAAGAAATCATTTACATCTCACAAAAGTACAGAATAGCAGCTATAAACCTAAAATTCAAAAGGCTGTAAACTACACTTCAAATAGAAATCAATAGGATATGTGGACATGGATTTCTAGCCTGTGTGTTTGGGGAGTGGATTTTTCATTTTGGTTTTGCCAGGTTTACTGGAGAGATTTCACAGGACTGTGGGACCGGATGAGTGGATGAATCACTGTAAAATTGTTAAAACATTAAGAAGTTAGGTATACTTAATTTTTTTGTCACTTTAAAAACTTGTGAAGCACTAATGAGAAAATGAAAAGAAAACAGTAACATAAGGTCATTTGGAATAAGACATCAGAGTCTGATACACAGAGTACCTCTGACTCCTGGGGCTTTTTTCATTGTCATTATGAATGTCGGATTTTAAGGGATTTGGAGGGTTATTGAGTGAATTCTTTTTCTTCTGCAAATAATCATATCTCACACACTTCTATTTTAAATGCACACCATTTCAGAAATTATTTTGGTATTTTAAGCAAAGTGTAGAATACTGGACTTCTGAAACTGTTCATTAAGTACTCATAGCTTCTATCTTTATTGAATATTTCTGAAATAAAATAGAAATATGGCAAATATTGTAAAGCAATTAAATTTTTAAAGCCCCTCATAGTGGCTATCCTTTCAGTGAGTGATTCCTTTTATGGTTATCTTTCACTGGAGGTCACTGTTGTAATGATATTGCAGACCTGGCTAACTGCTTAAGCGTTCCTCTCAGTTTTAATGAACAGAGAACAAGAACATAGGTGTGCATTTTCTTCCTACTGAAAATTATAATGTGTCCTACAACACAGTAGTCCTATCTCTAAGGTATGTCAGTTTTTTGTGAAAAGCAGAGTTTCTCAGGAAGAAATATTACCTATTTTCTTTGGTTGGTTGGTTTGTTTTGTTTATTTGTTTTGTTGGTTGTTGGAGTTTGGTTTTGGGGTTTTTTTTGCATCAGTTTTAATCTGAATTGAGAATTTAATGAAAAACTTCAGTAAGGATTTCAAATATTGTTTTCTTGGATCCTATGGCTTTGACTTTCTTAGCTCCTGTGTCAACTGACTTTTCTTGATTGCTGGAAGATTCAAATAGATGATGAAAAACTCTCTAAATTCTGTCTCAATGTAGCTTTGTAAAAGCATGCCCGAAGCTTAGTGGCCTTCAAAGATGGACCTTTGTTCTATTAGTTATGGTCAGATGCTTTGTTCTCAGTATGCTCATGGGGTTGTTTCAGCCACTCGAGTTTAATTTGAGATTTGTGGATTTGTGTTGGAGTTCTATTGTATTTAAGATTAAAAGAATTTCTGTTTCAGAAGGCAGGATATGAGGCTCAAAGGGAAGCTAGGAAGAGTCCTAGCTCATGTAATTATTTACTTTTGCCAACATTTATGCTAATAGGAAGACAATCGAGATTTGATAATGAGCAAGAATGGTCAAGACAAAAAGGTGCTTTGCTTTGGTTTGCTTTGGTTTGGCTTCTTCCAGGATAGTATGCCTGCTCCATCTTTTTTCTAGATTTGATTGTCTTTCTATATCACTGTAAAACAGAAGAGTTTCCCACAAACACAAACAGCCATCTTTACTATTACCTACCAATATACCTCTTCAGGTATTAGCACTGTTCAACAGTTCCATGAGAAAAAGCAAAGCTATCATTATTAAATTGGCAGAAAACAGTGGTGGTCTAAGAGCTGTATCATTTCTTATATTTAACTAAGGCTCTGTAATGTTTGCCTGATTTTCTATATTCAGAGCCACAACCTACTGCAAATGATCATTACGTCTCTCCATCCAAAGATACAGAATAAGGAAATGACCTCTGTTTGCTGACACGGAAATAACAAATTTCTGCCATTTCATCCTTTCAGTAAAGTTCCTGCACTTCATTCTTGTGCCTGTTGCAGTGTGTTCATTTAACTGTATGATTTAAAATGGAGAGCATTTGGCTAATTAGCAGGCAGCTGTTCACTTAAGTAAATGACTCATAGAGTGATATTTATGGTGCATAACTATTTTCCAAGCCTGGAGAAACTTAGGGGGAAAAAAGACACAAAAGCAGATGTTTATGCTTCTACATCCATGAAAAATGCAGTGAAAACCAACTGCTGCTTTCATTTAATGACATTTTTTCTCAAAACTTAGTGATAAACTGGTAACCCCAGCTTTTAACTAATATCTTTCAAAATTAGTAACACTGTAAAGCAAAAATCCAAAATACTTGATTTCCAGTACTCATGTGACCTATATATGTATGATATGTATAAATGAATGATTTGACATCACATGAAGAGGCCTTAAAGGTTATGATATGTATAGGCTCAATTAACAGATTACAGGAACTTGCAATTTGACTGAAGCCTTTTTTGCTTTCCAAAACTATTATGTATAGCATAGTTCAACTACAAATTGGAAAATGACAATCCCCATAAACATTACACAGATTCCATTTTAAAACAGCTTTACTCCAGCAGAATTCCTACAGTATTCCCTTTGCTCTGCTTTGGGAGTTTATAGCATCACAGACTTTAGCATTTGGATTAGGACATTCCAAAATTCCCCATTAAGGCTACTTTGTGTCCATTCTTCTTCCCATGAGCTGATTGTCTCTGAACCAAAGACATCACCTTGGTATTTTGTAAATGGGTTGGGGGTTTCTCCCCTCTTTCCCTTGCTGTAATTTGCCTGGCATCTGTCCAGTGTGCCTCTCCTGCTGTTGAGTTCTCTTCCACCTTTCCATCAGCTCCTCTCATCTTTCCTCTGCCTACCTTAATGTGTGCTCTTCTGGATGCTTAGGTCACTCAACTGTAGCTCAGGTACAGTATAAAATCTGTTTTGAACAAAGGAAAAGAAAAATATAAAAGATAGCATTTTCTGTGTTCTGGCCCACTCTTTTTCTCTTTTAAAACTGGACAGTGACAGCTGCTAATTTAAAATTTCTGAGGCTGTACCAAGTTCTGAGTATGGAGTTCTATAACATTGCTGGGTGGGTTAGGCAATTCTTTATCTCTTCCTTTGTTATACTGCTTCAAATTCTTCTAAGACTATTTTATAAAAGCTGTTGGTTAAAATACACAGGTTTTAATTATTTTTAAAGGGCTTGATGTTTCCTTTCTCATGTAGATGAGAGGAAACTTTAAAAATGGCATATGTACCTTTTATCACAAAATCTGGTTTAGAGTTGGTTGTTTTTTGCTTGTTTTCAGCAGAACAAAGAGAAAAGACACTTCCTTTTAGTATCCAGTAAGCAGCTTAAAACTTCAGAAATACTCTTTTAGAAGAAGAATAGAATCATTGTGGGATATGCACCTATTGAATAGCTTTTACATCTTTAAAGAGGAACCTGAAGTGCATCAGTGTTTTGTGACGATGGATTAATGGACTCAGCAGGATCCAACTGTAGTTTATTTTATTTTTTTCAACAGAAAATTTTTTAAGCTAGACTTGCTGCTGATTATCAATAGCAGCCATCAAGGAATTGTGACCAGATTGTCCTCTGCAAATTGGAACTGCTTTACCATGCTTTGTCATTGTATTCTCTGTGTCTAGTCTGGAAAAATATCTTTCAGTTCAATTTGGTAATGAGGTATACCAGAATGGAATGAAAAAGCATGTGAAGCATAGATTTATTCAACAGAATTGGAGGCGTGTTCCTCTTTATCACCTGATTTATTACCTAGTTTACAAATTCACAATCAAAGCCCACAGTTACATTTAATTACCTTGGCATATAAAATTGCTGTCTTAATTTTCTAAATAAAAAGGAAAAAGACAGAATAAGACTGGAGAAGTATGTTATTGTCAAGATAGAATCTTGAGCTAAACTACCAGCCTTCAGAAGCAGAATGACCTCCCCAGCTTTTAAGATTTCATTTTTCACCTCTCAACAGCTTTGGAACAATTCCCAAAGTGAGACTTTACAGATGTTGTAAGGGTTATTCTGTGATATATTTGAAATAAAAAATGTGTTTTATATAGAGCAAGATTTCAGCAACCTTAAAAAGATAATTAAAATTATCAGTGTGATGCAATAGAAACTCCTTGTAAAATGCCAGATTAAACTTGTCTAATACATAGTGGCTTTCTCATACCCCTGAATGTTATTTGACTTGGAAGATTGTCACAAGTCAAGCAACAGTTTAACTGAAAAATGCTAAATAAATTTTATTAGAAGTATGGTTAGGTGAGTAATCCTTAGAAGATAGCAGAATTTCCTGCTGGGTGGCTTGTCTATAATGCTGTCCAGAATGAGAGAGTATTCAAAACTTGTATGAAAAATGTATCCAGGCAGTATGGATTTAAATGGAGTATAGAAAAGGTTTCATGATAGTATTGGAAAAGTAGTGTAAATAACAAGGCACCTCCACTCTGCCATGGCATCATATGATCACATAGACCTCTCTATATATACCCGTTAGATGAGTATTTAATAGCTCACAATGATTTATCTTATTTTTGTCATATTTAATGTTGTAAAGGTTGTGACTCAGTCCCTCAGTGCTGTAGTAGTGAAGAGTTTGTAACAGGGCTAACAGAGAATTCCTGTTGTATTTCTGCCTGATGGACCTGGCAGAAAAGCCCTCCTTCATCTGTCATAATGTCTGGCTCACAGAGGAGGTCCCCAGCCACTGGAGATTGGCCAGTGTCAGGTCCATCCACAAGAAGGGTTTGAAGGAGGACTCAGGGAACTACAGGCCTATCAGCCTAACCTTGGTGCCAGGGAAGGTTGTGGAACAGATCATCCTGAGCGCCATCATGCAGGATGCACAAGACAACCGGGGGATCAAGCGCAGTCATAATGGGTTTAGGAAAGGCAGGTCCTTCTTGGTCAATCTGCTCTGCTTTTATGACCAGGTGACCCACCTAGTGGATAAGGGAAAGGCTGCAGTGTTGATATACTCTACCTGGACTTCAGCAAAGCCTTGGACATTGTTTCCCCCAGCATACTGCTGGAAAGGTTGGACAGCTGCACACCTCCCTGGGTTAAGAACTTGCTGAACAGCCAGGCCCAGAGAGTGGTGATGAATGGAGTTTCATCCAGCTGTCATCCAGTCACTAGTGGTGCTCCCCAGGGCGCAGTACTGGGACCAGTCCTGTTTAATATCTCCTCTGATGATCTGGATGAGGGTATTGAGAGTACCCTCAGTAAGTTTGCAGATGACACTGTTGGGTGGGAATGTCAGTCTGGAAGGACTGGAAGGGCAGGAATGCTGCTCTACATAAGGATCTGGACAGGCTGGATCGATCGGCCAAGGCCAGTTGTATGAGATTCAATAAGGCCAAGTGCTAAATCCTTCTTATGGACTACGACAACCACATGCAGCATTACAGGCTTGAGCAGAGTAGCTGGAAATCAGTTTTGGCAGAAAAGGAGCTGGAGGCTCTGCTTGGCAGCTGACTGACCATGAGGCTTCTGTGCCCATGTGGCCAGAAAGGTCAATGGCATTCTGGCCTGTACCAGAAATAGTGTGACCAGCAGGAGTGACTGTGTTTCAGTATTGAGCACTGGTGAGGCCACCACCTCCAGTGCTGTGTTCAGTGTTGCTCCTTCACTACAAGTAAGACACTAAGGTGCTGGAGAATGTCCAGAGAAGGGAAACAGAGCTAGTGAAGGGTATAGAGAGTGAGTCATATGAGGAAGCAGCTCTGCGGGCAGAGGTTGTTTAGCCTAGAGAAGAGGAGGCTCTCTACATACCACTCTCTACAACCACCTGAAAGAGGGGAGTGGCCAGGTGGGAATCAGCCACTTCTCCCAAGCAACAAGTGAAAGGATTTGACAGCATAGTTTGAAGTGGCGCAAAGGGAGGTTCAGATGGGACATCAGGAAGAATTTCTTACCTGAAGATTGTTAAGCATTAGAATAGGCTGCCCAGGGAAGTGGAGGACTCACCATCCCTTGAGATATTCAAGAAACAACTGCATCTGGCACTCCATGCTGGGATTTAGTTGCCAGTGTGGTGGACTCAATGATCTTGGATGTCTTTTTCAATCTTAAGGATTCTGTGATTCTGTGTTTCACTAGTTATTTCTTCTGACCTAGTTTCTGTATTTTTAATAGAAAAACATTAAATCAGTAAAAAATACCACATCTCCATTGGAATACAAAAGTATAATCTTTACTTAACAATTGCTAGGAATCCTATGTGTTCATGTTTTTGTTAGAGGGATAAATTCTAAGGCTTCCAAAAAGAAGCAGTATTTTTCCATCTTATTTAAAATTAACTACTTTATGCAGTCCAAGCATACATTCAGTAAGCTGGCAGCATGTAGAGTACTTGGGAACAGCTTCCTCAGATAAACTTGTATTATTAATGAAACTAGATTGAGTTTGAGAAGGCGTGCACTTTCAGCTGTTGACACGTGTTGCTCCATTGGTATATATCTAGGCAAGTCAAGATAGGAGTTTGTTTAGCACAAAATATATGTATATATTTACAAAGGAGAAAAACTAATCTAGTATTTGGCTTTTTGTGGCTAATATAAAGACCAGTTCTGCAGCACACTTCATTGCAGCATTTTTTTAGTAGAAAACATATTACTTCTTACCCAAGAAAAATTAAAAGCTCAGTAAGGTACATTTGAGATGGTGAATTTAAGCTCACAAATCCTTTAAAATAAAACACTACCATTTGTCAAAGTGGATTTGAATTCAAGTAGACCATGTGCAAAGAATGGCATACAAGAGTAGAAGACTGCAAATACAGTAAGTTGGAAGAGGAAAAAATAATGAGAATTAAATTGTTCATGTATTGAAGAGACAAAATTAAAGCATCTACTCAACAGGTGCATTGACTCTGACATTTTATGCATACAGAGATGATGAGAATGAGATTAAGAAAAAGACAGTCCTGGTATTCAGTATTGGAATATTACCTGAGGTAAATAAATAGCACTTAAAATCTGAAGAAGATCCAAGGTAAAAGGGGGACAGTCTCCAGACTGAGTGTACAGAGACTATATGAGAAGCCTAGATGCTTGCTCACATCTTTCTCAGGCTTCAGTATTTCTTATAAAATCTAAAAAAATAAGCTGCATACTACATCTATTTTTTAAATCTGCAGTTTCATAATTCTCACTCTTTGTAGAAATGCTCTGTGAATGTACCAATTTCCAGTGAAGTTGCTTAATTGAGAAGCAGTACAGTGACAACTGAGTGCTTCCCTGACAGATTAGGCATAATATCCTTGCTTTCAAAAAGCAGTATTCCATCACTAGTTTAACCAGTAGCCCTTCTAGGTGTAGTGACACTGAGGGCTCTATTTATTTATTTATTGTCTAAGAGAAATTAAATATTAATCACCTGAGCAGTAATTTAGGAAATACTAGGTTTGCTAAATACACACTGTTTCTGTATGAGACAGGCAGAAGGCCACCATTTTATTGATCTGCCATGGAAAGTAATAAAGGATAAACAATACATAAACCGCAGGGTTTTTCAGTGCACGGATAGCCTTGGTCCTGATTGCCAGCATAATAAATTGAAAGTCTTTCTTCATATATATGCATTCAGTTTAGACCAGGTCACTTCAAAATAGTGAGATGGCTGCTGGCAGACAGAGCTGTAACTCCTCAAGGCAGTCTCCGGAGGTACGTTTGAATTTTCTGCTCATGGGTGGCAGGATTTCTCCTAGGAAAAAAGAGCTTTCTAAAACCCAACTTGAACAAAAGTAATTACCAACAAGAATTGCTCCTGTTACATAGACCATTTGGTGTTATACTGAGCTAGAGAATGAAAGCACAGGTTTAAGAGCTTGGCAACAGGGAGGCTTTGCTCTTGTGGTTATTTGCAATGGAAAGCAGGTGCAGTTCCATTTGACTGAGAAAGGCTCTGGAGAGCCACCAGCTAAATGCTGCAGAGATAATTGCCAGAAGCCAGTGGGGCTGGCGCTGCTTCTCTGGGTTTCCTTTCAGTACCTCTGCCATAGCCTAAAATGTGTCTTCCCCAAGGAAATCTTCCCCCAAGGAAAGCTTTAGGACAAATGGCAATATCACCTCTTACTGTCTGCTTGGAGTAATTGAGGGAAATGCATGATAAAACATTTCATTTGCTTTTTTCTGGTGGACCCATGAAGAAATTCTAGGGAATAAATAATTTAACACCATTTCAAGCTATTGTCTGAAGTTCCAGCAAAATTGCATGATTACTTTAGCCTAAGTACATGATTGATAGCTTTATTTGGGAAACATATTTTTGGGGATTTGTAAAGTGGTACAGGGATACACATGTCTCGTCCCTCTAGCTCAAACGGTGAATTATTTTTATCTCTTTGACTCTGCTCCATGTTCTTCCAATGGAAAACTGGCTTCCATCCTTCTTTACATTTCTGATAGGAATAGCATGTAAGTTCTGTGAAACTCAGCTGTAGGTGGTCTTTGTATGCCTCTGCACATATTTTTCAGCCCAAATGGTTCTATGATGCTATGAATAAAACTATATTCCTCCTTTAAAAGTAGCTGCCGTTTTGTAATCCCTTGCCAAATAAACCTCAATTTTATCTAGTTTTAAGTAATTTATCTTATTCTTATCTTCCTTTTGTCTATCGTTAGCCTCGGAAAATTAATTATTTTGCAGGCTGGCAGTGATAGGCAATACCTCTCCCAGTCATGTATACAGGACTGTAGAGGAGAATTGTTTCAACAGCCACTAGATCTTATAAAGTAAGTAATTCCTTTTTGTTCAAGAGCAAACAGTGGGCAGTGAGGACTAAAAGAGTTTTGAACCCAGGGTTTGGTGAGCATGAGTAATGAGCTGCTGACCTTTCTGCTGAAAATGTTGGATTCAATAGTTTGATCCAGGAACTATCAGCCTAAAGGGTCACTAGTATTTCACCTAAACATGGACTTTAGGACATGGCTACACTTGGATTTTGTATTTGTCACATTCTGGGAAGGTAGGTTACTATATGTTTAATCATTACCAGAACTGCTTTGCAAAAACAAAAATATACTTTATGTGGGAGAGTGTATAAGCTGATGTGTGTCATGAAAGGACTGTGTACAGGAAGGTGTTTCTTTTGGTGGCTAAACTGTCAGTTCATTCTAATAAGAACAAATGGATGCATTGAAGACATCATGAGGCTGTTTTGTATTGTGAATTCAAGATCTCCAGGATACTGTGATTGCAGTCTTTTTTAATCATTCCAAATCTATAGCTCTAGGCTTAAGATGAGGTCCTCAAAAGTTTTTATGTCTCTAAAGCCTTTATTTTAGAAATTAAATTCCCTTAGAAAAAAAATCTAAGCTCCATTTTTTTCAGTGCAAGGTAAGTGCCTCATTATGTTTGTCATTTCAAAGCTTCATTCCAAAACAGAGAAGTGACAAGAGGTGCACTAGCTCCTGCACCTTCACCAAAAATAAATATCATTCCCAAGTTTCTCTTTCACAGATGGAAGATGAGTTTTTAGGTGTGTATCATATACTGACTATGAGTCTGCATGGATAACATCTGCTTGATTAGAATGGTTTGTGTATCTGCAGTGTGCGTGTGTGTGTGTATATATATGTATATATAAGCCTTTTGTCCATTTGGCAATAGTCAGACAGATTTCTGAAGGTACCAGGTCCCATGCACGCGTAACAAAACATGTTGCTTTTACACCTTCTTAAGCAGTATCTGCTTGTATAGCACATCACATGACTTTATTCTTGAGTATCATATCGACTGACAGAAATGAGAACAAATCCCATTGAAGTTTACTTTTGGCCAAAATGAGCCTGTTGGTGATTTTTATCATGAATTTTGAAATGCTGTATCTTATCCTCAGTAAGCAGAATATTCAAGCAGCTGACACAACGTATTTCAAAATAATTCAGAAAACTTATCACTGAATTCAATGGTTTTTTAAGCCACGCCTTTCAAAATTGAGATGTTGTCATAAATACTATTTTTTCACATAGTAAATAGTTAGGACAAATTTACAAATTAACTTAGGATGCACCTACCTCCACATATCATGCAGAGAACCCTTGATTTCTTGAGAATTTAAATGTCTATAAGAAAACAATTTTTGCACTTATTCAACCATCATATTTCATTTTAACTTTGCTGTTAGTTTTTAGTTTTATCACTGTACTGACCATTTGTGAAATGCTAGAGATACATACTGCAAACGTTCAAATTTCCCCACATTTTTCTCAGAAAATCTGAATTAATAGACAAGCTAACAATTAAAAGTTGTGCCTTCCATCAGAAATCTAATCTTATCAAATTAGCAACCATTACCTCTGGGAGATATTTTGCCCAGTCTCACCAGGAATATTAGATAAAGTCACAAACTTAAGAAATCAGCAAAGTAACCTTATTTATCACTGAAATAAATGCAGTAACGAACCCTGTTTATTTTTATTCATGCTGGCAGACAGCAAGTGGCATAGTGTCAGATGACATCACTAAGGGAAAAACTCAAGAATGTATCCTTAACTGCCTGCTTTAAATATGACTTCTTTCAGCTTCTTTGGCCATGGCTCCGTTGTTGAATTATTCAGGTACTGCTCTTGCTGGCAATACTTTTGTCACCATATGTCAACATTTAATATATGTCAGAAAAGTTAGGACTTATTTCCAAAGGAAGAATGTCAACTTTGCATATAGCTGGGATGCTGAGTGGTCTAGAGTACGGTGGCTGCAAACCTTTTTTTCCACAGTAACATAAGTATTACCTGGGCATTTCTGTTTTCCTTTTAGGAAAAAATTTGGGTGATTTTTTTTTCTGTGTGAAAGTGGCAGAAATTTCTTTTTGACAGAGCTCCCATAGGAGTGAACACTAGAAATAGCCCAAGTGCTACTGAGGATAAAATTCAGCTCACACAACTGGAGCGAAACACAATTTGTATGAATCCATAATGCAAGCCGAGTTTAAGAGGTCCTGCAAGGTGACTCCCCATACTCTAAACGCAGAAGAGCAGGCTGACTTCAAGTCCTAGTCAAGCACAGTGTAATCACTTTAAAGCTGCCTTTAGTGACAGGACAAGGGGAAATGGTTTCAAACTGAAAAAGGGTAAATTAGGGGTATAAGTAAGACATTTTTCACAGTGAGGGTGATGGGGCACTGGAATAAGTTGCCCTTAGAAGGCGTGGATGCCTCATCCAACCTGCAAGTGTTCAAGGGCAGGTAGGATGGGGCTTTGGGCAACCTCATCTAGTGGAAGATGTCTCTGTCCATGGCAAGGGTGTTGGGACTAGATGAGCTTTCAAAGGCCCTTTGGAACTAAAGCATTCTGTAATTCTTGATATTACGTGGTCTTACAGAATTTTGAAAGAGTGTTAATAATAGCTCTAGTGAACCTGGTAAGGTCAGATTTTGTGAGCATATTTTGTCCTCCTAAATTCTTCCAATCCATTTTTTTTTTTTAATCTTGCTCGAGTAACAGATACCTAGTTTTAGAATTATTATCTCTTACTTTGTGTAAAAACGGGGAGGAAAGACAAGTATTCTGATTTTTCGAGTTTATATCTTTTAATTTTTGTGATTTTTTTTTTTTAATTTTTCATTCCTCCCCCCCAGTTCATCTTTCTCTTTAAAGTTTATACATAATAATTTTTAAGTTAGTCTTACTGTTATTGAACCTTTATCTTTTTGCATGTTCCTACCATGTAGGTTGCTGAGGGCAAATACGTACTTTCAGCCTACAGATGATTGTAAAATTAGCTTATAAGTACATATATCTATTAATTTCATGGCCCAGGATGCCAGTGGAAATATTAAAAGTGTAATGAGACTCAGTCTCCAGTCATTCTTAGACAGCATGTATTTTGTACAAAAGTACAGAAGAAACACTGATGTCCTATTTTGCTATTCATAACAGGCTGGGCACAGCCTGATACTGAAAAGGATTTAACTTTATTCCCTGTGTCTGTCCTGAAAAATAATTTGGGGGAAAAAAATTGTCATTCTGCTCTAAAATATAATTTTGCTATGTTTCTAAATGTGAGTCAAATCAACCAACCTTCCATCTTAGGGAAAACAACTAGGCTTTATATCACATTTTGGCTTTGCACAAAATTCCAGATTATATGCTCAGATATTCATGCCAAGGGAGAAAATAAATTTTTTTCCAAATAAAATGCATCTTCAATAAAAATCTATCACTTAAAATGCAGAGAAAGATTGAATGCTTTAGCCCAATCATCTTGATTTTCCCAAATTAACAAAAATTAAAAATACATATACATATTTTCTTTTTCTTTTTTCCAATGCACTAACAGTTTCAAAAGCATCACTCAAATTCATAAATGGCATTTTTCTAAGTGGTCACTTGTTATACAAAGAAATATGAGTTAAGATTATGAAACACTTATCTTCTTGCACACATTTTTGCTTACATTATTTATGAAATCTCTTATGCCAAGACAGGAAAGAAAATTGCTATTTTTGAATCAATGCAGTGTTATTTTGTTGTTCCTTAAGGTGTTTTGAATATTGTAACTATTAATGATATGTCTTTCCAACTCCATGCAAAAGTTATTCAAAGCCCATTTTAATCATGAAATATGTTATCACACTAAATACTTGACAGAGTGTCTGGCCCCATTGAAGTTGATGGCAAAATATCCTTTGACTCCAAGAGGCAAAAGAGTAAAATGAATTTGGTGGGTTTTCAAGGATACTTCGAGTTACATCAGCAAAACATTGCAGATCCAAGCTGTCATGTTTCTTCTGTTGTGATGACTGGTTCAGCTGGCAACTTCTCAGCTTTACGTGGAGCTGACAGAAGGCCAGGTTTTGACTCCATACACCATCGGGAAAGGCTAGTTTCAAATGAAAAGTTAATGAAATTTCCACCTAGATTTCAATATAAGCATGTTTGCCCCTTTCTTAGTGCACTAGATTTAGAGGTAAAATAGAACATGGGGGGTTTTGAAGCCTCAGTATAAGATACTTATCAATTTAAGTTTAATATTCTATAAATAAATAATTCCTTAGCCTCAGAGAGCACAGAAAACTAACATCTGTTGGATTCCTAACAGTGACTGACTTTTCAGGATGCTTCTCCATTAGCATTTTTCACCCTTCTTGTCAAAACTGCACATCTTGCAGTACAAGGAATAGTTGCAAAAGGTAGCAATACAGAGGAATAATGAGGGTTCATATGAAATGATTTTTTTCCTTGAGTGTCTTTTATTCCACATTCAATCAAAAATCCTCTTTCTTGCAAAACTTTATTATTCATCATTTGAAAACAAGAGTCTTCCCTTGAGCAAATCTGTAGTAGGAACAGGAGAGGAGGTAGTAGAGAAATCTACAGAGTAGGTAGGTGGCCTTGCTGAGGTTCCAAAAGAATCAGGCCACTTTTACAATTATATTCTTAATAGAAATAGTGAAGCAGCTCAATCTGTCTTGCAGCACGAAGACAGTTTAGCTGAAGGCTCATCCCACTGGCAACAGGCAGTCTCTGTGGGAATCCAAGGCCTTAAGTCATTGCTGACATCACTGTGACAAAAATAATGTCATTCAAGGTTCTTTATTATACCAGTGCCTTAAATTCTAATCCTTAACTGATAACAATATTTTCTTCTGCGTATTTCACTGGAGTACAGTGAAAGCTCATTTGTGAGCTAACTCAGCTGCAAGCATTGAGCCAAAAGTACTAATTGTATGCTCTGCACAGTAAATATATCATTATTTGCCATTTCCTTTCAAACAAATGAATTGGTCAGTTATGTCTCTAATTTAAGGAAACTAGAAAGGAACGGCAAGATTTCCCTCTGCACAAAGTATTTCAGCATTGAAATAGGCTGAAGCAGTAATTTACCTGGCCCAGGAGGTGCATGTATACCAAAACTTCTGGGATTACAGTATTTTGTTGTGGTTGCTCTGGTACTTCAAAGGGCTGTTCTCTCTCCTGTGCATTTTTCCACATTCAAAACAATGCTATTCTAAGTATCCTAGCAGTATAAGGGTGAGGGTTAGATCAGCCTTTAGAAGAAAGTAAAATCTAAATTCTAAAAAACCCTCATAAAATCCACACCATCTGAACTCTAAAATCACACTTCTTGTCAGTTTAGTGGACAACATAATCTGGTCTCTGATTAGGCAGTTGGACAATCTGTGGTTTTTCAAGTGTCACTGAACATTGAACAGGTAGCAAGATGGGGATTTCACACTGAAATAGCATTTTTTAATCTTTCCAAGTTAAATTATTTTCCTGATTGCACTTTAAAATCTATCTGATTCACTTGCACATAGATTTAATTACGATTTAATTCTTCAGTTAGGATAGGAAGTTGTCACACTTTGTTACGGAACAGTTTCCCTAATGCAGAATCCTGTGGCAGCAGTTTATCTGCATGAAATTATTTGAGGGATTGGCCAAAGTACTTTTTCCCTAAGAAGTTTGTGTTTTTATTAGAAACTGCTAGTGATTTGATGCTGCCATGGAAATTGTTGCAGCAGGGCGGGGTGTGAGACTAAGTTCTTAGTAGTATGTTTGCACTTCTTAGTTCAGTATTCAGGCACAAGGTGTTATTTTGCAGTTTGGTAGAAGTAATAGTGTAGGTACCTGATTTAATAGCATGCATAAAATCTAATGTTTATGTGTTACTTGTGTACTGTGCCTTATTTCCGCATATTTCTTATTAATTACATGATGAAAAAATCTGTGTCTGGGACCTGACCTGTTGGAAACCTTCTTTCAGTTAATACATTGAAATATGTAGGTAAACTGACAATTTTTTCCAGTTTCTGATAAGTTCATATACTGGATGTGTGTTACCTGTTTCCAGTGATGCATGCACTCAGTTATATGTGAAAATAGGAGCAAATATCTAGAGCTTACTTAAAGTGAGATGGATGTGCAATACAAAGTTTATTATGTGACAAGGGCTGTGGTATTGAGATGAAAACAAGTAATGTCCATAAATTTCAGTACTTGATTCGTAGTAGGAAAGTTTCTTGGTATTCTATAATCCCTTATATTTGTTGAGAACAGGGAATGCAGATTTGCATTTTGTGTCCCAATCTTTTTCAGTGACTACAATGAAAGAATTCTCTTTAAATAGTTGTAAGTAGAGTTTAGGTTTTATTAGGTTTGACAGTTACATTAATAACCCTAGATGCCAAAATAGTCTCTGAGGAGTATCGTAATTAATTGTTAAAAGTGACATAAGCAAGCATATGCTAAGAACAAAAATATTGGCCCAGGTGAGAACTGTCAGAAGTTAAATTATTATGTTGGGCTGCACAGATTCAGTGGTGTCCCTACATGGAGAATTGTGTCCGTAGTTTATTATGGCAACAGTGCAAGTGGACTGACATGCTTGAACTCTGAAGCTTATTCAAATACACCAAATTATGTACCTTCTGGTAAAAATAACAAAAGCTTTGTAATAGGAAGAGGAACAAGATTTATAAATGCATAGCATAAGACTCAGGACATTGCTTCTAATTCCTGTTGTTTTCTTGTGCACATGCATCCTTATGGAGCATACGGGGGGAAAGAGAGCGAGAAAGAGGCTGTGAGTATTCTCTTAAGTCTCGCTTACATATGTCTCAAATCCAATTTTATGGGACAAATTTTCCTCGAAAACTTCTTGATGGCTGTGAGATAGAGGTACAGCCTACCTGTTCAGGAATTGTCTGAAGAGGAGTTGGAAAAGATTTGCTCTTAGAAAGAGCTCCTTTGCTGGGAGAGAAGAGAATTTCAAACAAAATGTTCCTCTTCCACTTACAAGGTTTTTCAGCAAGTTGCTGACTTGGGCTTTTCACAACAGTGCTATGACGGAAACCAAAGGAATTTCCTGGATTTTACTCCAGGAGCCGCTAAGTAATTGGAATCCTTTTACATTCCTTGCTTTCCTAATGCCTGTGTTTCTTAGCTTTTCACTCTTGAATGCAAAAATGTTCAATTTTGTTGTAATTATGTTAATTCCTCTTAGTCATTAAATCCCTACGTTTCACTACCTCATTTATAGTTAGGCTGAATACAATAGAGATTTCTTTCTCTCATGCTTGGAAAGGAAATCTTTGCCTGATCTCAGGAGAGTGTACTGCATCTTGTGACTATTTAAAAATTAACCATTAAATAAAATGTTTTTGCCTGTAATGGAGTAAAGTCTAACCTGTTCATATTAAGTTACCACATCTGTACAGCTTCAAATGTGCAGGGATATTTGTTTAATGTAACATTAGAGAAAAGGATTAGTTTGTGCTCTTCTTTTTCATTGAAAGCTCTCTTTCATTTTCCTGTATTCTCTTTGAAGTAGTGTGAATAACACTTTAAAATGTGTCAAAAATTATTCTGACTCCAGAATGGACCCTGACCCAGATATGTAGTGATAATTTACAAATTTAAACACAATAGCACTTTCTTTTCATGTGAAGTCCTAGCTCCTTGCAACTTCTTAGCACAGATTTTCTTCATTTTGCTGTATTTCTACGGCACTTACTGTTTTTTCCATTGGGAAGGGCATAATCTATTATTTATCTGTAGCTTCAAGCAGCCTCTTTGCATGTTTCTTTTAAATATGAAGCAGCCAGCGCTATTTCAGCAGGAGAGTAAGTTTTATGGAACATAAGACTTTATTAAAAAGTTTCCCAGTTAAATTTATGTATTTTTACTGACTTATTTGTAATGCTTGATTTTCATTGTGTTTTGCATAAGTAAAGCTGCTGTGCAGTATTTTAGGAAAGTAAACATGCAAATCCTTTTGGGGTTTGGGTGAAATTACCTGTTCCCTTCCCTGTAGTAGTGGAAAAATGTGTGTGCTGTCTTGCGACTTGAAACATAAAGAATTCTTTCTTTCTAGTGGGTCATTAAAAATTGAAAACAAAGACTAATGCAATATTGTATCTGTAACAGTGTGGCAGAATTGCATTTATCATTTCAGTCTGTTAGCAGTTGTTGATCATCAGAGGATAATCTAGATTGGTGCCGTTGAAATTATAGCACAGGGATTTCTTGTGCTACCCAGACAAAAAGGAGGTGTGGTTGGCCACCAGAAAAGAATGCAATGACTGAAGTGATGCATTTTTAGGTCTGGTGGGAAAAAACAATTTTGGAAAAGGACTAACTGAAGTGCTGAGTACCTCACTCAGCTTGACTCACCTACATTACTCAAGTGAAAGGCCTATCCTTCATAAAACACATTACATCCATTGCAGCAATACACAAAGAAATGGAAATGTTTCCCTGTGCTGCAACTATACTCCAGCTGTTTACGTATTTGAGCATGGTCAGGTAGGAGCTGTTTCATATTTTCAGTGCCAAGAGACATGATTTTGCTTGATTTTGCTCCCTATATTTGCTATAACTCAAAATCTAAAATGGTCAATATTGAGTCTCATTACAATGGACAATATCTGGTAGTTTATCAGTCTTCTTTATCACTATAAGGTTGATAAATACAGTCTCAGAAGCACTTGCATTACTGCATATAAGTACCTGAGATATCATTTCAAATTATGATGGGTTTAGGCTGTTTTGTAAATTATGTATTCATACTTCTTTCTCTGTCTCAATCCTCTAATACTAAGTTTGCAACAAGATACAGACCTTACAAACGTGCATAGAGGAATAGCACAGTAAAGATATTTTACAGTTAGAAAATGCCATTAACATTTTGAAATTTTTCCCCTTTCACAATAAATATGACACCAAACTTGTGCATTTAAGATATGATTTAAGAGACCTTGTCTACACTTGTTTGGAATATATAGCATATCTCAGACATGGCTTGGTTGCTTATGAATAAATTTAAGTAAACTTTTCACACAGAGTGAAAAATCCACTATAACCATTGTGCATTTGAAATCCTTGTAGCACTCTATTGATTCATTCATTTACATATGTAACCACGGAAAGGTCAAGGTTAGAAGGAGCCTCTGATGACAATCTGGTTCAGTGTTCTGGGTTGTGCCCAGAGCAAGGCTTAGGTTAGGCTACCCAAGGACCTCTCAAACTGTCTTGAATGCTCCCAGTGAAGGAGATGCAGCCACTTCTCTGGTCAACCTCTTCCAGTGTTTGTTTTCCCAGTGTAAAATTGCTTTTCTTGTGGAATTTACACTGAAGCAACTGCACCTCTTGTGAAGCCCTTGACCTCTTCTCTTATCAGTGGACATCCTTGTGAAGAGAGTGACTCAGTCTGCTCTATACCTTTAAGATATTGTAAGACTGTGGTTATATACCCCTGAGCCTTCTCTTCTCTAGGCTGAACACTACCAGTTCCAGCAACCTTTCTTCCTATGTCAACTTCTCCAACTCTCTGATCATCTTGGTGACTCTCCACTGAATTCCCTCAAATTTTCCATGCCACTCATGAACTCAGGAGACCAGCAGAGCAGGATAAACAGTGTTTCAGCTTTGACCTAACAAGTGCAGGGCAGATAGGACATTCCCACATCCCTCCATATGCCGTCTGTACTCCTCCTGTTGATGCAGAGTAGGACATATTTGCCTGCAGGTACATGTTCAGCTTGAACAAAAACAAGTCCATGTGCGCCAGAACCTGCAGGGCCCTTTCCACAGAGCTGTTCACCACATAGCTGGACCCCAGCCCATACTGCTGTGTGAGTTATTCTGGATGCAGGAGTTCACATTTATCTTTGTTCAACCTCATAAAAATCTTCTTGTCCCCATCTGGCAGCTGGTTGATGTGTTTGTGTGGTGGCTGTTCTTTCTGGCTGACCTCCTTCCATTTTGGTACCGCCCACAAGTTTTGCGAGGGTGCAGTCTCTCTTGTCATCCAGATCATTCCTAAAACATTGAATTGTACTGGACCCAGTATCCACCCTGACAAATCAACTAGTGGTAACCAGCTGACACATTCAACTTCAAGTCCTAGCTCACCACCCCTTGAGTCAAGTGGGTTAGCTGGTTTTCATCCATCTTGTGATCTTTTCCAGTTCATTTCTTACCTGCTTGCCCATAACAGCTTGTACATGTGGCATCATGTTGGAGACATTCCATATACACAGGTGTGTACATGCATTTTTATACATATGTATATAAAAAGGGAGAATATATATCCCTATATAGAGTTTTATCAATACTGTGGTACCAGTGCAGCTCTTTGGCTGAGGTGATATGCTCATGAATAATCTTTGTCAGCAAAAACTGTCAGGCTAGTAAGAAAATTCTGAAGATGCTTCAGTTCTAGGGGTTTGTTACCTTAAGACTCCCTTAAAGACTCTTCATAAAAGTATTACAGTAGTAATTTTTCTCCCTTGGTATTTTGAGAATTGTGCTTCCTTCATTTTAGGAATCTAGTGTTACATTTTTCTTTTTAAAACAGTCAAATTACAATAAGTTTAGGCAGCTCAATCATCTTTCTGAAATGACTCTATTTGTTTTATTGATACCTTAATTAACAGCCACGCTACTAAAATACTAAATCTAGAAATGTCTTTTTAACAGAGTCCAGTAGATTCACTGGACAAAAAGATCAATTGTTAAAGCATAGACTAATGCCAAAACAAGATTTTTTTCTGTGCAATGCCATTTTACCTGAACTCTCCTTTTATGAAATGGCATTCAGCCCATTACATTACTTTGTTTGAAGCACAAGTAGACTGCTTCTTTAAGACATACAGTAGATAAAATCAATCATTTTTCTGATTTTGAACTTCAGGCTGTGCCCAGTCAATTGCATGGTAATTTCCTTGGCCAAGACAACAAAATGAAGTACAACACAAGGGACCAGCATACTGTGGTATCAGAGATGCTCAGCGATAAAAATGTCTCAGAAAAGATGTTGTCAAACAAAAAGATACCTGCTGCTATTACCTCGAAGGAGGTAATATTTTCTCACACAGATGCTGCTAATGATGGCAGTGCTGTGTTCACATTTTCTTCTATCTTTGGAGTGCTAGCAGGAAGGGAAGCTATAACTTCAGAAGCCTGAAGCTGGAGAGAACTGGACCTGTGGATCCTTGAATGTGAGACAGGAGAAGGTGTGGTATGAACATACCACCTGCCACTCCTGACTTAGTAGACCCAGTCATACTCAGTCTTAACAACACAAGGGAATGTAGCAACTCAAAAGGATTTTTATCAGGGTATGTTATGGAGAAATTGCCTCAAACAGAGAAGTTACTTTCAACTCTGTTTTTTCATTGCCTCAGAAATTTAAAGTGTCTGGTATTAATGTAGATGTTGTAGACATTGGCAATTCACATGTTCTAGAAGCTGTAAATGAATTTTTCAAAAGAAGCTTTGAAATTAATAGTTTCCTAGCTATAACAAAAACTCACAGCTCAAGTAATCGGTCAAAGCCCACTGCCGCTTTTTAGTAAATTATTTTAAAGATGTATAAATCCATCATTTAATACCTTGCTCAGCTTTCATCCAGATTTCATTGGAGGTTATTTTCAAAATTTGGGCTTCATTTGTTGAGATTCGGCATTAATGAAAGTAAGGCAAAATGCATTTTGTCACGTGTCTGCTAGAATTTCCTTATAGATAAATTCTCCCAGTGAATTACTAACTTCTAGAACCTGATTTCCTTCTCTCAGAACAAGCTGGTGAGGCCCTCAATGCATGTAAATAGATCTGGTCAGAGCATATACTGGCAATGATATCTGGCAAGCCTTTACTCCCTGAGGCTACATTCTCATGTTTCCACAGCAGATCTGCTGCCAGAGTAGTAAAAGCTTTCAATCAGATGAGAATTGACCTTTGTCTGATGTATGTCCATTTATTTTAAATTAAAAGTTGCTTACTAACTGCCCTATTAAGCAGTGGCTTATAATCCAATTATCCTGAGTTGTGAGAAAAAAATATGTTGATTTATGGGATTTCAGTGGCAAAATTCCATCATGTTCCCTGTGTGTTTTCCACCTTTTTTTTTCAATTCCAAGTGATGTTTCATTGTTGTGATCAACCTTTAGAATAATGATTGCCAATTGCCTTATAACTAATTAACTAAGAACTTAGCATATCTGCAACTTCTATTACATTTTCATTTTGCTAATTTGGTAAGCAACTCTGGGGTTTTTTGCCTGAGAAAGATCTTTTAAGAGGATTTTTTCTTTTAACTTATTTATGTAATAAGTGACAAATAGAAAATTTTCTAATTTCCAAGAGCAGGCTGAATGGGGCTTTAAGCAGCCAGGTCCAGTGGAAGGTGTCCCTGCCCATGGCAGGGACAAATTAAATTATCGTTAAAATCTCTTTAAACAATCCATTCTATCATTCTGTGATCACTAACTGATTTCTCTGATAATCAACTGAATTCTATGATAATCCAAGCCTACATTAATAATCTGATTCTGTGGTGAACTTTCTGGATATTTCAGACCAACCATTTTCATAATCTGTATTGGCCCTGCCCTTTCTGATGCTCAACCAGAACCCATCTGCCTGGTTTTCTCCAAAGAATGCCTCCAGAAAAGTGAATCTTTTCAGAGACTGTTATGCTGTTACTCTGTTACTGGAGAACTTCACTGGGTGATACCAGATGCCTGCACTAGTCTTTATGCTCTTTGCTTGCTCTGGCCGGGGTTCTCTTTTCTGGGGGAATAGCAGTGCTGGAAGCATCTGCCCTCCTTGTTAAGGTCAGGTAAGATTCCCATGGAAGAATTTCCCTTTCTAAGGGAAAATGATAGAGTAGGCCCCCAATGTGACTAAAGTCTTCATTCCTTGAAATATAATCATCTTTAGGAAAAGATTATTTTTGTATCTAAACCATAAAATTCGTTGGCTGTTCACAGTTCTTGTTTTATCCTCCCAGTTAAGTTGCATATTTAGATAACCGTGTATGAAGGACTTTGACCAGATTGAAATCACTCTGAGATGCCATCTAGCAATGTCCTCAATCAAGCCCCTGTCTTCCTAAACTCCCAAGCAGTACCAGACTGAATAAATAACAAGTCTGATTTTCCGTGGATTTTGCAAAGACTTTAAATATGTAAAATCACATTTTTTAGTCATTCTCTGAGTAATTTTTGCTCTTACTATTATTTGTAGATAGTTCATGGTATGTTTTCATCCCAACAGGATATCAGTGTTTGATGTGAATCTGTGAAATTAATCTGAGATACAGACTTAGTCTAATAAATGACAATACTGTCTGGAAAAAAAAACTTCCCTTAAATCTAGGTGATTTTGCATTGAAATATGCATTTGAACCTGTAAGAGGAATGGAGATCTAAGAACTTTCTCCTGATCCATTTTAAATAAATCTGAACAAATACTATGTAGACCCAAGCATTATTTTTCAAATATTATTCAATAAAATAATGAAGATGCATGAAAAGAAATATGTAAGAAATAGTTTAGAGTGATGTGAAAGAAAGCCTTATTTCTAACATTCTGCATTAGAATTTATGCCTTAACTAAATCCCAGACTGCATGAGAGAAAGCTCTTGGAAAAGAGCACCGTTGACAGAGATGGTATTTTTTATTCTTCCATTCAGATCACTTCTATATCCTCTGCAACAAAATCTTGTATGCGTTTTTCCTAGCAGATACCATCTGTGTTTTGGATTTTATTAAGTGAATTTGTTTCCCTGAAAAAAACAAAACATCATTCAGGCTACAAAAATAAGTAGACAGGTGGTCTACATAAAAGATATTTTTCCCATTGTGTGGTGTGCCATGATTTAGTCTAATTATCCCTATCATCTCACCCCTGATAGTGTGATTTTTTTTTTCCCCCAGAGGAAAGAAATAATGGCATTACTTTTTGGGAACAAAGAATTATCTTGGAAATCATGCAAAAAAGTAACACTGCCCACTGGTAGCCTTGCAGAAGTGCTTTGGCAACAAAATAAAGAACAAAAAAGGGCATGTAATATCTAGTAGATCGGGGGGGGGGTGTTGGGGAGGAAGTAAATTATTTTCAGGTTCTATGCCTGTCCTTGAGTTTCCCTGCTAGTTTGTATTAGCTTTCTATGACCATTTGTGTTAGAAGTCTGAATACAAGAAAAAAGCTCTTTTAGGTGTGGGGAATACTGCTCTTCTATGTGAGGCTGTGGTACAGGGCTATACATTAGGAAACAAGAGACAAAAACTGTATTTCCAACTTCTTTGAAATGAGGGAGATTACTTGGTTGTTATATCTTTACTTAGTTTTTGATACTTCTTTAATTTTCATTACTTTTCTCCCCACCCCACCCCATGCCAAGACTACCACAATATTGCAGTATAATGTAGTACTATCAGCCTGGCCAAAGCAGAAGTAATCAGCTCCAGAAGTGTAATTCTATTAAACATATCCATTATGAATCATCCCCAAAGAAAATTTTACAGCCCATTACAGCCCACTTCCTTGTATGAAATGGTGAGAATGCCAAGAGCAACCACTGAGATGAATTATTGTCAAGTGTTTAATTTGGCTTTTAAAGAAAAAATCAAAGAAAGCTTGGGCCAAGTTCTCAGACGTGATATCTTTCATGAATTTAGGTAAAAATTAGGATTCAGGTGTGTCGCCCTGATTTTTTCAGCCTTCTCTTCTGTTTCACAGTTTCATGTTTTAGGTTCTATCTCACGCTCTGGTCTGTAAACACCGGCAAATGTTTATCATAACTTCAAGGTAGTTTACATTCCTGTTCTTAGAGATATGGACAGCTGATGGACAGTTGTCTTGACCAACGGGATGGGAAGAGTGTCAACCTTCTCCCCCAGTCCCTGGCCTTTGTAGAAATACTATATATAGAGTCAGACTTTCAAATAAAGTAAGAGTTTTTAGTTCATGCCTTCTGATCAAAGTGCGAGTGTGTGTTTGTGTGTGTGTGACAAATTGCGTCACAGATGTTTCTGTCCTTCAAATACTAAATAAAATACAACACTCAACACATGTTCCCACATACTCCCATTCTAAAAATCAGCATTTTTTGAAGTATTTATGCTTACATTGCTTTTGTGCTTGCTAACAAAAGAAATAAAATTCTGCCAATTAAATGTGCAAAAAGTCAGATGTTAGAGCACCTAAGCATTGTTAGGATGAGCCAGAATAAATAAATGTGTAAATGTATTGCCTACATTCAACTACACTTGGACATTTTCACCTCTAGTAATTAGAACAATCTCTCAACTCAGTGTCTCAGCGGAGTGTCTAAGAAATGAGAACGACATTTCTAACAGAGCATGGGGTGTTATTATGTGGGAAACACTGAGAAATATCTGGGATTAAAACCAGAACAATTGCAATGGGAGTTGAATTCCCTCTTTAGTGAATTGATCAGCTTTGCAACCTATTTAGGTATACCAGTGAAGGAAGAGAGCACTGTACAACCATTTTGGTCACTGGACAGTGTCTTTGCTCTATGAATGGACAGGAAATTATCAAGCGCCTTTGGTAAAAAACATGTTCTTATTGCAGAGAAGGGGAGGGGCAGACCAAAATCCTTCTGCTATGAGATAATTTCAGAGGGTTGGGATACATAACCAGAAAACCTACAGTTAACATATTGACACCTTTAAGATGTAAAAATGACACACTTTTCAGACAATATTAGAATAGGAGGTAATATAAAGGGTGGTCTTTATTGGAGGCCTCCAAGGGTCAGATATGGAAAAATGTCCACCCTGCACAGAGTGAATGCAGTTTTTTTCATTTAGAAACTTAGCATAATGACAAGAATCCCCAGATAAAAACACAGGTGATGAAGTCATTCCCCCCTTTAGGTCCCACTTCTTCTGTAGCCCCGCTTTAGGTAGGAATTAAACTTTGTTTATGAAGATGTGTCCCAAAGAGCTACTTTCAACCTTGGCTCCCAGGAACAACCAAGACAGGATAGGGACCTTGGACCCTCCAGGTCTTGAAGCCTCTGGAATGTGTTTTGTCTTTCTGGCTATCAGGGTAGGGAAAAGATAGGGGAAAAATACTGGAACTAGCTAGGAACTATATAACTATACAACAATAGTCTACAGAGCTACAAATACATATGACTATATAAAAGCAAAAATCATTCTGGCATTATACAATGCCTCTTCAAAGGGCATTACAGAGGTGGGATATGATAAAGTTCTGCTTCCAGCATAGCCTGAATTCCACAGTTCAGGTACAGTTGCCAGTACAACTGAATTTAAACTCAAATTCAATTGAATATGCACAATGAATCAGAGAAACTGGCTGCAAAAGCTGATGTGTTAGACCCTGATAAAATGGGGTGAGGGGTTCTCAATACACATCATGAAAAATTTATTAGGTCACAGCAGGGCTTTGCCTAATTATTTCATTTAGTCCTCATTTCTCAAAAAATGGCAAATATGGGAGTATCTGGATGTTCATGGTTGTGAAGAACCATGAATAAGAAAGCTGTGTTCTGGGAAATATGTAAGACTAAATTAATAAACTTCATAAAGAGAGGCAAACCTAGAGAGAAGCCAGGGCCAGATCTTGCTTGTGGGCTTTCAATCAGTGATTGAGAGAATATACTGTATTACCCTCTAGACAGACCTCTCAAGTACACCATAGCTGAGACCATATTGACTAAGATGAAGATGAAGACTATGCATAAGCACTATTTATTTTCTGGCCCTATTCCCCCCCCCCCCCCCCCACCCTTACCA